>CM055730.1:10938668-11341168 GCA_029465975.1 Dallia pectoralis | reverse complement strand
TAACCCCCCACACTCCTCTACCTAACACACGCCCTCTACCTAACCCCCCACGCTCCTCTACCTAACACACGCCCTCTACCTAACCCCCCACACTCCTCTACCTAACCCCCATGCTCCTCTACCTAACCCCCCACGCTCCTCTACCTAACGCCCCCAACCATCCTCTGCCTGACGCATCTCTATCCTCTACCTAACACACTACCTCACATCCCCCTCTTCCTCTACCTTACACACTGCCTTTCACCCCCCCCCCACAGAGGCAGAAAGAGATGTAGATAAATATAATGTTCGAGGCAGAGAGAGATGTAGAGGCAGAGGGATGTAGAGGCAGAGAGAGATGTAGAGGCAGATAGGGATGTAGAGGTAGATAGAGATGTAGAGGCAGAGAGAGATGTAGAGGCAGAGAGAGATGTAGAGGCAGAGAGAGATGTAGAGGAATAGAGATGTAGAGGCAGAGAGAGATGTAGCGGCAGATAGGGATGTAGAGGTAGATAGAGATGTAGAGGCAGAGAGAGATGTAGAGGCAGATAGAGATGTAGAGGCAGAGAGAGATGTAGAGGAATAGAGATGTAGAGGCAGATAGAGATGCCGAGGAATAGAGATGTAGAGGAATAGAGATGTAGAGGCAGATAGAGATGTAGAGGAATAGAGATGTAGAGGAATAGAGATGTAGAGGAATAGAGATGTAGAGGAATAGAGATGTAGAGGAATAGAGATGTAGAGGAATAGAGATGTAGAGGCAGATAGAGATGTAGAGGCAGATAGAGATGTAGAGGCAGATAGAGATGTAGAGGCAGATAGAGATGTAGAGGCAGATAGAGATGTAGAGGAATAGAGATGTAGATGCAGATAGAGATGTAGAGGCAGATAGAGATGTAGACGAATAGAGATGTAGAGGCAGATATAGATGTAGAGGCAGATAGAGATGTAGAGGCAGATAGAGATGTAGAGGCAGATAGAGATGTAGAGGAATAGAGATGTAGAGGCAGATAGAGATGTGTAGAGGAATAGATAGAGATGTAGAGGCAGATGTAGAGAGATGAGATGTAGAGGAATAGAGATGTAGAGGCAGATAGAGATGTAGAGGCAGATAGAGATGTAGAGGCAGATAGAGATGTAGAGGCAGATAGAGATGTAGAGGAATAGAGATGTAGAGGCAGATAGAGATGTAGAGGCAGATAGAGATGTAGAGGAAGAGAGATGTAGAGGCAGATAGAGATGTAGAGGAATAGAGATGTAGAGGCAGATAGAGATGTAGAGGCAGATAGAGATGTAGAGGAATAGAGATGTAGAGAGAGAAGAGATGTAGAGGCGATGTAGAGGCAGATAGAGATGTAGAGGAATAGAGATGTAGGAAGACGATGGCAGGTAGAGGGATCACGTGAAAACCAAGGACAAAGAGAAACATAGCAGAAAGAAAATGAGTGAGAGAGTGAGTGAGTGAGTGAGAGAGGCATTGAGGAAGCTAGGCGCAGAGAGAGAGTGAGAGAGAAAGAAAGAGAGATAGATCGGCTCCAGGGAGAGACCGACAGAGACAGGGCTGCTGCTGCCTGGCTGCGCAGATGAGCCTCATTTCCCAACGCCATCTGTTACCAGTCCCCGTGTTGAAAGCTCCACTTATGTCAAACCTCCCACTGCCACACAGGGCAGTGCACAGCAGAAACCCTGTATAGCTAATGAGTCTACATGTAGTCATCTACTCTCATCCTCTCTCTCCCTGTGTTCTCTCTCACTATCTCTCATTTTGCCTCCCACCCTCTTTCTTCCTCTCACTTTCTTTGCTCTCTTTCTTTTCATCGCACGGCAGCTAACTGTCTTCAGCCACCCACTCAGTGTCAAGCCGGCTCTGTGATTTAAACAGTGGGCATAACACCCAGCACTTTAGCACCACACCGCTGAGATAAATGAAGCTGCCAGCCTGTTTGTAGGTCACCCAATAAAGTTTATGTTGTACTGCCTTGAGGGAAAACATGCACACACAGGTATCATGGTGTTTGATGTAACCGTGTAGCTCTATCAGAGACTATTGTTAAGGGAATTGGCCCAATTAAGCAATTTTTTGTGTAGCTAAGAAAATGTGTGGATATTTTGCACAGGCGCATGGTCTCCTGTGTCGTTCGTGACATTTTTACATAAGATCTGGATTCGTATTCATGAAGCGTCTTGAGTGCTGATCTATGATGTATGGTTAGAGTCGATTGTAAAATAGTATTCACTAATTCATTATCAAAAGGCAAAACCTATCCTAGATTTTTACACAAGCTTTCCTTTTTAGACCAGCGTTTAATCTTGGTTGGTCAAAAATGTATTTAAGACTGTAAGGTGTCCCCCAAGGCTCAGTGCTTGGTCCCATCTTGTTCATCATATACATGCTCTCCCTTGGCCATGTAATCACCCGACATGAAGTCTCATTTCATTGTTATGCTGAAGACACCCAACTATAAATCAGGACAAATCAAACCTCTTCAACATCCCAGCCATTGGCCAGGCTAAACACATGCTTGGAAGAGATTATGGCATGGATGAAGCAGAACTTTCTACAATTAAACTGCTCCAAGACTGAAGCCATCTTAATTGGCAGCACTTATCAGGTCCGGTCATCGAAAATCCACAGCATCATCTTCTCTGGCCAGGATATTCAAATCCTACCGACAATCACAAACCTGGGTGTTAAAATTGACTCTCATCTAACCTTTGAGGCACACATCAAACATCTGTCAAAAACGTCATTTTTCCACCTTAGGAACATTGCCAAACTCCGTCCCCATCTCACCTCTACTGACGAAGAAAAACTTGTCCATGCCTTTGTCTCCTCCAGACTGGACTACTGCAATGCTCTCCTCATCAGGATCCCGGCCAAATGCATCCAGAAACTGCGGTATATTCAGAACAGTGCTGCTAGGATCCTGATGAAGGTGCGAAAATATGAACATATAACCCTCATCCTCCGGTCACTCCATTGGCTCCCAGTTTCACTCAGGTTTGAGTTTAAGGTCTCCCTCCTTAACCATCAATGCCTCCACTGTGCGCCCCCCCATACCTCAAAGAACTTCTCACATAACAAACATCGTCAAGAACTCTCCGATCCGCAGGAACTTATCGCCTGAATCCCCCGAAGACCAAGCTTTGCACGATGGGAGATGGGGCATTTTGCTAAGCTGCTCCTAGGCTGTGGAATGCTATCCCAGAGCACCTAAGGACACCACAGATTGTGGATGTTTTTAAACGTGGACTAAAAACCCACCTTTTATCAGGGCTTTTGACTGATTTTATTTATTATCTGTTTACTTTATCCTTTAATTTGTGTAAATGGTTTTACGCTTCTCCTCGTTTTAACCTGTGGCACTTTGAGATTTTTTTCAAAAAAATATAAAGTGCATTATAAATAAAATTATTATTATTAAGAAGTGGCAACTTGGGAAAGTGAGACAGCAGAAACAGCAATAAAGGTCTGTATTATAATATGGAATGAACAATCGTTCAAAAAATACAAAAGAACAACCCAACCTGGTTTATCCACCTAACATATATCCAATCAGCCTGTTCATCATTCCACAATGTAAGTCTTATTGCAGTTAGTTAATTGCCCCAATTTAGTTTAGTAGAACTAAAATGTTGCAAAAATATTGTATTGCATTGTTTTTGCGTATGTATTGCTGTTTCGGTGTGTGATGATGTGCTTATACCTTTAAGAAACGACAGTTCATCAATTCTTTAACTTCGATTTTCTGTCTGGAACAAATTTGGTATTTAGAAAATGCAGTATTTAGACAGTGCCTCCAAGCCACAATATTTCTCCTCATCACACACACCTACCCACACATACACACACATCCATGCAGATACACACATTTCTCTAAACAACTTAAGGGATAAGAGTGGTGGGGAAACTACCCTAGAAGAAGTGTCTGGCTGGCCTACATTCAGAGTATGTTAAGAGTTGCATGTGTGTCAAATCCAGAGATTTGAAACCAAATGTGTAGTTAAGTGGAGTTTCAAGAGTGATAAAGCTGAGGGAAATACTCAACTCTTAAATCATTTTGATCATTTGAATAGGTTACATTAGGTCAACATTTAGTACCATAAATATACAGACTGTAGAACTCTAGTAGTAACTTCAAGGGACAAAGTTAAAAGCAGAAAAAGAAAAATGAAAGACAGATAAACACTTTAGAAACTCTGGCTTTCCCTTGCTCCCTCTCGAGATATTTCTGAGCAAATGATCACAGAAAGGTCACACTAAAACAAAGGAGTTCTGTTCTATTTATGTCTGTGTGCTAAAAGGTTCCATGTCCATAGTGCACTACTTTACGTCAGAACCCTACTTCTAATTTGCTGCATACCATGGTCAAAATATGGATTCTTTATAGGACTAGGGTTCCATTTGGGGAACAACCTGCTCATAAAAAAGACAAATGTGAAGGTGAATGTCTCGGCACAGAGCAATATCCACTAGAATTAGATATTCTAATGTTAATGCATGTACCCTTTAAGCTAAATGTACTGTATTATTCCCTAAGGAAGAAGAGAGGTTACCAGTGGTACATTTGAGGGGGGCTGGAAAAATGCTTTTACACCATTTTGACTCCGTAACCTGTAGCTAATTTCCTGTATGCTAGCCAGTAGCTTTTCTGCCTTTGTATGTTAAACAACCACATCCAGATCACTGACAAGGACGATAATACACTGTAACACATTGCTGTGGCGTGACCGGTGGCATATTTCTCAATTGACAGAACCCACTGAATGAGAACAGAGAGGGACAGACCGGCAAACAGGGAGGACAAGTGAAATGACTGCAGTCAGACACCACAGCAGTGCTAATCAGCAGTTTACACACGTCTCCCTGCTCCTCCCCTGTCCGTCTCAGCCACCGGCCCAGGGCACAGCTCAGTGGTACAGCGTTGCTTATTTTCAAAATCTCATTCTGGCTTCCTCGCCTGGTCTCCTCTCACTTGCTGCTGGCTTCCTTTCCTTATATCCTCTACATGAACAAAGGAATGGGGACAATACTATGACCCTGTGGGAAGCACAGGTGACAAGTGAATATGGTTTGCCACATTTGACCATAAAGTTGGTCCTGTACCACTCTAACTGTGGTCTGATTGTTTTGTGGCTCGATACAGCCGGTTATTGACTGAGGCTCCAGTTGTGACTGCAGTGACACTGTGGATGTGAGTACTTCTACTTATCTCAACCCTGCCCCCTTTCTGCTTTTCCTGAGGATTGACATGCATATTGAATCAAGCTTGCCGCTGGGAGGCTGTGTGCGTGTCCGTTGGTTTTATAAAGCATAACCCCCCGACAGGGACAGAGAGCCCTCGTGTGTCCACTACTGGTATTACAGCTATTGCGTTATCAACGTCTAACCTCTTCATACACGTGTTTCACAACCCATTATTCCCAGCCTGGCCCCCAGGGTGTGTACTTACTCATGCTAGCCCGGCGTTATGATCCAAGTCATCTAGGTCAGCACGAAATAGTATGGACCGTAAGCATCACAAAGGAATTGGCATCATCGCACAGCCTTTATACAAAACACCGAACAGGGGCTTTATTCAAATCATCTGAGTTAGTTTAAGGCAGTGCATCCTTCAGCTTGTTTATCTCTGAAAGAGACGCTGCTTAGTAGCCTTACAGTGAGATACACACTGGTGTTAAAACAGGTATGCCTCTGGTTCATAGGGGCATCTACTTCTGTGCACTCTGACACACGTTGATTTGCCTCTGAAAATGCACCCTATGGGAACAACAAAAAGCAAACCTCAGAGGTGCTGGGGGTTTTCTGTCACCAACAGCACCATTTATGTGCATATTGTACTACCATTTACCGCTATGCTAAGGAAATAAAATGCTACAGGTCACTCAGTCTCAGGCCAACGTAGCACAATGCTACAGCCAATGTCTGTCTGTAGGCAGAAGCACATTGTGTCCATGATGCTCTCCAATGGCTTATGTCAGCTTATGTGCTAACAATCTAACATTTAGGTGTTTGGGTGTTCAAAACACAACAGCATCCTGGTTATGTGCCCTGAATTTCAGTCAGTCTCTAGAGCATGCAGGACCGGGCCTCCTGTGAGGTATTGGACTCCTGTGTTTTGGGTTTGTCTGAATTAAAAGCCATTCTTGGTAAAAACTCCAGCTGCAACCTAACCTAATGTTTCCTGCCATGCTATCGATAAGAGAATGAGATATCTACAATTAGAAATATACAAAAACTGATGTTGGTCAGCAATTGACACGAGTCGTCTCAATGCTACAAGAACTTTGGTTCGGCTCTGAACTTGACAGCACTGTAGCATCCAAGGGCAAAGATACATTTTTTCCCACTCTGCCTGCTTGTACAAACAACTCTCCAAATCACACGAAAATATATTGATTCAAACGCAACATTGAAGGTCATCCAGATGTAATGTACTTGGTAATTACTATCCAAGTCTGATTGAAACCCAAACCTTGAGTGTTACTTAAGATTCATATATTACGATTATATTGCCATCACTGGTGCATCTTAAGATCTTACAGTCAGATACACCCGGGCCAGAATGTTCAGCAGGCTCCGTCGCCATAAGACAACTAAAGACATTTTGACATGGCCTGTTCTTCTAAACCTATTTAACACACTATACCAGCTATAACTGTACGTAAATGGACACTAAATTTAAACAATTTAAAGCCATGTTTTACACAAGACAAGAAGACAACCAATATTTTTTTCCAGACATTTTTTATTTGATGACAATATACAAGAACATCTTGAGAACGCGGACCATCCCCGATTCCCTGGACTCACTGTAGAGAAAGAACAGGAAGAGAAAAGAGTTAGGAACGTTTTACCACAGCTATACTCCAAGAGAAAGGGTCAACTCAATAAGGAACAGGGGTAACACAAGGACTAAAATCGAAACGACAGAATAACTCATTAATTAGCATTAATATTGTGATTGATTTCAAAGCGTTTGCTAGGTATCAGCCCCCACAGTTAAATAGAAATTGTATTCAAATAATTGGAATAATTTGACATTCATGTTCTGACGTTCAACAGTAGTCACAACACAATCCTAAAAGAATCTCTACTGTTTTAGCTTGGTATTAAATGGTTTCTCGCCATAAAACAAATCTTTTTTTAATTCCACTATCAATGGGCATTCGAGCATGCAAGTGCTCGGTCTGAATACCTTAACAGACTTTAGCCCAAGTATTCGATAACCAATTAAAAAGCTGAACTATAAGTGTAATTGAATGTGCCCCATTGATAATACTAAGGAGGTACATTCATCAAGTTCAAAGCAAAATTACATTCAGGCTATCCAAAGGAACTCGCTTCAAACTTGTTTGCGCCATTTGAATGGCCGGGCGACCAATATAGTTTAACAATAATAACTTTTACAAGCAAAGTAGTGGGGATACCAAATGCTGCCTTCTAAAGTTGAAATGCCAATAGTTTAACAATTGTCAAAGCACAGCAGGTAAGGATTCTGGGGCTAGAGAGGATAGGACATGTTAAAGAAATGTGGTATGTGATGGCAAATAACAGTGATGTTAAAATACTATGTGAAAGACATGCAGGGGGTTTACATCTTCACAAGGACTACCAGGAAAAAACACACCATGTACACTTTATACCGGTAAGACCTCATTTCTGTGAAGAAAGAAATCCATGGGAAGCCAAATGAAAAGGGATGAAAGCAATGTGAAGTTATTTTCCTTTATATTTCATACCTCGAGATCTCTAAAAGGCCTATTAAACAACCACGGTAAAGACACCAGCACGTCTCTAAAAACATTGCTCAATCCACACATGCAGAACCACAGGGAGGTGAAAAGGTGTAGATTTGTAAAATTGTGTAGTGATTTTGGAGCAAACACCAACAGTGAATTCAGATTGAAATACTTTTAATACTCTACATAAATTCACTTGTGCAGAATGCCACCAGGGTCAACCAATCAGTCCTAAAATGTGGATAAATGCTCATGTAGCCAGGAGTCAATATTAATCTGATTCACTTATTAACTCCGAACACAACTGGGGTTATTTATTTTATCAACATGTAAATACATGGCACTACCAAACTATTAATTCACTGGGTATTCACGAAAACATATGCAACTCTAGCTTTGCCTTAAACAAAATATGTGCATCTACAAAAATAACAAATGCGGTCTGCATGTGCTTCTGTAAAACAAATTAATTACTCCAGTCTTTCAGACATCCACTTGAGGCATTTAAGAATGATATTCTTAGTCATGTTAGGGTTTAGCCTGGAATCTATGCTGCAAGCACGCAGTTTACAGCAGCATTAGCGTCAATGGTTAAATAGGAACGAACTAGTAGGTTTATAAAGTTAAAAACAATGTGACTTCGATAAATCTATGCAAAAATGCAATAGATATTTTTTGTAAAGATTTGGTTGAGGGGATTCGCAGCAGTGATCTAGTAACTTCACTCCTAAAAAGCATTATCGGATTATTAAAAGCACTGCTGATTATCAACGCAGTTAGTCTACCAATTAAAACAACATTTACCTTCTACAGTCCCAAAGAACAGTAAAGAAGAAGACGGAAGAATAATGAAATAGTAAAAATATTTTCTTAAGGCAGAAATAAGACTGAGGAAAAGATGTAATGAATAAGATGACATGAAATGTGGAGTCTCAATTATTCAAAAGCTTTGTCGCTTCATCTGCACTGATCCTTGTTTCGGTGACAGTCAAGTACCAAACTGATGAACACAGCACCGCTATAGATCTGATTAAAGCCTTGGAGTGCAGGACCCACTCCATACATACTCCTTGCAGTCAATTGGTTGATCATTTTTAGCTACCAAGCAGACAGCCTGGGATGCTTAACTCCATTCGAACCCAGTTGACTCCATTAAAAGTGGAAGCCCATAACAGCAAAGTCCACGCGGAATGAAGTAACATTTTAGTCGAGACACCTTTATGGCTCTTCACGCATAAGCAAAAATTTGTAAATTTCGCTGCTTCTTCAGGCAGATACTGTTTTCAGATAAGAAAATAAATTATATTAAATCTGCCAATAGAGATGTACCCATACGGTTAACATTCAGTTAACACAGGCAGAGATAACAGAAATTACCTTTTTGCCAGCGGCACCCACACTGGCTTTCTTGGTGCCTCGTACTTTCTTCATTCTGTTCTTGCGTTCCTTGCGCTGTTTTCTGGAGGACTTCTTTTTCTCATAGAGACCGTGCTGTGAAGACAAGACATTTTAATTATTTAATTGCATCGTGAGCCAGTAGCGTTTTCCTATTCAAGACATCTTGCTGTTACTACTCAAGTGACGGAAACACCTAGTTGACAACTAAAATAATGAAAACCCATTTCACCAGCCCAAGCTTCACTCATTTTGCCCTTGACAAGCATGGACTCACCCTGGCCAGTCTATGCTTGGGTTCGTTCTTCTTGGCGTAGTCGAGAGAGTCATAGACCATAGCAAAGCCTGTCGTCTTGCCGCCACCGAACTGGGTCCTGAAGCCGAACACGAACACTACGTCGGGTGTGGTTTTGTACATTTTAGCCAGCTTCTCCCTGATCTCAGTCTTGGGGACTGTGGCTTTGCCCGGATGGAGGACATCGACAACCTAGAAAACACAAAGTTACTTAAGACCACAGAGCAATGAAACCAGCTTCTTAACTTTAACAAATGCCCACCTTAGACACATGTTCGATTTGTTTTGGGTAGAACAGATTTGGGCTTACCATTTGCTTCCTCTGAAGCAGCCGGTTTGTCATGAACTTCCGGGTTCTGACTGTAACGGTGTCATTCTGCAAGTAAAAGGAAAAAGGATTAGGGTACCCAAATACAATAAAGTACAAGTTACAATATTACTACTATACATACATACATAATGACAATCGTTTTTGATTGACTACTTACAAAATAAACAGACTTAAGTTGTTCGATTACTAAGAACACACTAAACTAGTTTATCAACTCCATTACCACATATGCAGCTGTAACATATAGAAGGCAACTGCACCTGAACAGGGCGCTACTATGAGTATTTCTCATGCTTACAGATTGCTAGCATCACTTCTAAGTAGATACCTTGCAAACGATCCACGAATTGTTATAAAGTCTAAGATAATGCAGTCGTGTTGTGTGGGTTCGTTGAATTGTGTTGCCTTTAACGCAACTATTTTAGACAGTATAAAAACAATGCAGGATTTACAAGTGACACGCTGTGCCGTGTGCGCTAGCGTACCGAATTTTAGTGAAGACGAGGACACCCTGTTAGCACACACGTTAGCATAGCCATTTTCCACACAAAGTTGAGAATCTATTTAGGACCTTAACTTAAACTACAACGGAATCACAAACGCATTGTAGGGAAACTGATAAGAAGTGCAAAAACATTATTGAAGGGCTTGTACAACTGACTGAGCAGGCGTGTAACAGCCGATAGCTAGTCTAGGCCACCGTTACAGATCAGACTATAAATGCCCCAAAAAATGCCTTACCATCACAATACTGTAATATTCATATGGGGATGTTTTGTTAATTTATGGGTGCTTAAAGATTTTAACAACGATGAAACGATGGTGACGATAAACAACGGATTTTATTCAACATTTTCTGCCGTAAAACTCACCATCTTGGCGTCAGCCTCTCGGGGATGAGGAAAAGGAGGAAAGACCCGTAGCCGGTCAACCTAATGCCTGAGAGAAAACGTTGTGCGCTAAATACTTGCCTGACTAAAAATACATTACAATTTTATTTTACAGACCACACGGAGGGAATAAAAAATGTAATTGTCCGTGGTAGGTATTATTTTCTCAATTATGTATCAAATATCACAAAATAAACGTCCATACACATTTGTTATGACAATTGATGCCAAGAGATTTCAAAGGCAGGAGAAAATTGACTTAGCACACATAATATCCTAAACGCATTTAGGGTATTTTATAGTGATTTTATATAGATTAATTCCTTATGCTGGGTTTCTGTATCAAAGCACTGTGACTAAAGGGCCTACTAAAAAACCTTTGGTTGTGTAAAGAAGTAAAGTTAAAAATTGCAATATCCAACCATTCTTGGTTGATAGAGACCTCTCCAAGTAGATTTATGGCTGTAAGTTTTTTTGCATTGACAGTTTTTTTACTGAAAAATGTAATGTTTTCACTTAAATATTTTTGTTTAAAATGTCATAATAAATACAAAATAAGATCTGACTAGAAGTGTCTTGATATTAGCATGAACACCAAAGTTTGTGTTATTTCGTATCTGCACTGTATCTTAAGCTCGGTCCAGATAAAATATTTGAGACAAGTTTGCATAATATCCACAATGATTCCCTAGAAAGAATATGGGCAGTCTATTGCTTATAGGCATATTCCTTAGACTCACTGCCGTTGGGATGAAGCTGTTCTTGTGCAGGATGGTTAGGTCTTGATATGCCGTAGCTGTCCCAGAGGGGAGAGTTCTGAATAGTCCTCTACCCAGATGGAAGTTTCTGCCTCGATCTTTGCTGCCTGTCTCAGTGACCTGGCTTTAAACAGTCCTGGGCGATGGTGTTGCCAGGGAAGCAAAATGACTCCACTATGTTTACAGGGGAGCCCTCCATGAGAATGGGACAAAGGTCAGCTGGGCTTCCCTTAAAGTCCTCTCTCATCTCCACTGTCTTTAGAGCATTTTGCTCCAAGTTGTTGAGACTGCACCAGGACACCAGCCAGTTGATTTCCCCCCTGTAGGCGGTCTCGTTCCCATCAGAGATTAAACCGATAAGGGTGGTGTCATCTGCAAACTTCAGAGTGGTGACTGGAGGTGCAGTTGTTGGTATACAGAGAGAAGAGGGGACAGGACGCAACCTTGAGGGGAGCCAATGCTTATGGTCAGAGGTCCGACAGGTGTTTACCCAACCTCACATGCTGCCTCCTGTTGGACAGGAAGTCTGTGATCCATTTGCATGTTGATACGGGCACACCCATGGTGGAGAGCTTATCCTGGAGGAGGGCTGGGATTAGGGTGTTGAAAGCAGAACTGAAGTCCACAAACAGGATTCTGGCATAGGATCCCGGGGAGTCAAGATGCTGGAGAATGAAGTGGAGAGTCATGTTGATTGTGTCGTCCACAAACCTGTTGGCTCTGTAGGCAAACTGCAATGGGTCTTGTACTGGATCAGTAGTGAGACAGTACCAGTCGCTCAAAGGACTTAACCACAGTTACCACAGAGGTCAGGGCAACTGGTGTGTAGTCATTTAGCCCTGTGATCCTTGGTTTCTTGGGAACTGAGATGATGGTGGATTATTTGGATATTTGAAGCAGGCTGGAACGCTGTATGACTCTAATGCTTTATTGAAAATGTCTGTGAACATAGCAGATAGCTGGTCAGCACAGTGCTTGAGGGTGGAGGCAGAGACCCCATCAGTAATTCAGTCAAATTTCTGAATTGGTCTTATTTATACATGCATTTAGGTTAAAATTAGATGTTCCTACATATTCCTGTTTTGGGGTTAGAACACTAATTAGAGTGCTATATCCTATTTTTAGCTTAAATTTCTCTGGTTGAAGAAACCACTCACTGCACTCTATATTTCCTTTTGATAAATAGGCAACATGTTTTTAGAGCCATCTGGATACTTTAATTTGTAAAAGATTGTAGATTCAAATGTTGCTACTTTTTAAATCTGACCCAGTGAACTTTGGTGTCAATGTTTTTTCTATGTGGCGTTGCTCTCTGGACTGCTACTTGTTTGGTCACCCCCCAACCACACCCTATCCAATCGAATAACTTGTGAGACAGAGGGATGTGTCTTTGCAGCTGTAATCAGCCAACTTTATAAAAAGCAAACCTGCGTAGCTTTATTATATACATTAAAATGAAAATAATAATGAATATTTTAAGTTGCAGAATCACCCACGGACGGCACATTTTAAACAAACATTTGCCATTACTTGTCATTAGCTACTCAAGAGAAGTCTTGAGGGATAGGAGTTATTACTTATTACATGGACGAACAGTGGGTGAAATGAAATTCTCCCACAGCCAAATGTGCACAGGCATCTACTTTTATAGTAAAAAATGACACACAAATGAACAACAGTATAATCCTCATCATAAAGAACTTTATTGATCTTGCTGTAACAGTGTCCACTGGCATTGGCATTTGTTTGAAAATAAAGTTAATACAAATTCAAAACTAAAGTTAGGTTGGTGGATTTAAATCTTGTTTGAAACAAAATACAATGTAAAAGCCCTCCGTGTAGATTGACACCAATTTTCTTTGACATACATTCTTTAATTCAGTCAAATCCAAACATTACCTTCAATGCATAATAATTATATAAATGTAATTGTTAGAAGAGATGCCCCAGAAACTAAATGAACAGGTGTTTTAATAGCTGACAGTGATTAGTTGTAAGGGTAATCAACTCAGTTGTAATGGTAATCGATTCAGTTGTAATAGTAATAAACAAAGATCCCAAACTATAATAATAATTCAAATCCCACATGGTCTTAGCTAATGACAGAAGAATAACAAAATACACTGTATTTAAAAAATAAGTTTGCTTTGAGTACATGATCAAAAATAAATCATTTTTCTGGTTTAGGGTCATGTGAAATGGAAATATAAATGGCTTTTAAGTCCCAAGCTTTCAGTTTGGTGAGTTCTGCAGTAAGGCATGTGTACAGAAAATTATCAGAGTAGAGTGAAAAAAGTAGAAGAGTAAGAAAAGAAAGATGGTAGAAGTACAGTTTATAACATCAGGAATGTATGTCTGGAATACATTATGGAATAATGTACTGGAATACAATGTCTGATGAAAAAAAAAACATAAGTCCCACTTTCCTATCTATTAGGCTTTTGACACTGGAAAAAGTTGCATGTCAATATAGAAAAAAGCGAATGTATGTAGACATAAAATGCATAGAAAAATAATTGGAAATGATTGAAGCTCAAAAATGTTTCAGTCTCATCTTTAAATGAATATCGGTGTTCTTCCACCATTTTGTATTTAATTCAAATGTAAAAAAAATATCTGACTATGTTTGAAATGAACTATAGTCTGAAGTATTCAATTTAATAGCTTATTTTATTTGGAAAGCCATTAACTCTTCACCACAAAGCAAAACACAAAAGATTTTCCAAATGGGATGTTTTTATAAAAAATATTTTCCAGATAGACCCAAAACACAACATAAAGTCAGTCTTGTATTGGTAATTAGATATTCAAGGCTTGGAATGATTTTGACATTCTCTGCTAATCGGAAGTATCTTGTCAGACACATTGTTTATTATTACTGCTGGTTATACAAGATATTACAAAACAAGTTGTTTAGATGTTTAAAGCATATCTAATTGAATATTTTCATAAAAATTAAACCGAAACAAACTGTGTTGATTGACAAAATGTTGATAAAATATATCAATCATTTTGACTGTTGATTCTAAGGCAAATACCGTGCTTTGAAATTAGTTTATGTTGTACAGTTTCCTGGGCCCCATTATCAATAGTCAAGAGTGGTAAAGAAGGCTTTGTTTGTTGTTGTTTACAGTGTGCTCTCACAGTATGGACTCAAAGACATACAGAAAGGTCAGCTTAGATTTCCACAATGATTTGGGCATCTCCATTTCGTTAACGAAATATCTCCAACAATATCTCCGGGTACCTTGGTTTCAGGCCCTTTACGTTGTTGTGTAGCTGAAGTACATACAATAAATATACGCCGAGCGGAAGCCTGGGTGAGACCCGTTTAAACAGACCGGCAAAGTCTTCCGCTACAGGGTTAGCCATTGCCTGATAGCCTGTTTGGTGTTTACTGTAGCAAACTCCCCGGTTTGTTCTTTTACTGTTGTGGCAAAATATGGCTCAACAAAGATAGGGAAGTCTGCAATAATAAGTAGACTGCATTCCGATATCCCTGCTACCACCCAAATAAGGGCGCATGTCAGATACATCGCTTTTTATATGGTATGCTAGCACAGACATCGGACAGGGTATAAGACCACGCTGGCTGTATAGTTACTGTATCACATGGTATAGTTTATTCACATGGCATACGTCATTTACACCCAGCAACAGCGAAACAGACACAGCTAAAGAAGATGGCGCTGTGAGAGAGGTGAGGGCTCACAACAGTGGTTCCTACAAGCCAAGCCACTGGTACACAAAACAGTTGGGTACCAGGTCAGTTTCTTCTTCTGATGTTTCAGTGGGGTTCTTCGGGCGACGTTAGATGTCCATCTCAAACTGGGCATCCTCACCTTTAAAACACAATAACAAAAGAAAACATGCAATCAACATAAAGTGTCCGCTATTTCTGAAATGAGTTGGTGTAGGCCCGTAGGCTGGGGCTAACTGGATCCAGCTTAACCTAGACCGCAACTAAAGCCAACTTTCAGCCAGGGCTCTGAAATGCAACATGCAAGTGCTTCTTAGTATAAGACAGGGCTTAACATTTGTCTAGGAAACCCTCTTATGCATTTGAATATATTTTCTCAACGTAACAGTGGCTTACTGACCAGTGGCTGTCTTGCCATGACTGTTGTGGGGTTTGATGTGGTTGTTGGCCTCGTTTCTTCCATTCTCAGTCAGGACATTGAGGCTGGTCACCCCCCGGATGTTGGGCAGGTGAGCAGGGGGTGTCTGGGCAATAGGAGAGTTGCGCCGGTCCAACAAGAACTTACGGTCATATATGATCCGGGTCCCTACGTTGGAGTAAAGGGATTACTTAGTAATATGTGTGTACAGTTAATTGACAAAAAATGAGTGGGATGTTGAGCAAAAGGGAAAAATATTTGAATGTCAACTTTGACAAACAGACACCTCCCAGGTCCTTAACTGGAAGCTTCATTAAATTATACCAGCAAAACACCAGTCTCATCATCAACAGTGTGATGGTCACTCTGGGAGGCTGGCCGTCAAGGCAGAGTTGCAAAAAAAAGGCTGATCAATAAAAAAAAATCTTGCTGGCACAAGAGAACAGACACTGAACAGAAGAATTTTATGGACAGACAACATTTGTTAGATGCAGAAGCGATGTGATGGCCTGGGGGTGCTTTTGTGGTGGCAAAGTGGGAGATTTGTACAAGCTAAAGGGGTTTTTAATGAAGAAAAAAATGGGATCATAAAGGGCAGTGCTTGGTCAATGCAAAATTCCTCGTACAACCAGACAATGACCCAAAACACAGCTCCAAAAACTATTTAGGAAAGAAGCAGTCAGTTGGCGTTCTATCTATAATGTAGTGGCCAACAGTCACTGGATCTCAACACTATTGAGCTGTGGTGGGCGTAGCTTGACTGCATTGTATGAAAGAAGTGCTCAGCCAGCCAATCCAACTTTTGGGAGGTGATTCAGGAAGCATTGGGTGAAATCTCTTCAGATTACCTCAACAAACTGACAACACCAAAGGTCTGCAAAGGTTGTTTGAAGGGCACCATTAGTATTTTTATTAAAAATAATTATTTTCTGACCTTATCAACGACCACATCCTATTCGAACGCATCGTATGCATGTTTTGATGGAAAATATATGTATAAAACCTGGACTGGGCATATTAAAAAAAGCTTGTGCTGAAAATGGCTTCGTCAGTTGGCCTAGCAGTTGATTTGAGCAACTGACCAACATGCAGAAGAACCAATACCTCAGAATGCCATTCTGTCCCTAAGCAAGACAACCCTGATTTCTTCTTTGGGCACCTAAAGTCCAATCCCGAGATCTTCTCCAATTTGAAAGGGGACTGTGTCAACCACTAGGTGACTAATGACACAGCAGACTACAATCACCCATCAAATCACAACATGCATATACATTCTTACTTTGTTTAGAGTTGGTGGAGGAGCATGTGTCAATGAAAAATCATTTATTACATTCTAACAATACACTCACCATTAATTGGGGCCACGGTCAGTTTTAAAACGTTCTTGAACGTTGCCAACAAAATTTAAATGAATAGTCGATGAGATTCCTTACACTACGAGCCGTTTTGTTCTAGATTGTAAATCCCTTTCTGAGCGTTTCATAACGTTGCATCCAACTGAATGCGCCCCACAATCACTGCGTTGGACACCAACCAATCCCATTGCCAAAGGGGTTTGAACAATTATTCTGGATGCCTCGCAGTAGAATTAGGCCACAATGAACGACAGTAGACAGTGCAAAGCAAAATGGAGACATTTTATGAAAGACACATCATATCACATACAATATATACGTTTGTGTTGGTTTTACCTCCCGGAGTGGTCGAAAAAAAAGTGCCTCCAGGGGTTGTGCAATAGTCATGAGGTAGCTGCGTTGTATCGTTGATCAATACCGTTCTGGTCGGAATGGCCCTGCTCTCGCTAAGCTGACGACTGGTAGACGACGACATTTCACTCGCGGTTCAGGGGTTAATCTCACACAATTGCACGTGCAATTTGAAGGTGGTTGATACCTAACCCGACCGACAACGGAACCCAGGGCCCTTTCCCTTTCTCAATTATAACTTTCTAAAAGCTTACTTATCGCGTCTCTCGTCCTCCCAGCCGTCAGCACAGCACAGCCCCACTCTCCGCCAGGCAGGAAAAACAACAACACAAACATACCGGATATGACGTCAATGGAAAAGCGCCTCCCACTTGGAGCCCACACATTGCCTGCGTCCGAAATCGCGTACTATGTTGAGTATGTACTACAATTAATTAAGAACGTACTTTGCGACCGTTAAAAACGTATGTTCTATATAGTATGAATCCGGGTAGTATGAATGGAGTCCGGACGTACTACATATGCGCCGTGTTAGAATTGTCTACTTGTATAATCTACCGGGCAAGCGAAGCGTGTTTCATTCAGGTCCGCGTCCTCCTACCACCACGCATAAAGCAAACCCGCGTTTAAGTCAATCGTTTACTTATATGATGTAAAACAAATACAATTTAACCACAAAGAAACAAAAAAAGTGTTTTCTAAAGTAGTTACACTTTTTATTTTTTAACATTTCTAAAGTAGTTACACTTGAAGACTGCCGCGTCTCCGGTTTCCGACATTTTTAAATGTAACGAGAACTCCTCTCTTTACCCATCAAACGTTAGAATTTCTAAATACATTAAGAATGTGGACGAAAAATGTACCTTTTGTCAATTTGAGACAGAAACCTTAGAACATTTGTTTTTCAGTTGTATCTATGTGAACATGTTTTGGATTGACCTTCAAATAGACATGGGGAATAGATTTGATAAGGAGATCCATCTAAAAACTCAAGATGTTCTTCTTGTCTTTGAGGACTCCAAGCTTTCCAAAACTGAGAAATATGTATTACATTTATTTTTAATCCTTGCTAAATTATATATCCATAAAATGAAATTTCTTAACAAAAAACCTTATTATTCTGTATTTGTAAAGACTGATTTGAATGTCTACTTTGCCATGCTGAATTCAATGACCCCAGCTAGGAATGTAATTAAATCAATTGATTGTTTGAAGCTTTTCAACTTTATATGATTTCTAACAAGCCCATGTTTTTTGTTTTTACTTCTATATTACTTGTACTATCTGTAATATGTGCATGTGCTGATTGTATATGTTGAAAATGATGTACAATAAAAAATAAAATAAAAAGAGAACTCCTCTCTCTTGTTGCATCATGGGATAGTAAAGTGTCCATCGTATGCACACTTCAGAATCTCGCCGGAAGTAGTAGGTCATCCGGGTACTTTTCGCATACTGTTTTTCGAATACTATGATTTCGGACATACTACTCTGCTCGCGTACTGTTTTTCGCATACTATAAAGTATGGAAGTACGAGATTTCGGACACAACAATTGTTTAACAAAACAGGCTTGTTAAAGGGCAACAACAAAATGTGAATGTGCTTTAACCTCATCAGCCAAACTGTACTACTTTCCTGCACACAATCGGTCAGGTTGAGGTTGTTGTTACATTTAATTACTTAGTTCACACGCTGGACTACCTACTACACTTTAACTTTACATTCTGTACATAGACTTTCCTCTACATTTTATATATTAGATTACACTTTCTTATCATTGGACAGTACAAATACAGTACCACAAAATGCAGTTTGTATCTTACCAGAAGGGCAAAAGAGCAGTGCTGCACATTTGCATTCGCTATATTGTTGAACTGAATACCTACACTTTTACCACACAAGAGAACATATGTGCAAGTGGTAAACGGATAGTACAAATTATAAGCATTGGCGAATATAATATATAGGCTAGCAGTGAGCAGGGCAAGAGGTAGCAAATGGCAGACAAGTAAATAAGTTAACAGTGTGTAGGCAAGAGGTAACAATGGGATACAACAGTACGCTTTGTGCTAATTGCAGATAAAATTAATTAGGTAGCAATGAAAATGCAAGGTTACCGAAAGCTAGGTTTCAGAGTTCGTTTGTTAACATCAGTAGGGAATAAACTGTTCCAAAGCCTGCTGGTGAGTAAATATCGCAGTAGGATTCTACATGGCAATACAGGAACAAGCGGAGAGTAAATATACAGTTAATCTTTTTTTTTTGGGGGGGGGGCATTTTAAAGTAAAATCGATGGGAGTTTATGCTGAAAGTTCAGTTGGGACGATTCAACCGCAGTATCGGACAGCTAGAGATCACCCATGGCCACGTGTATTCTCATGTAGTAAAAAGAAAATGTTATATCTCATACCAATTTTTCATTCATTACAGTAATGGGTAGATATCTGAGACATTTATGAGCGTTGACTTTAGTTAGCCAGGTTTATTCTTACGATATAATTGTCCATGCCCTGTGATTTGAATCGGTATCCGTGCACTGTCTAGAAGTGCGCATGTGCCGTATAGTCACCCGCAAAGACCATCTATGCGGCAAAGACGAGGAGCCAGATAGTCCACCGGATATATAAACCAAAAGCCTCCATTTCTTTACAGGATGTCTGGGCTGTTTGGATTTACAAAGAATTGGACTGCTTTTTGTCAAATGTCTAATAAATCAAGCATCTCAATACCGTTTTCTTAAAATAGCATTATCATACCCTTGTTAGGTTTATTCTGCACATGCGCACATTACAGATTTATCTTACGCACCAATAGGATCACGCTAGTCTTTGTTCTTGTCTCCACCCCCCCCCCCCGTTTTCTAGTTCCGGTCCATTCGGCTTCACTATACCAGCTTCTTGTTACACTTAAAAAAGCTTTGGTATATATCTGATTGGAGTTAGTGTGGACTTATAGTTGAATGTTCTCGGTGAGCTAGTCTTCACCGTCGTCTCGGCAGAAATCCAATCCGACCACAGTAAAATATGAGTTATATAGTCGAAGAGAGGGGGAACCCAAATACACTGAGCTATCGTTTGTTTTTTAGTAAGTATGATTAACTTTTTATGGAAATATTAGCGTAGCTAACTATGATGGCGAGGGACTGGTGTAGATGTATGCCAGTTTGCTAATCCTCTTTTTGGGTGATTGGGCCCCAGCTCCACGTGTCACCTTGGTTTAATGAATTGCATATATTCCCAATGTCAAGTGAAAGTGACAATTTCATGATAGTAGGACATATAATATTGTTAATCAGACCCGTTTGCTTCACACTATTTATTTTAGTAGTTCGACTAATGGCATGGACCAGATTTGCAGGTTGGGTCGAATTGCTTCCTATACAACTGACGTGTCCTTACCATGAACTAATTAATTAGTAATTTCAGTGTTTATTCGATTATGTGAATTTATTATTTCTGATATTGTTATTAATGCTATAGTCTACCTTTTTAATAATTAATTATTGTTTTAGCCATAATTGAACAATGGATTAGATTCCGTTTCTGAATTCAAGACGAGGCTGCTTTTTTCAGGCTTCTATAACTAAACAAAGTTAGTCGACATCTACTCAAATAAACTTCAATATTGCCTTCTTAAACGTGGCAATTCTGAGAGTAAATCCTCTCAGAGACACAAATAACAAAACTTCAATGCATGCGGTAAAAGTTTAGGTCCTATAACTGGGTAATTATTTTGAGTATTATTAGATTTAATAATACCTTGTGCTCTTCATCGTGGTCCTCAAACCATTCCCGAACAATGTGTGCAGTGTGGCAGGTTGCATTATCCTGCTGAGAGGCCACTGTCATCAGGGAATAACATTACCATGAAGAGATGCTCTGACCCAGTCATCTAGCCATAACATTTTGGCCCCTGTGTCACTCTGCTCTTTATTCCTGCCTATTTCTTCTGCATCCAACACGTGGATTAAGAGAACTGATTATTTGCTAACCCTCTAATCTATTCAGACCTTGACATGTGCCCCTGCTTAGGAGATGATCAACGTTATTCGCTTTGCCTGTGTGTGCTCGTTATGTTTTGTCTCATCAATGTATATTATATAGCAACATTTATCAATTGAAATAAAATATATTTATACAACATTGTTACATACAAAACTTTAAGAAATGCTGCAAATTATCTTGCCACGTCTAAAAGTGTGCAACTCTTAGAGCGTGTTGTTGAAATGCAGAGTCTCGTGTAAGGACATTTTTGGGTCAAAATGGCATGGCTTTTAGAAAGTGCATGTTCATCATTCCACCTAGTTAGGTACAGTGTGCAGTGTTTTTCAAGTCATGGTTGGATAAAATTAGTTTACGGAATTTATAGTCCAGCAACAACTAAATGAAAATGGCATTTGTGTGTGCTATAAATTGTAACATATAAGCTTATTATCCTGCTCTTCTTTAGACCATAAAAGGCAATTTGTTCCAGGTCCTTAAATGTCGTCAAATATTAAAATATTATGTACTCTAGTTGGACAAGGGAACATATAGGGCAGAGTTATTTTTTTAAGGGTTGTTTACTAGCACCTGTATTTAAATTGGCTCACACTTTGTCATTGCTTTGTTTCCTTCAATAATTCGGAATATCCTATCCAGTCATCGCTTTCCTAGCTCACTGTATGTGTAAATGGATAGCTTCTCAGAGTCCTTTCATAGTGTGTCATCGACAACGCTCTTGTGTAGGTCATTTTATTTTTTTCAATTATTATGTTATTGTGTGTTCTCCAGGAAATGCTGATGGAAAGTATGTTTCCCCATTTCACGACATCCCTATGTACGCTGATAAGAGCCAGGTAAAGTAGGTCAGCTTTTTTCAGTTACACAACATACTGACTGGAACATGCTTGTTTGATATGTAATTGTACTTAGTCCAAATCGTATGATAATGGTTAGATATCATGAAGTTGTTCAATTAGTCTGTATTACAGTCACAGTCATGTATTACAGTTAAAACTGAAGCTATTTTTACAACGGTTCTGACGTAGTTCAGGTAGTATTTTTGCATGACTGAGTCATGCCCAAGAAGGTTGTTTCCCACAATCTGTGTCCTGCATTCAGATGTCAACGTTTGCTTCCTCATTTAATTTTACCCATCGGCAGCAGCCTGTTGCTCATTTGCACGGCAGATTAAATACACAGATTAAATGTTTGTTTTTGATGTGAAAGCCATTAGTATCAGCAATCCATTTGGGATTTAATTTAGACAAATACTTTTCAAATAGAAATCCCGATTACTAATACCTTTCAACCCAGGCTGCTAAATTTGAAAATGTAAACCCTGTGTTAAGGGTGTGAAGACATACTCTTGGGTCTATTACTGTATCATGTTGGTTATTGTGAACCCCCCTGTATTCATGTGAGCGTTGGAGTAGTTCTAGCAAGGTTATGGTTGGTTTGTCAAAGCAATGATCTTTAATCCTCCAACATGTCGAGCCTGTTATCTTATCTCTGAAAGACTCTACCCACAAGTTTGATGGCCTTTATTTTCCTTCCACGTATCCATTGTTGTAAATAAATTAAACCTGACTATTGATATACTTTGTGACAAGCTGTTGCTATGTTATTTTTTTAAATATTTTTAATATGACACCTCTTTTTCTTCTAGAACATTTTCCACATGGTTGTAGAGGTCCCAAGATGGACAAACGCAAAGATGGAGGTATGTTTGCCTCAATCCAAAAATGCGTAAACCAGATTTTGATAGCCGTCAGCCTGGTTTACAGCACCTTTGGAAGTAATTTAATGAATAATCTCCTTTTAGGGGTTTGAAATTTTGTAGCTATTCGTAGTGGGACCATTTAATGCTTAAAAACTCCCAACTTTGTTAAAGCAGTTTTGCATTGTCCTTGGAGTATACAATGAGGTGTATAGGGCAATGGGTTGTATCTTAATTAATCTTTTAGACCATTCAGAATAATTTACTTTTTATAGTGCTTCTTTTTCTCACAGTTAGTCATTTATCTGGCCACCTTTATTAACATGTACATGTCTGATATAACGGACAAGTTGTCAGATCAACCAATCTGCATTTAAATTTTTTAAACCTGAACCAGACATTCTCAAATCAGTATGGAATATTTTTGTTCAGTTAATACAACTAATTACTATGTAAGTGAACATTCTGTCTATCTTAGGTTGCAGCTTGTTTCTTCAGGTACAGTCTAAGGCAGGTTAGGCATATGTACTTATGGGGAGGAACCCAGGAATATGTCATGATGCTGATCACACTGTTTATTTGTTGACTCAAGTCTAAATCCAATTGTCATTAGATCATGTTGATTGGCTGAAAACCACATTTGAATGCGGCGTGTGTACTGGGCTTAAGAGTACATGGGGATGACAAACACTTTATTGATTTTGGCTACTTCCTACTTGCAGATAGCGACCAAAGACCCCCTGAACCCGATCAAGCAGGATGTGAAGAAGGGGAACCTGCGTTACGTTGCCAATGTTTTCCCTCACAAAGGCTACATTTGGAACTATGGAGCTATACCTCAGGTCAGTCACCTATCACCTAACTGCACATGGTCAGGCCGTGCCATTTCTGCATGATGGTTTTGGTGTGATTTTGATGTCTAACATGCTCCCATCAGGGTAAGATGCTCAGAAAGGAATTTGCCAAAAAATATATAAGTATAGATAAAGGTGCTCAAAGTTCACTTGTTTTGCATACCACATCCTTTTTATTTGCTGTAATGTACGTTAGTCTAAAAATGCTTTAATTTCATAGGTTTTAGTTTAGTTGATTACCTGATTTTATTTGTATTTTTTATGGCCATTGCTTGAGCTGAAACAAACTGTTGACTAGATGGGGTTTATATGATGTCTTGGCTAATAGACCTTCCTAATGTAAATGTTTATGTATTTCATTTAAACTTTTAAAAGCAATTACATTTAAATGGGAATGACCGCATCAAAATGTACTGTCTGCTAAATGTTTAGCCTGTATGTTCAATAAATCTATTTATGTGTAGAATAGACACAGTGCACTCAATAAGAATTGGGGCAGTAAAGGGCATATGTAAAGACTGTCACCCTTTTCTTCAGAAAGTTATTTGCAAGTTGTTTATAGTATTTATCTTTAATAGTGTTTGACTGTAAAAAAAATTGTTAGTTTTTATAGTTTTCTTCTAATATTTCATTTTTTTTGTTGATAGACTTGGGAGGACCCAGGGCATAAAGATTTAGACACTGGCTGCTGTGGTGACAATGACCCCATTGATGTCTGTGAGATTGGTACCAAGGTGATGCATTTTATCTTAGTCCTTCAACCTTTACAGTTATAGATATTGACCCTGTTTCCATTCCCTGCTGTTCTTACTGACAATGAAAACCGTCATCAGTCAATCATTGTAGCAGGTTGTACCGTTTGTTACATGTAAGCTAATTGAAGTACATTTAGGCACAGGCTTTTGAGTTTCATATCTGGTTTAATGATGAAATGATCCACTCAGGTGTGTGGTCTGCTTTTCTATTGTGCCATTGAAAAGTGACCCCCGAATGACACTTGTCTCTGTTGTGCTGGCCACAACCGCGTTTTGCCTTTAGGTGTGTTCGCGTGGTGAGGTAATTAAGGTAAAGGTACTTGGTGTTTTGGCCATGATTGATGAGGGGGAGACAGACTGGAAGGTCATGGCCATCAACGTGGACGACTCTGAAGCTAAGAACATGAATGGTAAGCACAAGATAGATTTTACAATGAATGAACACAACGGCAGCTTTCTAATTTGAGGACTGTTTTGGTCAGATTCGCACTTTTATGAATAACTAATTTGTACCCCAAAAGGTAATCTGTTTAACTAGTTTAGTTCTTGGCCCTCCAGGCTGGTGCAATTTCTGAGAATACTATAGATGTTTTTACACTATTTTCACTGGCTACAGTTGCCAACCCCGTATCTAGAAATAGATGAGACATCAACACTAGAAATGCCTGTTAAGCCAGTTGTTCTCGTACTTTTGGTGAAATCTGACAACTACTTATGATGTGTTTTCATTTCTAGCAAACAGAAACTGTCCAAATATTATTTTTCTGACTGCTACAATATTGTTGAACTTAAATAAGAATACAATGATTAAAAAAAAAAAAAACTCACCAAGCATGGTTTTTATTTGACCACTGTACTCATTGCATGTGAAGCATTCAGTTATTGAATGTCTTTTCATACATGTGTGCTTTGCTTGTGTGTTGTGTGAGTTCCTATTGGCCCTGTGGCTATTCCTTTACCTGTCTCCATATTCTGTGCCCTCCAGACATCAGTGACATCCAGAGGCTGAAGCCAGGTTACTTAGAGGCCACAGTGGACTGGTTCAGGAGGTACAAGGTACCAGACGGGAAGCCAGAGAACCAGTTCGCCTTCAACGGGGAGTTTAAAGACAAGGTATATACCATCGATGTTATACACAAGAGCTTTAGTTATGTGGGTTTTGTCTCATTGCCTGTGTCTCCTTGAAGTTGCCTCCATCTTGTTCTACAGTATCTACACCCACCCATTGTTCTCTTTCATTTTCATTTCAATGTTATCATGTGAAACACCTATTTTAAACTACACCGTTACAGTTTAAAGTCTTCTGGCCGGGTTGCCACTCTCTTTCTGCATGAATTTTTTGACATTACATGTTTGTCCTTTAGCAGCTGGGCAAATCCAGAGGGACTAACTGTTAACAATGTTGCCAGGCTTGAACTTGGAGACTCATTGAGGAGTTTGTCCTGTTCATAGGCTGATAATTCTGTTGCAAGACCTACAGGGAGTTGTCGTTCTTGTGCAAAATGCCATAAAATCATTTCACAACACTACACAAGTGTCCTTCCTTCTAAAAAAAGACAGAGGAATTTGACAGCCACCCTGTCAGAGTGTTCTGAAATGTATCTAGTTTAAAACTGATAAGATTTGTGTTTCTGATGTGCCCCTCACACAACGCCCACCCGAAACGCTAGTAAACAGAATCTGTTATTAATTTTATAAGCAGTATGGAGTTGTGGTTTGTAGTGTTGCAAACTGTATGCTGCTGTTCCGAGAACAGTTCCAATGACAATTACAATTAAGACATTAAGTTTGACTTTGTCTTTGGAAACCCCATGGATTGGGATGTGTGTAGTTGCCTTGACAACAGGCTCTGCTCTGTTTCCTCATCAGGACTTTGCGATCAAGACCATAACGAGCACACATAACTTCTGGAAGGCACTAATCTCTCAAAAGGCCAATGCTGGAGAACTCAACTGGTAAGAGAATACGTAATGTACACATTCTTACCCACCAATAACTCTACAACTGGCCATTGTTTTATTATGTTAGCCTACAGTAAATGACGGTCAAACATTAAGGCCCAATGTGTAGTTCGAGAAGACAACCCTTGCTATTCTTTCTGAAATGACCCCTCTTTCTGAATAACTTTTGCGATGAGTCATCAAGAAGAGTCCTTTTTATCACATCTGCTGTAGGCTGATATATTTGTTTTTTCACCATGTTGCAGTAAAAACACCTGTGTGTCTGAGGGTGACAGCCCTTTCAGCATCTCAAAGGACCAGGCCAAGGCTGTTGTAGATCAGGTTGGTACTTAGCATTTCTGGCAATTAGTTTAGAGCTTCAGGGTCAAATGTCTCCATTTTGAATGTTATGTTCATCTTGGAACTGACAATTTTGCTGTTTTTACCTGATCTGCTCAGAAATGGGTACTGTGGCTTTTAAGTTAAATGAAGAATAAAAGTTTTTTTTCAAGTGAGCATGTGGTACATCAAAGTGCTTAGTGCTACATGTGTGCTCCCTACATACCTATGTTTTCAGGCACTTAATCATTTTATTTGTGTGTTTTTTGTGAATAGACATGCCCTTGTGGAACTGAAGATGCTATCCCTTGTGCAGGTATAGTGAAAAAATATATTTTTACCTGACTTGTAATACATAATTCCCACTTTGAATTATTTATTTATGTTTCTTGATATAATCCTAGATTTATGGATTGAATCTTACCATGACTACGATATGTTTATTTGTTGGTCTTATATTCCTTCCACTCTGTCATTTTATGACCAAGTTGCAATGGCATTTTTTATTACTGACAATTTTATTGCCATTCAAGCAGTCTAAGATTCTGTTTAAATGTTTCCTAGAATTAGTCGTTTGCTTCCTTATTTAGAATTGAATTGATTGGATTTCATTTATGAAATTTATCTAATTGTGTGATTTTGTTTTTTCTATTTCTAGTGGATAAATGGTTTTACTATGAAAAGTGATTTCGAACCTGACCTGACCATTGGGCCGTCTAATTTGTTCAGCCAGGTGTACTTGAAGATAATAAACAGTTTTAGGTGTTTGTGGTGAGAGACAATTTATGTTCCACCTTAGGAAGAAAAAGTAGATTATGTCATAAGAAATGTATTTTCTCCGTTATTTATCAAAGCTCTCATTGGAAATGTGTATGGAATTGCTTTGTCATGGTTTTGCTGCTTAGTATCATGTATGGTATGGGATACTCTCAATTGATTTTTAATAAATATTTTTTTTTTTCACATGAGAATGTCTAATGTATATTTTCTTTGACTGTTAGTCATGTAGCTGAAGCTCTTATCCAAAAAGGTGCGTCCATTGTGAGATGAACTTGTGCAGTAGCACATGAGCCATCGGTGGAGATGTTGTTAAAGGTGGACGTTAAAACCCGAGATGTGATTATTTTTGTATGTCTATTGCATATGCTCCACAATCGATTTTGGGTCGCCAATGTTGTTATCGTCGTGACAGAACATGCTTCTGTTCTGTCAATCACATTGGGGGTAGAGAGCCGAGATGACACTGGACTCGCACTGAACTCTGCTCTTCATAGGTTTTAGAGTTAGTCTGATTAATACTGGCCAATTACTTCGAGCGATTTAAACGCGTAGACAAATTGCAGATACTCGTCGTAATTTCTATTTAATGGCGCAGTTATCATTGAAGTCGGTGCAAGACTGAAGGTAAGGGAAAAGGAATCATGCTTAAACATACAACGTTGTATTTTCATCCTAAATTGTGGTTCTGTTGTCTTTCTTTTAACTCAATCTGTTATAGTAATTACAATATTCAGAGGCGGGCAGTTATACATAGACTTACTTAGCTCCAACAATTTAAACGCTTATGAACTAGTGGATTATAGCGCCATCTAGTGGTACAATGGTTCACCGCACCACGGTTTCCTCTCCGGGTTGTGTTTGTTCATTTTACACAGCAGGCTCTCTTTTTCATTAGAAAACGTATGAACTCCGTCCGTTTGTATTTAACATTCTGGCTTCAATGGACACAGAAATAATTGGAAGAAGCATGGTATGGAATCGTATGGGATCATGGTTTGGCATGTGAACTCCCCCCTGTCAATTACGCAGTTCCGGTGAAGTGTCACATTTGGACTGTTATTCGTTCCGCCGCTGAGTGTTGACCCACCGATCCAAGGTAATAAGCACATGCGTACCTTGAGTTTAGTACATGTAGATGCATGAAAATCAATGTGTTTTTTAAATTTGGTTGTCAAAGAATTAGGTCATGTGTTGGGTTACTATACGTCGAGTACGTTTTTTTTGCAAGTTTGCCTACTTCGCTCATTTTGGGCTGATGTTTATTCCAGCTTTTAAATTGTCGCCTACTGTCAGGGTAATTTACAACATGGTGGCAATGGCCGTGTAGCCATGCCCTTTAATTTGAACACAATTTCACAGCTGTAATGTAACCTAGTCCTACTACTTATATCTACCCATAGCCTATACAGAAAGCATACCAACCTTACTCAACCTTACTTGCTTTAACATTGCGTTTTATCATAGCCAGACGAAGCTATAAGTAACTTAACAATATGTTTTCCCATTCCTTTAAGATCACTGTCATCATAATAACATTGGGATTTGGTAGATACTCAAGAGTGACAGGTGTGTGTGTGTGTGTGTCATACATGGCTGACCCAGGCCTCTCAAATGTCTTCTGGAGCAACAACGTATCCATAAAAATAGTCTAAAGCAAGAACAGCATGACTGCTCTGATCAGCTGGTCAGGTTCTCGTGAAACAGGGACAGTTCACTATACTCTGTATTGACATTTACATTTCTCCGTTTGGCTGTTGGCACAATAACCCCGAACAACTTACCCAATACCACCCAGGTAATCTGTGATTTGTTTTCAAATGTGCATGATTAACAAATGTAATCATTACAGCCGGTTTGAGTGCTTTTTCATCCGCGCTTTTACTTTTGCAAAACCAATTCATTCATAACGTTTGTAAAGAATATGCAGGACGGTTTTGAGTAGATGTCCAGACGTAGCGCAGACAGTCCAGCACTGCTTTCGGAGAGTTGCCCTACTGAATGTTTCTACCCCAAATCATATCTAGAACACCTCATTTTAATTGCTGAATAAAAGGAGTAGTCAGGTTTTCGCATCTGGAGTTAAGGCCCGGATGGTAGTTGTTCAGGATAATGTTTGGCAAGCCCTTATTGTCTGAAGGCAATGTGTCCAAAAGATTTTTGCCCTTGCTTGGCAGCAGTTTAGTGAACTAGTTTGAATTGTGAAGTGTCACTAAGTTCATTGTCCGGGTGTTTATTACATTGTGTACTTGACTACTTTGTTTCGGTCTTAGGTAAAAAGACATGTCATTTATATTTAACTGGATCTACAGGAGCTTCAGTGGTGTGCTGCAGTTACTAGGTACAATGTTTCAAAATATAGCTTATTCAATGATTGAAATAACTGAAAAAACCCTAGCCTAATTATTTCTGACCTCATAGACATTATTTCTGATTGGAAACTACAGTTCCATTCTGCTATACACATATTTGTTTTGTTTATCCTAATCCAAAATGGTTAAATTAGGTATTTAGTCTACATGTCATGTTTTGCCATTGTCTATCCCTCTAGGCTTATATAAGAAGTCTGGAAAGCTGGTTTTCCTTGGTTTGGACAATGCTGGGAAAACAACACTTCTTCATATGCTCAAAGATGACCGACTAGGACAGCATGTGCCAACCCTACATCCCAGTATGACAAAATAGATGTTCAGTTCGGACATCATTCTAAATGATGGCTATTCGTTGTTGTTTAAAGGCTGTACACAATTTCCGTGGACCCTATTTGGCTTGACAGAAGTTTTTAGAACCAGTGGCCAGAAATCACTGACTATATCTACAAGGGCTCTGACTGAATGACTCATGTTGTATGTTGTGGCCTATGTTCAACAGCATCTGAAGAGTTAACCATCGCTGGGATGACATTCACAACATTTGATCTCGGTGGTCACACACAAGGTACACACTAGAACTGAAACCATAGTTACACGACACATCTATGGCTTACATCTGGAGTCTGGTGAGGTGAACCTGAAATGTCCATTGGCGATGTTGGGACAATTCATTTAAGTTGGTAAACCATTCTTCGAACAATAAACTGCTTCAATTTTTATTCAGCCAGGAGAATCTGGAAGAACTACCTCCCTGCTATAAATGGTATTGTCTACCTAGTGGATTGTGCAGATCGTGAGAGACTACAAGAGGCCAAAATTGAACTTGATGTCAGTCTCTTCATCCCCACTTACAAATGTTTCAGTAAAGTAGCATGCCTTTGCCTTTATCAGTCAGTGTACGGCATGATGCATACTTTACCACTGATGATTTTCACTGAGCTAGGCATTGCACCACTAATCTACACTTGCTTTACAGGCGCTCTTAACAGACGAAACCATCTCTAATGTGCCTGTGCTGATCCTGGGGAATAAAATAGACCGCCCAGAGGCCATTAGTGAAGAGTCACTCAGAGAACTGTTTGGACTGTGTGGACACACCACAGGGAAGGTAAGGATGTGAGGGGTGTACCGCTCTCACTCTCTAGAGCTACAGTCTACATAGCAACTGACATCTGATCAAACCAATTTAGGAGCTGGGCTGATCACTAGATGGGGTGACACGTTACAGTACATTTAGGACCCACATGGTCATATATTATAGAAAACCGTTTTTCTGCTGTTAAGGTCTGACTGAAGGTCTATCTCGTCTTGTTGTGTTTCTGTGTCTTCAGGGTAACGTGTCACTGAAGGAGCTGAACTTGAGACCATTGGAGATGTTCATGTGCAGTGTTCTGAAGAGACAAGGCTATGGAGATGGTTTCCGCTGGCTCGCCCAGTACATTGACTAACTGATCGATATCGCCCGTCACCACGACTTTGTGTTCAGGCTAGATGATTTATTGTCCATTTGTCCTTTCCAGCATGATTCGAGAAACTATGATGCCAGTCTAGTGTGGTTTGGCTTTGCTCCATAGTGTCTAATGGAAAGGTATTTGTTTATACATTGTTTATTCACTTTTGTACACACCACAGGACAGCCATCAGAAATCTACATGCTGGAAAAGCGATCACTTGCAGTTGTGCTATATTCATCTAAATTTTGCCTTTAAGTGTGCTCCCAAGTAAATATATTTCTATGCTCAATATATTTTTATTAATATATAGTGTTTTTATTCTTGTCCTTGCCTTAGTCTATATTTATTTGGGTTTAAGCACATCTGGAATTATGCAGGCCAAATGGTAGTTTAGGGAATTCAAACCATGCCTACGACAAGTATCAAAACCTGCATCCGAATATTTTGTAGTTACATATTGTTATTTTTAATTCTAGTCTACCTCACAAATTATTAAGGTTGCCCTGAAGTTTCATTCATACCTCATTACTGCGGTCAAACAGTATTATTACTTATTCCTGTTATAAGGTTAAAGAATCCCCCATACATGCAGACACACACATGCTAACATTGTGAAGCATGTCATCACTATGAACCAGTCCTTAACCCCTGGTTTATTTTTAAAGTTGCTGGCATTAGATTACATAGGAGAGGTTATTGGTGTAACGGTTTTGTGTACATACCATTTCTCCAATGTCGCTTCATAGCCACATTGTAACCAAGGAATAATGGCAATAACGCTCTCACAATGGTATTACAGAAACATCTTCATTACGGAACTACATGCAGATGCCATGAATGACATACTAAGTGCTTTACAACTTTATCTATTTTTTCTACAACACAAAAGCAATCCGATGACAACATTTTTGCTTGTAATGTAACAGAATACAGTTAGTTATTTCGTAATTCATTACTCCCCAACCCTGCTCAACTACTTACTATAGTGATTTTGTTAATGTAAAATAAGTATTTGGTGACTATTGGCTGGTCAAAGCTTAAATATGAGAGTACTTATGTTGTCCTGAAGAATGGGAGTTTTCTAGGGTGCAAGCAATATCTGAGATTACGAATAGGTTATGCAATTTATTGTTTTTGTAGTTAATGTGAAATTATTATGCATGCTCTCATACAAGTTATACAGTGATTATCAGATAACTTCTTTGATAAATATAAATATTTTTGGTAATCGGTTCTGCTGCTGTGTGGTGTTTTATTTGCATTTATGCTCTACAGTGCTTGGTCTGTTGTCATTCACTGTTTGTTCCAGTGAATACAATTGATATCATACAAGACTAAAACTATTGACATTTGGATTGCCTTACGTTTGTCGTTTATTCTAGATGACTTCAGAGCAAGAGAGAATTGTGGTCGAACAGCTCCTTTCCCATAATAGTGTTTCTAAACGCTTGCCACTATCAAAACAGTTTCATAACACTTGGACACTATAGTATACAGTGAGTACAGCAGGAAATTACACTAATTAGGTAAAGTAGTACATTTTTATGGTTTCTGTGTATTTTCTCTATGCAGCACTTGCCAATAAAACAATTGACAGCCAGGGTTGCCAGATATGAGGTCATCAGAAACCAGTAACAGACAAAATCCCGCAGACACTTTGTCATGTCATTTAAGTGTTGCAAAAATGTGGCAAAACAAACGTATTGTTCATTAAACCGGCGTGGCGAATTAAACCCAAGTGCCTTTGCCCGCTTACATTAAAAATAGCCCATTTATAGCAAGCTTTCCAATCTGGCAACCCCGGATAGGGCTGAAGAAGCGTAAACCAATCAGGTAACAAGTTGAGCTGACACCCCGTGGTTCTTTACGTCCAATAGGATGTAATGCGGAAATTGATTTTGCATCTGTCGGTATTTTGTTAACGTGGAGTCGTTTACATGTTTCTGAAAGACGTTTATGGCTGTTAAGTGATATAATATAACGCGGTGTCATCCTACAGGAACATAATAATTCGTCGTTTTTTATTAGGAGTTTTGGACTCACTTTTCATGTCACTTTCCTCGCTCGGAAACCATTGCATAACGCCGGGCACAAAGTACAACGAAATGGAATCGACTGAAAAAATGTGTTGTATTGTCACGTTGTCGGGCTCGTTTTCTGACCCGAAACCCGTAAGCTGTAGTGGAGTCATAATAAACACACGGACTGGTCTCCTGCTCTGCAACGGTATTTGCTTCTCTCGTTTTATGAACGCCAAGCAAGCTCTGCCTGCAGACCACCGGTTCTTGCTGCCAGAACATTTCAGTAGTAAACTAAAAATCAGCCTCAAATTCCCCGGACAGCGAGGGTTAGATACAAATCAATGTGCGTACGAGTCGTGCCCTGTTGCGGACACACACAGCACTTCGCAGTGTCGACACAAAAGCACAGCACAGCTGCTATTACTGGTCAACTGTATTGAGTTTAGAAGGGCTTTCGAGAAGTTATTCACAGCCGATAAGTGGGATTTCTATGGTGGGGAGGATGATGCTGATATGGACCGGGATTCTGAGTTTCTGAGCTGGTTTGCTCTGCTTAAGGTACCAGATATATGTTTGTTGTTTTTTGTGTATTTTGTTTTACCCATCAATGCTGATATAATTTATTTTGTCGTTTTGTGCAATAAAAAAGGTACCAGCCTTGGCCGGGGTGTCAAACGTAAACAGTGGAACCATACCATGGTCAGAGAGTTCCACTCTAAGGAAGGGATGCGAAGTCTTTGCTTGTGGTTCTCCCTTCGGTTCCTTCTGTCCTGATCTCTTCATAAGCACCCTGAGCAAGGGCATCATAAGCAACCTTGCAGGGGAAGATAACGCTCTCATATTCACAGACGCCCGGTGTCTGCCTGGTACAGAGGGCGGGGGTATCTTCCTTCCCCACAGAGACAGAGCGCATCTTGTTGGTTTGATCGTGTCGCCGTTGTGCTGGAAAGCCAGCGAGTGGATTGGACTGACCCTTGTGTGCTCGTTCCAGATGATTCTGAGAAACATCACATGGTGTGTGAATGTTCAGAGTTCACATGAAGAGATCCACCACATACAGGAATTGACAGGATTTTCTCAAGTAGTGCATCATAATACTGAAACGCAGAAGTACCCTACAGTGGCCTTAGTTGATGCTGGACAATTTTGGGGTTCGGGGGTCCTGGTCAGTCCTCTGTTGTTAGTCACCTGTCGACATGTTGTCAATGGAAAACGTGTCGTCACCTTGAGATTCGACACCAATGACAGGTACTATTCTGCATGCCACTCACTTGACATTTGGGATTTGCTAGTGGTCATTACATGCTAGTCTGGTGCTACATCCGCTAAGACGTTTTAGCTTACATGGTACAAGACATATGCTACTGGTGGTTGTTTCCAGTTCCACTTAATCTGGTAGACCAACTGGTAGCATGTTTTGTACCATGTAAGGTAAAACGTCTTAGCGGAGGTAGGACCAGACTAGCATACAATCTACATAATCTAGTCCACATAGCGTTATACAGATCAATAAATGTCATTCTCACATGTTTCTTTCTTCTCCTTAGTATTCACGTTGTGAATGGTGATGTCATATACTCCACCATGCCATCGTCTCCCTATGACGTAGCTGTTGTGCAGTTAAGGAAGCCTTTCCTGAAGGGAGTCGTGTCACGTTTGGCTAAGTCTTTTATACCAGGTAGGCATTATGTCACTGGAACACTGACTGTGATATGGGCGGTCAGTTTTCTAAGCAAGAGGACATCAGGAGCAGGCCATGCATGGGTATCATTCGGGGTGTCTCCTTATGTCTCTCTCTGTAGGTGAGGATATATTAGTGGTGGGATATGGAGCCTTCGGCCAGCGCTGTGGTCCCTCACAGACCGGTGGCATCCTGTCCCGGGCCAACAGCTGTCACGGACAGCCCATCATGTTGCAGACCACTGCTGCAGTGCAAGCAGGAGCTAGTGGGGGAGCAGTGGTTCGGCCAGGATCGGGGGAGTTGCTAGGTAAGGCAGTAGCAGAATGCAATCAATAGTTGCCATATACTGCTCTTAAAAACTACCAGGGGCCTCATAATACTTTGCGGTGGATTTGTGTCAGAAGTGGCGTGCGGACGAAATGTAGGGCGCTGCCAGAATTCATAGTGTTGTAAGGACTTGAAGTGGGACTGGCACGGATTGGTTTCTCCGAGTGCTCCTCTGTAACGCTGGGCCCAAAAGAGCGCAGAGGTCCAACCGGGCGGCCCGAGGATGTCGGAACCAGCTAATAAGCCACTCGTTCTAGTTTGCCCGTTAGTCATCTTGCTGTCGGAAAATGCGCTCCCTCCGAATCCTTCCATTTGCCACATCTTCTAACAGCGCATGATCAGCCATTGTGCATCATTACGCCTTCTGATGGCATGGCTTTTTTATAACATTTGATTGTGTTTGATAAGTTACACATGTCTGTGTTCATCTAATTGTAAATAGGAAGTTCTGCGCAAATGTAATTTATTGCACATTTCAAAATGGTTAAGGCATGCCTCACGATGAAACGCATTTAAAAATAAAACCAACTAAAGCCATATAAATTAACACTATGATTCTGTAGCTGATAACGACATATATATACTATCATATTTTAGTTATTTTTGCAAATATATCTTCATTTGAATTGATGTTTTATTTGGTTTGTTTTACACCGCAGATCGATCTTACAGGTGTTTGTGTAGGCTGTTATTTGTAAGAATTGTGAATTCTTCATATTATTAAGGACGTGAAATGTTTCGATTTATTTGACACAATGGTCTGCAGTTTCACGTGTTTCATCCATCTGCCGACGATGTCGCCATTTTTAATTTCACCCGTTTCTGTGCTTATGCCTCGGTCAGTGAAGGACCGCACAATTTCCCGTCAAGTTTGCTTTTTATAAATCCCAATTATTGCGTAGAGAGCGGTGTACTTCTTCTTTTGTGCATACGCCGCATTTATAAATGAGGCCCCATGTGTCTAGGCATTTGAGACACCAGATTCTGAGACAAGGCCCTAATGATCAGCCAGGGCTGGAACAAACACTTGCTGGTCAGTAGGGGGCACTGGTTTATTATTATGTGACCTGTTATTATAATGCCTCATGTGTCTTAACGCCTCATGTGTCTTAACGCCTCATGTGTCTTAACGCCTCATGCGTCTTAACGCCTCATGCGTCTTAACGCCTCATGTGTCTCACGCCTCATGTGTCTCACGCCTCATGTGTCTCACGCCTCATGTGTCTCACGCCTCATGTGTCTCACGCCCTGTTTCACATCCTATTTAATCTATACTGTCAAGACTGTTAATTGTATTCTTCCTATATTCCAGGTCTGGTCTCCAGTAACACCAGGGACTTTGTAGCCAAGGTGACTTACCCTCATCTAAACTTCAGTGTCCCAATGACTATCCTAGATCCGTTGCTACGGAGTTACACCAAAAAAGGTGAAATTGGGGTTTTCCAGGCCTTGGATACAACTGACAAGGAAGTCCGGAGGGTGTGGAGGCTACAAGCTGCTCACAGCAAGCTGTGACAGACTACAAATGAGTGTATGTGTATTAAATTTCAAAGTTTTCGGGTCACGATTGTGAATTTCTACGGTATTTCTATTATATTTCAGTGTATTACACACATGTGCCTGGTGGGTCATTTTTTTTAATTATGCTGTAGTGTATACAGTATTCACACAGCATCAGATACACAAAATCTTCTATGTATAGTTCACCAATGCTTTCATAGTTTTCCACCATCACATCAACTCTGCTTTCATACTCGCCCGGTGATACTGTAATCGTCCTACGTTCACCACATCCTAAAATTCAAACAAATGCATTGACCAGAAGTCTCAGAGTTACACCTGGAAATGTTTCATCTGGCTCTCTGCCAGATGGGGGGATGGGATGAGAAATCTAATTATCTGAGAAGTTGCACAGACTGATTGGTCCCTGTGGGTAGTTCAGAGAAGAAATCTGCCAAGACACATCTGTTATTCCCTCCACGGTTCTCTGTTAGACAAGCATCAGGAAATAGCCACACATGGCAGACCTCAATCCGGGTACTATTTTAATTTATGCTTCTTTGCAAGTTCGGTCCAAAACACCAACGGCATGTTTTTAAACGTAGTTACGGAGGCATTTAAACTTTGTACAATTATATGCATCTTTCATTGTGTACTGAGATTAAAGGATAAAGTAACATGTGTTTCAGCCAGCTGTTATTTTGGGGTGGAGATGAATACATTAAGATGTGGCAGAGGTCTAATGTGATATCTAAAGTCAGATTGCTCTCTGCATCTTCTTTCTTGAATCTGCACAAAAGTGAAAGCACTGGGTTGGTGGAGAAAAGAAGCTTGCCAAATGTTCTTCTATCTGTCCATCTCTTTCAAATGTGTGAAAAGGAAAAATTAAGGAAAAAGGGCAAATGGAGGAAGCCACTTCAGACTATTAGGATTGGCCCAAAAGCTCTTCTCATTCCTAACATGAACACATATTCTCAATCTTCTTACTGCCATGAAATTTTAAATGTTAATCAGCTAAAAACTGCTCCAGATTAGAGTTGTCTTGCACGTACAACAGAAAAGCGGTAACAAAGATATTCACAAGTATTTGAGACACGTCCTGGCTCATCAGACTGAAGTTTCTGGTTATTTATATCTCACTTTGTACCCCACCCTGCTAAAGGCTAGCAACATTTTACCGCTCCACATCTCCCCTTCTCCAAAGTCCCTCCCCTTTAGTCCAGGAATAAGTAAGTAAGTGGTGTTCCGAGTGTCTTTTTCAATAATGTCCACCTCTTCAGGTTCTCCGGCTCATTACTTATTTGCATGTGTGTGTAAAAGAAGAAAAGAGAACCAGAAGCTTAGATGCTTCGGTAGTAATGTTGGACCAGCTAGACTCCGTCCTCTTCTTCACATCTACCAAATATATCCTGCGTCATCCGCATCCCCTTCTTCCTCAGCCTCCTCTGTGTTCTCCTCCACTTCTTTTTCTTCTTCATCCTCCCATCCAACTCCACTGCCCAAATCATCACCCGAATATGCCACCGCTTCATCTAGAAGAGAGGGAGACAGACTGAGATGAGGAAACTGACGTTGGATAAATTGTACCTTTATATGAACGACACATTTCATTAGGAACTAACTTATGTTCGCAACATGAATATTTTCAACCATGATCAGTTTCATTAATCTGGTAGAGAACAAAACACTGAAATACATGTACTGAGTCAATTGGAAATCTGTGAAGTACGTTTGACCTTGAGTCAGCAAGATCTGTTCAGCCAGACGGCTATTTATCTTGACATATTCCTCTCTCAGCGACCCATTAGAATGCAAACGATCCCCGACAACATGATTTGAATGGGACATTGTGTTTAAAGGTTTGTGGCGATGTGGACCTGAGCCCTAGCAGACACACAAAGAGGGTGTGTACATACCGTGTAGTTTTCTGAGTGTGTATGGCCTGCTCGGACAAAACAACTGCCTCAGCAGAGTGATCGATTACAGAGATGCATTCTCGTTTTACATTCATCCTAAATCCAATATACATCGACTGCGTGTTTGCGATCAGTAATACAAGTGAATATGCGTTTTGATAGTGTGTGTGTGTTTTGGGTTAGCCATTGTGTCGGTGATCTAGGTAGCCTATAAAGAATGTGATTTGGCTTCTCTATTGAGCTTTTGTTGCAGTGTTTGTACTGGCACTTTAAAACATGATGGCCTCCTACCGCAGTCAAGGTTGCCATGGCTCCTTGAGCTGGCAGGTTCCCCTTTGTGTCGGTCCACACACCAGCACTCCACCCGGGCTGGATCACACTGTAGCTTCATGTAGTATCCATCTTCATCACAGCCTGGGACGAAGAGACCTGGCACAAGCACACAAGGATGTAGGATGAAGATCCACACATGCTTTTTCAAATGTTAACGTGTTTGTTTGTGTATTTGTCTCGAAGGTTGTGCCATTTATTATTAGCTTTCTAATAAAAACAAATTCACACACTCTTAGCCAGAGCAACTTTAAATTATTGTATTTATCTTAAAATTTGTCTCCAGACAGCCTATAGTAATCAAACTCCACAGGGGGCTCGTTCTTTGCAAAAGGCAATAACAAGCACAAGTATGTTAGTATCTAGATCTGAGAAGCACATTTATTTGTAGATCCCAAAAATGATCTAACCCATATTTAGAACATGTGGGTAAACCGACATTTAGAACATGTGGGTTAACCGACATTTAGAACATGTGGGTTAACCGACATTTAGAACATGTGGGTTAACCGACATTTAGAACATGTGGGTTAATCGACATTTAGAACATGTGGGTTAATCGACATTTAGAACATGTGGGTTAACCGACATTTAGAACATGTGGGTTAACCGACATTTAGAACATGTGGGTTAACCGACATTTAGAACATGTGGGTTAACCGACATTTAGAACATGTGGGTTAACCGACATTTAGAACATGTGGGTTAACCGACATTTAGAACATGTGGGTTAATCGACATTTAGAACATGTGGGTTAACCGACATTTAGAACATGTGGGTTAACCGACAATTAGGACATGTGGGTTAACCGACAATTAGAACATGTGGGTTAACCGACATTTAGAACATGTGGGTTAACCGACATTTAGAACATGTGGGTTAACCGACAATTAGAACATGTGGGTTAACCGACATTTAGGACATGTGGGTTAACCAACATTTAGATCATGTGGGTTAACCGACAATTAGGACATGTGGGTTACCAACAATTAGGACATGTGGGTTAACCAACATTTTGATAATGTGTAACGGGCATTTATACTCTCATTGACAATCATGCCACTAGTGATTACCTGGTTTTGAACAACACCACTTATGTTGACATTGCCTCACTGACTCAGTACTCTGTCTTTACATGTGGACAGTGTAATTGATTGGATGGGGGGTTGTGTCACTCATGTTTTGTTCATCCTGCCCTTCTTCTTTCTCAAGAGGACCATTACCCATTATCAGACTTTGCATGACTTTGGAATTGAAGGGGGAAATCTAATGTAATGAAGGTGACAGAAGGGACCAAACGTTCATACAAATGTAGTATGAACGTTCACATGAATGAGTATTCCTGTGATCAGAGACAACCCGTTGATACATGAGTAGGGATGGGAATTGATAAGAACTTAACGATTCCGATTCCATTATCGATATTGCTTATCGATCCGATTCCTTATCGATTCTCTTATCGATTCTCATTGGGTGAGGAAATAATTACAAATTTGTTTTGTTTGTTTGTAACTCGCTTTAATATCTGATAAGAACACTGCACAAACTCAGAGTATACACAAATTATGTGTAGCAACCTCAGAACAAACCTAAAAGTAGGTGAGCTACAAAGTAAAGTCCAGGGACCTATAGATTTTTTCACATTCATTGGTCCAGCGAAAAAATAAATAAAACTGCCATTTAAGTGCCATAAAAACAAAAAACACAGACGGTAAACAGTCAAGGAAGAGCTTGTTCCTTTGGGAATATTCAACCTGAAACAAAATTCAACTCAACTGACATACAAAATAGAAAGAAGTCTTCTGTAAAGACCACAACTATCAACTTGGGCAAATGATTGACAATAGAGATTATTATCCGTATAGTAAAAGTTTACACAATGAAATGGCGCTCACATTAACTAAATAGACAAGTTACCTTTGGCATTTATAGCAGATGCCGTCTCATTAGCTCCGCTGCTGTTTGACTCACTTGTTGTTGTGTCGCTGAGTAGTAGAGAATCAAACACGCGACAGTCCTGCAAACGGATTGCGTGCTGTGTGGCCAAATGCTTCTGCATATTGGAGGTAGTTCCCCCCAATTGCCGAAATTAAACTTTTACAACTGTTGCAAATGACTGCATTGGTGTCTTTTCGAGTGAAATATAACCACACTTTAGTTCGCTTCTGCGTAACCAAAATGCGCAGCGCGTGTGTGACGGTCATGATGACACATTTACAACGAGCCGAACCGTTAAGCGGAATCGTTAAGCAGGTACACTAACGGTTCCAAGGAATCGATTCATTGGGAACCGGTTCTAAAGAAGAACCGGTTCTCGATTCCCATCCCTATACATGAGTGATTGCCTTTCTCCACAGATACAAACACGTGCACACACACACACACACACACACACACACACACACACACTCAAGAAAAGCAAGAGGTAATTCTAGCCAATAGATTGTGCAGGAACCTATAGACTACCAGTATAATCCATACCTTGTTTCTCCTTGCCTCCCTCCTGTTTGTGGATCCTCTCCAGCTCAGCCAGACAGGGCGGTTCTGTGGAGGGGAACAACAACGTTTCAGCAATAGCGTTCTAACTAATATTTATACATTCTAAATTACATTTACCGTACATTTACACATGTTTTGTTTCAACTAGACACTAAACCTGACCAATTGGGCTACTGATTAGTTTATTGACTGTGTACATCCCAGGCTGGTCTGGTCTGTCCCATCTTAAATCAAAAGCCTGTTGTTTTTCAGGACCGCGGTGGCTGAATCATGCCCTGTACAGTACACTGCTTTAAAGTTGAAACAGTTATCCACCACACAAGGAATAAGGCAACACTGAGGATGCAGTGGCTTTAGGTCTAGTGGTAAACACTTGTATCATTTCTGTTTGGCTGACTGTTACAACCTGGAACCAACGGGTAAATAAGCAGATGTAGCTCAAAAGTTCCAAACACTTTTGGTCAGAGACCCATTTCAATATATTTTTTCCCTGTGACAGCATTTCCCTAAATGCTGCGCTTTTATATAGCGCTTTTTATCCAAAGCGCTTTACAGATCCTGCGTCACATTCACCCATTCATTCACTCATTCATACACTGACGACCGCGTCAACCATGCAAGGCGGCTGCAGGCTCGCCAGGAGCAGCTGGGGTTAGGTGTCTTGCTCATGGACACCTCGACAATTTCCCAGGAGGAACCGGGGATCCAACCACCAACCTTCCGAGTGATAGACAACCGACTCAACCCACTGCCGCCCCATATTTCCCAACATTTCCCTGTTACTGGAGGTGATCACATAACCCTGGTGTCTGCAAAGCTACTTTTTTTTTTTTACAGTTTCTCTCACAACCTAATTTTTCAAATAAGCAACCACTAATGGGGTTGACCCCTAGTTTGGGAAGCACTGCTGTGGATGCTTCTGTTAGTGAATCTCATGACCATTTCCCACCACTGGGGAACTAGGAGAAACTGAGAAACTAGGTCACAGACAAGCTGTTACGCACAGTGGGTCAAAACAAGCATGAGTGGATAGAACATAGAGGTTGTTTAATTCCCGTGGAACTCTAATTGTCTGGTCACACACAGGGATACACACTCTATCTCTAACATATCCATAGCCAGAGTTGCCAGGCAACAGCGTAGGGCTTGCGGTCTCTCTTTGTTTTACACACACACACACACATCTCCCAATACCTCCCACTTCCCACATTATACTCACTCTCTCTCCAAAAGCACAGGCACCACTCTGCCATGGACACTTTCCCGTCCCGGTAAGAGTCGCAGGAGTTGAAGAAGGGCCATATGCAGACCTCATATTTGTCCAGGTTAATGGCTGCCAGCTCAGCCTGGTCCAGATACGCATCACTGTTGGTGTCCAGCTTAGAGAACATCCAGCCTATAGAATCCTTACAACTAGCGACCACACTCCTGTCTAGGACTGCAGACAGAGAGAATAACATTCAGGAAAATCTAATTAGCGTCACACACTCGCAGTGAAAGACACATGTGCACACGACTAATTACAGTCAATTGATTATATAAAATCAGGTAAGTTGGCTTTTGTGAGAAGCTCGCCCGATCACTCTCTCACCTGATCCAGTGGTAGCATCTGTTTTAGAGCCTCCAGCCTTGGTTTTGTTGGCATTGCCCTGTAGCAGGAGGAACCAGTCCCTCAGCCTGTCCCCTAGATCAGACAGGTCCTGTCCTGTGCAACTGTCTATGAGGTAGAGAGGGAGAGAGAAACGTGGAGAGTAGTGTACAGAAGTGCAGTTTTACACCTGTGTGCGTGCGTGCGTGTCAGTACTCACCGTGCTTGACCTCTGCGGTCGGAGCCATGGTCAGACAAGGACAAGGACCTGAACACTTCATGGTCAGAGTTTTCCCTGTGAGGCACGCCTGTTGCTCAACTTTACACTGGAACACAGGTACACATTTACTTCTATATCATACATGTTTGACCAAATGTTTGACTTCAAAAACAGCCAGGGGTGACGGTGTGAACTGCTGACCTTTGCTACTAACCCAAATAAGACTCATATTGCATTTCTTTTGGTTCTCAAACCACAACCATTTCGATGTGTTACCTAAGACTTTCTTACTCGACCCTAAACATTCTTGTGCAGGCACAATGTGTATTTCCTTGTCCTTCAGTCAACCTTTAGGCAGTTTATCAGCATCCCTTTACTTACTGATATTTGCTTTCATTTTACCCATAGACATTTATCCACCCGGAAAACACTTCCTCATATGTGCGTTTCTCTTGCAATGCACAGTCTGGACTGTGTTAATGTGCATCTACAATGTTTTGCCAACATTCGATTAGTGAGAAATCATTTTTGAATGTCTGTTTGATCTAAATAATACAGGAGTGCAGTCGTCTTCTAAAACGAACACACTAATCTGACTGTTGCCATGTTACACCAAAACAATGAACACGTAGTCCCCATTGAGCTGATCACTTGAAACAGTACAATAGTGGAATCAGTCTGCTTTAGTACCACACACACACTAGTCAGCTAAACAAGGATGCCATCTGCTCCAAGTTGGGGTATTGCTATTTTAATGCCACTCCGTTAGTTTAAAATTAGCCAACTTCAGACAGGGCAGATACAGGGAACCGTCAAAGCCTTCTGAACCCACTCAAGCCAATCAAATATCTCAGAAGCTGTTTTATAAATGAAGTAAGAAATACAATCTCTATGTTTCTCTGAGTTTTCTGATTATCAACCGTAAAATACCTCTGTTGTTGTGTCTTTGGTTCCAGAGTGTGTGCTTACGGTTTAAAGCCTCCAGAGATATGCAATACTCAAGGCCATGATAAATGGGCTCAGAGAAACACAAGACAGAGGGGGTGTTGTGGTGACATGTGATTCAGATGACAAATGCTTTGTCTTCTGGGTCTGTCTCTGACCTTGCTGAGAACAACATGTAAAATAGGAAAAAGGTGTTTCAATGACAAACACCTATTTATCTATGGGATTGTTTAGAACAATGATTTCAATCAGAGCGTTCACACCTGGTCACCGTTGGGTTCGGTTTCACTCAGCTTGTGGAGCATGATGGTCAAAAAGTCAGAGGTGTGAATGTGATTTCCGAAATGAATGACCAAATAAAAATGTTTTAAAAAATGTATTTACGACTTCAGTTGTCCTTTGTGGTAGCTTATGTGTGTGTATATATATATACAGTATGTGTGTGTGTGGCAGATTGTGTATATGTGTGTGTAGCAGATCATGTATATGTGTTTGTTAGTGGCAGATTGTATATGTGTGTGTCTGTGTGGAAGATAGTGTATATGTGTGTGTGTGGCAGTTTTTGTGTGTATATATGTATGTTTGTGGCAGATTGGGTATATGTGTGTGTGGCAGCTTATGTGTGTGTGGCAGCTTATGTGTGTATATGTGTGTGTGGCAGCTTATGTGTGTGTGGCAGCTTATGTGTGTGTGGCAGCTTATGTGCGTATATGTGTGTGTGGCAGCTTATGTGCGTATATGTGTGTGTGGCAGCTTATGTGCGTATATGTGTGTGTGGCAGCTTATGTGCCTATATGTGTGTGTGGCAGATTATGTGTGTATATGTGTGTGCGGCAGATTATGTGCGTATATGTGTGTGTGGCAGCTTATGTGCGTATATGTGTGTGTGGCAGATTATGTGTGTATATGTGTGTGTGGCAGATTATGTGTGTATATGTGTGTGCGGCAGCTAATGTGCGTATATGTGTGTGTGGCAGATTATGTGCGTATGTATGTGTGTGTGGCAGCTTATGTGTGTGTGGCAGCTTATGTGTGTGTGGCAGCTTATGTGTGTGTGGCAGCTTATGTGTGTGTGGCAGCTTATGTGCGTATATGTGTGTGTGGCAGCTTATGTGTGTATATGTGTGTGTGGCAGCTTATGTGTGTATATGTGTGTGTGGCATCTTATGTGTGTATATGTGTGTGTGGCATCTTATGTGTGTGTGGCAGCTTATGTTTGTGTGGCAGCTTGTGTGTGTGGCAGCTTGTGTGTGTGGCAGCTTGTGTGCGTGGCAGCTTGTGTGCGTGGCAGCTTATGTGCGTATATGTGTGTGTGGCAGCTTATGTGCGTATATGTGTGTGTGGCAGCTTATGTGCGTATATGTGTGTGTGGCAGCTTATGTGTGTATATGTGTGTGTGGCAGATTATGTGCGTATATATGTGTGTGTGGCAGCTTATGTGTGTATATGTGTGTGTGGCAGCTTATGTGCGTATATGTGTGTGTGGCAGCTTATGTGTGTATATGTGTGTGTGGCATCTTATGTGCGTATATGTGTGTGTGGCAGCTTATGTGTGTATATGTGTGTGTGGCAGCTTATGTGTGTATATGTGTGTGTTGCAGCTTATGTGCGTATATGTGTGTGTGGCAGCTTATGTGCGTATATGTGTGTGTGGCAGCTTATGTGTGTATATGTGTGTGTGGCAGCTTATGTGTGTATATGTGTGTGTGGCAGCTTATGTGCGTATATGTGTGTGTGGCAGCTTATGTGCGTATATGTGTGTGTGGCAGATTATGTGCGTATATGTGTGTGTGGCATATTATGTGTGTATATGTGTGTGTGGCAGCTAATGTGTGTATTTGTGTGTGTGGCAGCTTATGTGTGTATATGTGTGTGTGGCAGCTAATGTGTGTATATGTGTGTGTTGCCGTACCTGTGAGGCATAGTTGTGTCCATCAGAGCCACACACGGGACTGGAGGAGGAGACGGGACAGGGCTGACATCCTCTCTCAGGAGACCTCAGGGCCGGCTGCTTTAGCCTATCCAACACACACCACACACCACACACCACACACCACACACCACACACACACACACACACACACACACCACACACCACACACCACACACCACACACCACACACCACACACCACACACCACACACCACACACCACACACCACACACCACACACACACACACACACACACACACACACACACACACACACACACACACACACACACACACACACACACACACACACACCACACACCACACACCACACACCACACACCACACACCACACACACACACACACACCACACACCACACACCACACACCACACACACACACACACACACACACACACACACACACTTTATATTCGTTCTAGGTATCGACTGTCTCACTTCTACTCATTCCACAGTCACTGAGGATCCACTGAAGACCATAATGATCCCAGCTATTTGGTGAAGCCTAGTTGTTTGGTGCTGTCTCTACCATTGGGATCTCTCTCAACATGTGAACAAAGCGTTTAAAATGGAGTGAGCTAGTGTTTGTGTTAGTGTGTGAGTGTATGTGTTTCTGTGTGTTTAGTGTGTGAGTGTATGTGTTTCTGTGTGTTTAGTGTGTGTGTGTGTTTGTGTGTTAGTGTGTTCGTTAATGTGCGCGTTTTTGTATTTCTCTGTGTTTAGTGTGTGTTAGTGTTTTTTGTATTTCTGTGTGTTTAGTGTGTGTATGTGTGCGTTTTTGTATTTCTGTGTGTTTAGTGTAATCTCTTAAACTGTACGTCGCTCTGGATAAGTGCATCTGCTAAATGACTAAAGCGTAACTGTAAACTGTCAGTGCTTATGAGGTTAGAATCACTGACCACCTGGCCTTCAGCAAACATAATAAAGATGGCCATTGAAGAAACCCAACACTTAGGACACAAACATAATAAAGATGGCCATTGAAGAAACCCAACACTTAGGACACGACACAATGTCATCAACTCTGTTGGACTGATCACTGGCGATGACCCCATTGGTAATTGTCTGTTCCCCTCTTAACAACCAAACCGGGTCGTCAGACGGGATCAGCCAATTAGTAACACCAAAATTGACTACTTCAACAGCAGGGGTCGGCTTCAATTGTGCCGCGCATGCGAGAACAGATGTTACAATGGCAAATACACAAATGAGAGACCTCCTTCCATCTCTATGGCCCGACACACTCACACACACTCACCTGTGCTCAAGCTTCTTGCGGTTGACACACACAGCCGTCTGGTATCCCTGGGCGATACACACCTTGTGGCGGCTGCACTGAACCTTCTGACAGGGGTCCTTGGTGGTGTCCAGGTCTGTAGAAAGACAAGAAGATTGACTCAGAAAACTGCCAGTGTCAAAGTAGTCACGCTCTTGTTATGTGTTTTTCGTTTCCCTATCCAAACCATAAGTACGTTGGATGCTGGTTATCCTAGTATGTAGTTTACCAAAACAAGCAGTGCCTCAATAATTACCTCTTATTCCACTTGTCACTTATTACAGTTAGGAATTACAGTCACGTGCGAATACACATTTCACATATGGGTGGCCATGGCAGGAATCAAACCCGCTACCCTTGCATTGTCTTGTCTCATGTTATGGCCGTGTAGGAGAAAGAAGACTTAATCCATAATACAGAGTACATCGGTGGATTAACGTAGAAAAGCCCACACATCATAACGGATTTGAAAAACAAATCCGGAACAATACACTCCCATTTGCTTGCCACAGGCCTATTTTTACCTTGATCCCGGAGATCTATGTTCCCAATTCCCCGGCCCTTAAGCCTTAACTTAACTTAAATCTTTTATGACTACATTTAACCCAGCCTCAATGCATAACGCAATCCGGGAAGGGCTAAATAGTAACCCTAACTCTAATACAATGCTCAAATCTAGGTTTTTCCCTAAACTTAACCTCTAAGCCAGAAATCGCATTTCCCTTGCTGAGAATCTGCCAAATCACCCATTTGCTGAGAGCTATTTTCAGATTTGAGTATCTTTGTTGGAACTAAAGGTACCCAAATGTACACATGTACAAATGTACACAGACATACAACATACACAAACAGTACACATAGTAAGGACCCTAACTGAAATGCTTTTGTTTCAGCTACATCTATTTATTTTTTATTTAACCTTTGTTTAACCAGGTAGGCTGATTGAGCTAATTCTAATTTGCAACGGCGACCTGGCCAAGATAAGGCGAAAATAATGTGCAGGACAACATACATTTAGACAATAAATACACAGAACACAAGAGTGCAAATAGCAATGGGACATAACGAGGCAATAAAGGATCAAGTGGAGGGTCAATATACAGATAATATAGGATGAGGTATAAGGAGGTCAGTTGAGCAGCATTGATATGGCAATAACAACTATTTAAAAATAATTAATATAAGGATTATCTATATACATTCTATAAGCATTGAGTTTGTATGTGTTTCTTAACCTACATGTCATTGATCACAATCTGATTACACAGGATAGATGTTACAGTAAGGAATTGATAGATTCTGTAAATGTTGAGTAATGTAAGTGTATGGCCTAATTTAAAAACTGTAATCTGTCTTTTACATTACTGTAGCATATAACTTTTATATTTTCTTTCTTTCTTAGGGAGATTTGAAACATGTATCTTGCATTGATCTTCAACCGCTTATCCGGGGTCGGGTCGCGGGGGTAGCAGCTCTAGCAGGGGACCCCAAACTTCCCTTTCCCGGGAAACATTAGCCAGCTCTGACTGGGGAATCCCGAGGCGTTCCCAGGCCAGTGTGGAGATATAATCTCTCCACCTAGTCCTGGGTCTTCCCCGAGGTCTCCTCCCAGCTGGACGTGCCTGGAACACCTCTCTAGGGAGGCGCCCAGGTGGCATTCGTACAAGATGCCCGAACCACCTCAACTGGCTCCTTTCTATGCAAAGGAGCAGCGGCTCTACTCCGAGTTCCTCTCGGATGACTGAGCTTCTCACCCTATCCCTAAGGGAGAGGCCAGCCACCTTTCTGAGAAAACCCATTTCGGCCGCTTGTACCCGCGAGATGAGATGAGATGAGAGATCTTGCATTGATTGTTATTGGATTCACTGGTAGTTAACGACTAAACTGAAAAGATATCATTATGTTGTGTTTTGGTGATTAAACCATATGTTCTCATGACGTTTCATGAGAAACATAGATTTTGAATCAATAGTTTTGTGGTGAGAGATGCTTATGGCACGTTGTGAATGAAAGACTGGCTGTGTCACAAGTGAGATGAGTTTGGAGTTTTGTACTAAGAGTTGTGAGGTTTTACCAATAATACCAATAATAGTACCAAAGCGATGAAAAAGACAGTAAATGAAACTGATTGGGAATGAAAACAGTATCACGAACACAACCTATAGCAGCAAAAACGTATATTACAATATAATATAATATAATACATACATAATACAATAATAGTATAATACAATAATCAATACATAATTGACAATGTCATCACATTATCCTGTTTCATCCCTGTCAGATTCTCTCTTCCTTAATCTCTCCTCCCCGGCCCATATCTCTGTCTCGTGTCTCTCCTCACCATCTCTCATGCTCTCTCCCTCAATCTATGTCCCTCCCCCCCAAAAACAAAACAATTTCTCACTGTCTGTGTTTCTTTCCGCATGTTCCCTTTCTCCTCCAGACTGGCTCAATTCTTTGAAACCCCAGCTAATTTATGCTCGTGCATCAGCAGAATCAGGACAGAGCAGGCTGGCTGCCAACTGGGTCCTCAGAGACAGAGGGAGAAAAGGGCGAGAGAGTAACATAGATTTAAAAGAGAGATGAAAGAGCAAAGGGAAAGAGCACGTGGAGCGTCAAATGAAAAGAGTGAAATATGTTTCTCCGCCTTGTGTGTTTGGCTTTAGTGGAGATCTACAGACCGTCTAATTATGTCGTCTTCAAAACGGAAGACGACATAAATTTATGTACTATTGCAATTCCAGTTTAGGCGCTGGTAGACTTGGGAGTCACATTGTGTGCTTACAATAGTACAAGGTGTTTGCCTTAGCCCCGTGTAACAGTCGTCCGTGGATTAAAGTAATGCTTGCACTACAAGGATGATGTCTCCATAGCAACAGGCTCTGTGCACCACAGTTTAATGGGGTGTTGTTTCTGGACTGTGATTTGCAGCTCAATGTGATTGATTTTTAAGAACTCTTTCCGTCTAACATTTACCCTCTTCTTCTTTGTACACATCTTTCCCCTGACTATGTTCTCACTTTGTTTGAACATACAAGGTCTGAATAGTTGTCTAATCAGTTCGGCTCTGCTGTGAAAACAACAAAATCACTTGGAAGACCAAATCTCTCTACTTCTATTTAGTTTCCTCATCTTTCTCAATCTCAATCTTTCTCTGTTCTCGTCCTCTCCCTCTCCTTCCATTTGTCCTTTTCTTCCCCTATATTCCTCTCTCCATTGCCTAGCCAGCCATTGATGAAAGCAGATCAGAAGTGGTGGCTGGTGCTGTGGTACGACTGGAGAAAGTGTGTCAAAAAAGAGGGAAAATTAGGAGCACAAAGAGAGAAATCTATTTAAAAATATTCTTTGAATCCAATTTTTTTATTGTAATTGTGATGGTATGGTTTCATGTGCTTTTTTTGCTATACACATTGAGAGAAAAAGGTGTAGAGGTCAAAATAAGTGGGGAAACAAATGAACCCAGTTGGTTATCAAAGTATGCCTGACAACCACCGGGTAAACCGAAACACATTACACATTATAAACACATTAAAACAGTGTTGTTATTTCATTAAATGTCATTGTCTGTTCTAAACAATTCCACTAAATAGGCAACAGAGTGGGGAGTGCACTGGTCTAAGCCACTGCCTTGGAGCACAACTGCGTCATTGCGGCCAGTAGTTTGAATTCTGGTAAGTGGCATTACGACAGTGCCTAGGGGTTCTGCAGAGGGCAGTGCTAATTGGCTAAAATGTAGTCAGTACGTGATTTATGCTACATTGATTTGATGGAGACTCGTGGAGCACTGCATTGCCCTGGAGATGTGTGCAGGCCAAGGACAGGCTGAAATACAGGCTATTTGTGTGGGCCCTGCTTATTATAGGGGCGTCAGCACTCACCTGGGATCTCCATTACTACTTACCACAGATACGCTTTGTCTTTTCCGGGGGGAAAATAGTGCAGTGTTTTGTGTCGTTGGAGGTGCTTAAGTTTAACTATGAAAATGTTGCTTCTGTCAATCGGAGACACCAGACTAATCCAGCCTAATGGGCAAACAGGACTTCACCCCGTTTAAGGTAAAGGCAGCAAAACAAAATTAACCAGGAAAAGCTTTAATGCAATTGAGATAAACTTTAGTTTTTATTAGTCTATAAACCTTATCTGTGATTAAAAAACAATGGAAAGAAATATATTCTCCTCGTCTCACTACCCTAACTCTAGCCCAACAGGAATAATTACCCACTAATTAGTCTTTAGAGAGAGGGGGGGTACCAAAAACCTCAAAAAAATGGCTTCTGCTACATAGCACGTTATCTATTCACTGAGGCGAGAATATGTGTGGACAGCATTCTCTTGGCTGATTTGATTCGTTGTGGCCCAGCTCAGGTCCCTGCGATGTTGTAGATGGTTAGAGGGATAGGACTACAATAACTAAGTCAGTTCTCAAGAGTGGTTGGAGTAAGTCCATAATAAATTAAACGGACAGCACACCAACGAACAGGTACATACAGGTAGAACGGAAATGAAACCTACTTTCAGTAGAAGATTCCGGCTTGTGATCCCACGGCCGCACATAGTCATCCTGTGCAGACAGAGAGTTCAAGGTTAACCCACAGTAAAAGCAGCCGGATTAACCGGACGAGTCACAGAATGTGTCTCAATGCTACAATGTTTTATATAGGGCACAATTCTTTAATAGGGCCATGTGGTCAAAAGTAGTTCAGTATAAAATGATTAGGGTGCTATTTAGGACGCAGCCACTGTTGGTCTGCATGAGGATTTAAGCAGGAGCCTGGTGGTGTGTAGTGCTGCACCAGAATGCTCCGACACAGAAGTGTACAGAGAATAGAGGGCCATTTGGGACAGCCCTGGAACGCATGGCTTCACGTGAATGCAAGCTTTAAGTTGTATTGGTTACAATGTATACATAAGTGGAACATCAATCATCCTCATTTAAATTGACAAGTTGAAAGAGAGAGAGTGGGCGGGGGGCTGGGTGAGGCTAGGGCCACAGAGGTGAGAGAATGACGATAGAAGAGATAGACACAGGCAATATGAAACTGAGTTAAAAAGAAAAAGAAAGAAAAAACACAGCACAACAAAAAGGGAAGGTTAGGATATAAATGAGAAAGAACTGACCTCTACTTCCTGGTTGAACGAGAGGCACAGGAGAAGAAAAAGCATGATGTATTTATCAATATTGATCAGATTACCACCAGATTACCACCAGATTACCACCACTCTTCACAGACAAACATCACAGCCATCAGTTCATTAAATGCACATAAAACATTTAAGGGTAACGCATTTCTGATGACAAAACTCAGAATAATATACTGCATTATCTCCTTTGTGACGGTAGTATGCATGATTACCGCAAAAGAAAATGGCAAAGGGTGTTAAATATTTAATTTCCATTGTCTGTCCAGTTCAACGCTAACCACAACACTGTTCGGTTTACTTTTAAGGGCAGCATAACGTTTTTCAAATTATAAAAATGAATCTCAATTCACAGAGTGTTATTCATTCTTAACTTTATATTGTCAAAGGCTTTGCGTTTTCTGTAATACTTTTTCATTTTATTTAATTGTGATTGCTTTAACAAGCTGGCAAAAAGTATCATGCAATACTACTTTGAATATACAAAGTCTATTTGCATTTTCAATATAGTTTTCTCTGTCATAGACATTCATACAACGACATCTATTTTCTGGGGCAAACAGAACATTGTGAGAACATCATAAATGCATCTTGGGGTTGGCTCTACTCTCATTGCTTCCATGGCCTGTTTTCAATATGGTGAACGTTTTCTAGCACCGGCAGAGTCGATTTAACCATTCCCAACCTCCTAGAGACTGCAGCGGTCTCTCCATCTCTTTGCTATCGCACTATTTCTGTCTCTCACCAGGAGTGAGCTCATTTCCCTGAACCAAATCTCTCCTCTTCCCCCTCCCCCTCTATATGTCCCGGACAGAGTTCTTACTGTAAACTGGGTGGTTTCTCTGACCTGGGAGGGGCTGAAATGTATCACTGCGGTTTTGCTCAGTGAATCACTTGGTGTTGTGTACGTTGACCCAACCCGACCTGGTGTGGACGTTAAATGTTTACAGGCCGACCATTTGTCAGAAGCCTCTGTTGTTTCCGGTTATTAATGCTGCAGCTCTTGCATTATTGAATTATGCGCATATCTGTTTGTTAGAATGACCATGCTTTATGCCATTCTGCTAGGTCCAAAGATAAGGCATCCTCCTAGTTGTTCTGACTGTGTGAATGACAGGTGTGTCTAAATAAATGTCAGCCATCTAGAGCTTTACCCGGTTCAGTTGGCTTAAAATAGCACTTAGATATGAAGCGCATCACAATCAACAAGCATCCTACTCTTAACAATTCAATTTACAATTGAGTCTACAATTAAGTCTACAATTCAGTTTACAATTGAGTCTACAATTCAGTCTATATAATCCACTCTACAACTGCTCATCACCGCAATGGAAAAAAATGGTTTGTTACTTTACAGAAGCTGCTTGCACTCCGAGATAAAAAATATATAGATATAATAATGTGGGACCTGCTCTCTATTCACCTGGCGTCTAACTGTCCACCCAGAGATGATGTAAGACTATATAGGACGGGCTTCTGCATTGTCCTCATTACCAGTGCTCTCTGTCTCAGTATAACTATATATCTGAGTGCTTCTCAGGTCCCCTCAACCCCCCCCCCCCCTTTCCTGGGCTACACCTGACAGCACTTATTAAAATGTTTTCTAGGGTTATTTCCATTCAGGGGGAGATCTAGCTTTTATTACCTTACATTTGTAGAAGTTAAACAGAAATGGTATTCACAAAATTGATGGCGAATATTTTTGATGATATTTTACAGCTTTGTTATTACATTGAACACTTTAAAATCAATTAGTTATGTTTCTATTTTGTTAAGACATATTGTATTTAAAGCAGCAATTACAGACAGCTGTGAAACTCCCCAAATTGCCACTAGATGTCTTGTCATTTGACACAGATGACATAGAGTCTACCTTTTCTACTGGAAAACATGTTGTTCTTCTTTCATTCAACATGTTCTGTTATATGAGCATTGCATTAAAGCTTAGTTAACATCACATGGTAATTGGGGGGGTCACAGTCATCCATGTACCAGATTTGGTCTGGTTCCTAGCAGAACTCTGCGGAGATAGTATCAGTCTCAGATAAAAGTTGGAAAAAGTACGATTTTTCTTTGGATGTCTAATGACATTGGCTGACATGCTAGTCACTGGTTGAAAACAAATAACCAACATGTTTCACTCGTTAGTATTGAAATGAACATGGACGGATAAAAGAGCAGACAATGATTGAAATGATCAAAATCCTCTAAGTGTTTCCGTTTGCCTTGCTTTGTGTTAGTAATCCTTCTGCTGGTGTTATCACAATCTCACCTTCACACTCTTACAATCACACACACGCACTCACTCACACGCGCACAACACGCACGCACACACAGTGCTGTTGCAGCATTCAGCTGTGATTGACTATAGATTGTCTGACATGCTTCTGCTTGCCGACTCGACCAACGAGGCCATCGACCAACAAGCAAACATGCGCTTTCAACAGAATCCGATGACGCTCTGCAGGTTTTATCTCAAACCCAGTCAGTGATTTTAGGGTGAAACAACAAAACACTTCATTGAAATCTCTGATCATGCTACTACTACGTCGTCATACAATGAATCAATTTGTCCTTCCAGAAAAAAACGTGCAAAAAAACAATCTTACTCACATACAAGATTATTAGCATCGTTAGTATTGTATTTCGATGTAGAATCAAACAAATTTGATTCCCGTCTATCTAGTAATTTATTCCCCTTCAGCTGATGTAAACATGAGCCTAAATGTGGTTCCTATGTCATTGCCTCGCCACAGCAACTCTCAGCAGGCTCATGACAGACACAGAGACGTAAATACATTTAGTCTCAGGTCGTCTTCAATTGAAAAAGCCCCCACTAGCATTTATGCTAACTACGCTACATTGTAAATGTTATTCCAGGTTGATGTTACTGTAGAGGATCGTGTGCAGGTTACCAGGTTATTGTACGGTCCTACAACCGTTTACTGTTCAATTGATAACAAAGAGAACTGACTTGTCTGGGAGAATACAATGACTGGCCAACAACAACCATGACCAAGTTTGCAGTTGGAGACTGCTGACTTTTATTCTACTAATTGTGTTTTCCCTATCGGGTGGGACTGCTTTGCTGAAATGCAATATTACGAAAAGGTGTGTGAGTTTGTTTGTGTGTGTGTAAAAGTTCTAAGGGAAGGTTTGTTTTTAATGCACAGAATGTTTTCTGTTAATTTAAAATGAGAGACATAACATTGCTTTGAATAGCTCTCTAATGAGCCTTTACCACTGAAACGAACCAGCACAGTGACAGAGGGAACGGGGACGCTGTCCTCTAGGTCCACTATAACATATATGTCATATAAATCAGATTCTCTACTATAATATCTATTCCAATGTAACTGAGAAAATGTGTTAAGTTATGCACATATCTTGCTAATAAATATATAATTAAAAGGCTAATAGGGTGTTCATATTAGGTTTCATTATGAGCAACATTTAATTTCACCAAATGTTTTACACATCGTTGTATGTTTTTTCTGATAGAATTTAGAATGACTATTGGAATAGAATATTAATTGGTGTAATAAATGCTGTTAGTGGTAAACACATATTGACAAACAACTGCACAGTGGACTATTTGGAATATATTTGTAATGAATGAAGGTTGGTGAGCATATAGGATCATTTACATAAAATAATTGACCAGCCTTATTACATTTACCATTGCTAAAGACACCCTAGTTGCACATTGGGTACATGTTTTTAATATATGAACTTTTAAATGTCCTCCATGATTTTACCCACAACGTTTAGAAGGTAAATGTTTTAATTATTTAACAGTGTTTTTGTTAATACTTTTTAAGGTGCTATGTTCTGGAAGATATTGTACAATATGTCTAATTATTACTCTATTTATTATTATTATTATTTTGTACCTGTGTCGTACAGTTTTTGATCATTCCTCATTCCCAGCAGTGGCCCCTGTGTTCTCCCATGCACATTTGTCTTACATCCTTCCCAACTATCCCAATCAGTCTAGATAATTTGTTCAACACTCTGCACAATCCCTGGACACTGTTTGTATGCTTCCACGAAGATGTGAGTTGATTCCACTCCTAGAAGTAATCAGTGTGTGACTCTCCTTCGGGGTGACTCATGTTTACTTGTCCAGCAAACGTTCTAAAGCTGTGGTCCATCTATTTTTGATCATAGTCCATTGCTGAAAAAATGCCCAATTTTAAAATTTAAGGAACTCAATGCATCTACGCAAAAATTGCATAGATCATGACTGGTTGACTGTGTCACGCCACTACCGGGGTTCAAAAAACCTCTGCGCTGTACCATTAAGTAAAAAGGTGAGCAATAGTTCTAAAAAATTGTAATGAAGAATTATACCAAATCCGTTATAACAATTTATGTTGTTAAAACGTCCGTCAGGAAAATACATCTTACTTCACACAGCATCAAGTAGCAGAGCATATGAGAGTGAAAAAATAATAATCTGGTTCACAAGGATTTACATACCAGAATACCAGTTGACTGCTTCTTCCCTAAATAGTGCTTGCCTAGTTTGGAGCTGTGCTTTGGCTCATTGTGCTGTTGTTGGATTAAATTGGCTCCAACCCAGCGCCGTCCAGTGTATGACATGTGGTAGCAAAATAGAGTGATAGCCTTCCTTCAAGATCCCAACATGCTTGTAAGATGGCATGAAGAACTCCTCCAGCATCTTCTTATTTGGTCAGTGTCTCACGGATGTTCTTCTTTTTGAAACACCTCAAACCAAGAATTGTCTGTCTAACACTTTTGACGATCTTCCCCTGTCTAGAGTCTGTGTTTTTTTCTGCCCAGTTTTTTACTTTTAGTGGCCAGTCTGAGATATGGCTTTTTCTGAGGGACTTTGTCTAGACCAGCATCCCAGCGACGCCTTTTCATTGTTGACGTTGAGACTTGTGCTTTGAGGGTAATTAAGTTGCCAGTTGAGAACATGTGAGGCATCTGTTTCAAAACAAACCTAGACACTCTATGACCAGACAGCTAGCCTTTGGTGATGGATCCTCTGACTAAATGTTTTTTTGCAGGTATAATAAGTGACTAGCTAGCATCGGTCAAAGGTCAAATTAATACAATATATCTAAGAAGTCACCAACAACAGAATCGTAGAGTCGACAACCGCACAAGTTACACGTTTCATAACCATCACAGAGGCCTTCCAATTAAATCAGCACACGGAAATCAAAGCTGTTGGAACTGGCGTTCCCCAGGGAGATTCTGTGATGCGTTCCCTCTGATGTTCCTTCTGTCAACATTGCCAGAGACAAGCCAGTGCTTTTGCCCCCTTACATACACAAACTCACACACATACCTTCCCACATGCATCTTCCTCTGGGAATGGTTACCACAAAGATCTATCATTTATGACACTATCTACCAGATTTTCACAGAGAGAAATACATAAACTCTTTTATCCAGGGCATGCGCGCAGAGATTTATCTGTACTCTCAGTGCATGTCTCGTCAGGGCTTTGATCTCAAATGGAAGAAAAGAGAAACATATCTGACATTTTAACAGTACTAGACGGCAACAGACTAAGAAGACTAGAGCTTGTTTTCTCTTTAATGTGAGGGCTGTGTGTGGAGCATAATTGTGAGGTGCATGTGAAAGGTTGTGTATATGTTCATCAGTGTGTGTGTGTGTGTACATATAACCAATGTCAAAGTGCTTCTGCTAACAATTTATTTCCCCCACAGACAATCTGCCTGACCCAATGTGGCACAAACCACTGATTCTCAGCTTCACAACATACCTGGCCTCCTTCCTTGACAACATTTAAACCTTCTTTTTTTAAACGGGTACCATCTGTGGAGTGAGCTAACATAATGTTTCTAACCGAAAACATGCTGAATGTCCATTTATACAGATAATATCTTGCTTTCATTTATGCAGATACTGCACTGTGTCCATTCATGCAGAGTTTGAATAGGAAATATACCAAAATGAATAGAAAATACAGTTATTGACATGGTAAGAAATAATGCATATTAAATAAAATAATAATTGTGTCCTACAAACTTTGCTTTTGGCACCTCCCAAAAGTTGTATTGAATTGATTTGACACTTTTAACATACCAGAATACCCTAAATAGTTCTTGCATAGTTTTCAGTCATTCCAACTTTTCTTAAGATGGACAGTTTAATTGGATCCTTAATTATCACAACAGTATTTTAGCTGTGTTTAAATAATGCAAAAAGGGGTTTCTAGTAATCATTTAGTCTTTTAAAATTATAAACTTAGATAAGCAAACAAATTGTGCCATTGGACCACAGGACTGACGGTTGCTGATAATGGGCTTTTGGAAGCCAATGTACATATTCCATTAACAATCTGCTATTTGCAGCTACAATAGACAAAAATATGATTTTCTTTAAAAAACAAGGAAATTCTTCAGTAACGCCAAACTTTTTAACGGTAGTGAACATTTGTTCTGTTCTTGGTACATTTGTCATACTCAAGGTGGTGTACATTGTGAGTGGTTCATAAGTATTACTCTAAGATATCCGGTGCCAACTGTGTTCGTGTGTGTGTGTGTGTGTGTGTGTGTGTGTGTGTGTGTAAAGACACATCAGTGATTTATTCAGGCCTGTCACAATAATCCCACTCTAATTTATACTTAATCTTCATGCACACAATGTCATTACTTTTATAAACACTGTTCCATGGGATGGACACTGTCCATAATCCTGCCTGACCAAGAGAAAACTCCTATGTGTGTGTGTTTGTTTATACTGTAGGTGTGTGTGTGTGTGTGTGTGTGCACATGGAACAGCAGGGAGGGAGACATACGACCATTTGGATGCATTTATCTGCTTTTTAGGTTGTGGGGAACAATTAATTATTCCATCATTTGAATCAGAAACTGCATACAAGCATAACAAAGTGATCCCAAAAAAAAACACAGAAGCTGTGGTAGAAATACACGGGTTTTTGAGACAAGCGATTTTGTTTACATTTTAGTCATTCCGTTTTAGGCAGGCTTTTATACACACAATCACACTCACAAATGATTGTTTGGGGGTTTCAATACTTTTTCAAGGCAATGTTAGGTCCTATAGCCTATGAGTTTCAAATTACTGAAATAGTATGTCACAGTTTATTTCATGATCCCCCCCCCCTCCCCCAGAAAATAAATGCTGTGTTACCCCATTAAATATGCAGTCAAAGCAGAGGCCCTAAGAGAGTTAACTGTTTTAAATTACACTGATGTATCTAAATAGGCTACCTGGACATAGAGGTAAGAACATTATATTGTACTCATGCTTCATAATATTGGCAGATATAGACATTGCATTGATAATTCCAATTGTACAGGGGTTATTATGATGACTTGCGTCAAACGGATCCAGTCACCTGCATTTGTTCCTCTAGAAACACTGCGTTCATTATCGCGCATCTAATCAACACACAACTGCGACTTACGTCTCTGAAGCGATTCCAGTGTTTGATCTGACGGCTGTACTGTGAAATGGTGGATAGCCAATGCTCGTCTTCCATGAAATTTCCTGTTTTCTCAGGCTCTTTTCCGCTCTTAATTTCCGCCTGCAGAGTGGACCCAACCAGCAGCATCACCGGGACGAGAAAGCACCTGAAATCCCTAATTCCCATTTTAGCAGCGGGTAGGAAACGCGCACAGCAGTCGAGGGTGGGAAAGATGATCGGAAGATGCGGCCACAGTGAAATGTGACCTGATTACGGAGAATCGCCTTTCCAACTGCTGCTATGGAGAGTGAGAGGGAGAGAGGGAGAGAGGGAGAGAGAGAGAGGGGGAGAGAGAGTGAGAGAGAGAGGGGGGAGAGAGAGTGTGAGAGAGAGAGACAGAAAGAGAGACAGAAAGAGAGACAGAGACAGGGAGAGATAGACAGAAAGAGAGGTGCCGATGTAATCCCATTTAGGCCTACCACCTGCCCCCTGCGTTTTGGCAAACACATTAGGTGTTTTTATGATATCATTATAGCTTAAGCTTGTACTGGATTGCTGAATGCGGATATCCCGTATTAAAGAAACATTAGATTAGTAGGTTATTATTTCCAATCAACTTTTCCTGTCACGGATTGCAATTCATCTTTGATGCATTGACAGTGACACAATTAGGACTGTCTTCACAAAACATTTTATAAATAAATGTCCTTTGTTCGCCATGCATTTGTGTCCGACTTCCTATTCTGTGACACTGCTTTTAGGTCATTTCATTTATTTGTTTGTTGATCAGTTTAACCATTTCAATTTCACAGATATGCTTGATTCTTTCTTCTCAAAAATTATCTTTCATGTTTAATCTCTTTCTCAAATCTTTAACATAATTGTTGACCAGTTCTTTCACATTCAAATTATCTTTCATGTTCAATCTCTTTCAGTCTCTGAAACTCTTTCTCCATTTTTTTTGTTGACCAGATTGACACCTCTCACTTTCAAGTTTCCAAATGTCTCCATCTTGTTTTGTCTTTCTCAATCTCTGTCAGTGCCATAATCTTTTCCTCATCCTGTTTTGCCTTCTCATTTATTCCTTGTCTCTCCAATCCTGTTTTAATCTCTGCCTCCACTGCTGTTTGTCTCCATCATTTTGTCGTTCAAGGCCAGTCGTAGTCTCTGATCCTAAATAACTTTCTGCATGAACTTTAATCACTCAATTTCTAGCTGAAATAGAATATGAAATTTGTTATAAAATACAATACATATTTCCAATAGATAAACCAAGACGAATAAGTAAAAACGATACTGGACAGCTGATAAGAGCCAAATTTACCCAAGAGTGTGCACATTGTAATATCATTGTACATTAATGCTATATACCCTGTAACTCCATTTCTGACCACTTGTTGTAAACTGGCACTGATGTACATTTGCTGACTTGTGCGCCATGTCACTAAACCACTTGCTGTAAACTCGACAAACTGAGTAATTCAAAGGATTTTAAACACACAGTGGCCCCTATTTTTATTGTTTTTATTGACACCCCAGGTAAATATGAACAAAAAAACCTTGAAAAATTTTTGTTTATCAGTTTGATCATACAGTGAAAAAAATATAACTCTAACCTTTAATTTGGTGAGAATTGAAAAAATATGATTTTATTCAGGAACATCGATTTCATGACAAATGAATTGTTGAACTGATTTAGTAACCTCTCAATCAGGGGATTTTTCCTAAGACATAAAACAAGAATCATTTTCCACATTACCATGAATCACTAAAGCCAATCACTACACCCAGTGTGAAATCTAGTGTCCCTATAACAAAATGACCACAATATGACACCAAACAGATTTTAAGAATACCTTTGATCAAAAGGATACTCTGTGTAATCTCTGTAGTATTGTCACGGTGTGCCAGGTGAGATACGGAGGCAGATGCAGAAGTAGCGGAGAATATACCTTGTTATTGTAGGAATAACCTATCCCGACAGGACATAGCCTGGACAAATCTAATAAAACAAACAAAAACTGTCACACACCCCAGTACGTACAAGGACACAGAGCCTAGCTCTGGTACTTACTGTGACATGAAAATAACGTTCTACAAACCCCATGGGACACAGGGTAACTAAATACATCCCCTAATGACTAACAGGGAACAGGTGAGGACAACAAGGAACCCTCTAAGGTGCTGTATGCTCTCCTAGCCCACTAGATGTCCTCATTAGCTAGGAATCGTACCAAGTATCATCCCAGTTTTACCCATCAGCTGGACAGAGAGTTACCTCAATGCATAAAACACTGGACAAAACCAATAACAGGATCTCCCCACTGGAAGAAGGCTGAGATCTATCAAGGCTGAAACCTCTCGCAACAAGAACAGTTTCTTCCCCACAGCAGTAAGCATCGGGAACCTTCCCCCGGGACTTAACTGTCCATAGCCTGCGCCCCATTCACATCAATTTCTCAATGTAAGAACTAGTTACAATCTCTTACTAGACATTTAAACTATAGACATTGCACATTTGCCCAATTAAATTAACATGTTTTTACATTTTCTAGCAACTTGTTGTTGCTCTTGTTTGAATTCATTCATTAATGTGTGAATTAAGTGTCCAATTAGAAACAGGTATTGATACTGACCTCCTGATTCATTTTCAATTTACAAGACCCAGATAATAATACATTTTGATTTAAAATGGATATGGGGATACTTACAATACCAATACTGTCAAGATTTAACATTTTCTGGGAATTATCACATTGGCTTCTCTAAAGATCTGGAACATCAGTTGGGGTCGTTTAGCCCCAACATCCTGACCTCGCCTGGAGAGGGTCGAGAGAGGGATGGTTGGGCCATTCTGACTTCTTCAAGAAACACATATGGTTAGATAGCGGGCTGGTAGCTATAGCTGAGAATTGGTAGTCTCTTCAAGAAAACTACTTCACACACGCGTAGTTGTAGCGGCACAAAATATTCGCAACCATGATGCCTGGACGCAGCAGGTGTGATTGGGTACATGATCCCGCAAATGTATACATTTAAACGCAACAGGGTTTTCGTTCTGGCCGGGATCTGATTTAAACCACTTGGGCACGGGGCATTTGCAATTACTGTGAAAAGTTAAACTTAATCGTGATTGGGTCGATCTTTAACTCATCTAGCTTACAATGCAATGCGCACATGGTGTAGTACCAAGGCGTTTCAAAATTATCAACAACCAAACATGCTGCACATTAAGCAAGCGCAGCCAGACAAGCAGAAAATTAAATGAAATTAGGCCTAAGTGCTAATTAACATATAAGAAAACGATTATTGCTGTCTGTCCCGAACATTTAGGTATAGTCTAAATTATCCTCTTATGGGGAGGGTTTTTCTGAATGAAACCCCCTAAAATTATCACCAGCCGATATATACTGGAGAGTAACTTCTGTTTTGACTGTGGGATTTAAAAAAAGATCTAGCGAACCTTAAAGCTCACCAGGACGAGCACCCCGTGGGAAAAGCCTTACTCCAGTAGGCTACCGACTGTGGGAATAGTTTCACTCATCTTGTTTCTCTGAAAACACATCAGCGATGTACTATTGCATAGAGTATAACATAGAATACTCACATACGGGAATACTCACATCTTAATGCCTGTAGGACGTTTGATGTCTGGCCACATCAAGTCCCCAATAGGCCCTTTGTGATGTTAAGGAGCCACACTTGCTTCTCTAAAGATCTGCAACACCAGGTGTGGGCCTTTAGCCCCCAACTTCCTGAACTCACCTGGAGAGGTGTGAAACGTGTAATGGACAGAAATGTTAGGATATTGTGTGATTGTATCTGAAGTGTTTAGATTGTTTTAAGGGTGAATATCCCACTGTTTTATTTTACTCAACTGGTTATGGATGAAACTTTACATGAAGGTTGTAGAATGTTGGCCCATAAACGCCCAATGTATTTGATCCTTTTAGGTTGGTTAAGTGGGAAAGTTCCTGTCCTTTGTGTTCGTTACGATAGCCAAGATAAACGAATGTACCGTATATTATTATTATTTTGGGAGTAATTGAAAACCATTGGTAACCATTGTCCTAAACCCAGACAGCCCAGTAGGGGGCGGTAATGCACATTTGCAGGTGGTGCCAACTGCTGACAAACGGAAGAGGAATCCATCTTGTTCACGCCGGTTCGCACTGGTCTTGTTGTCGTTTTCAAAAACAACATTTGGTAAAAAAGGAACAAAAAAATCGCTAAAATGGTAAGACGTTCTTTTATCGATGTTGTGTGTAAATGTGTTAATGTAAAAACATCCCTAATTCCACACAAAAACATACCCCAAAACAAATCCAGATCACGAAACAATACTGTGTAACGTAACTAATATACAACACAATGTAATCAGCTACTTTACAGGCACAGGTGGACACTGTGTTGGTATGTTTAAAAGGACGCGGGGACACGGTAGTTGGTCTAGAAGTCGACTCACGTTGATAAACCGATTGCTTGTCATATAATATTTACTAATTACAAAATCCGTTGATCGTTCTGTCAAACCTTATCCTTATCAGGCAACGATGACTAACCCATGTAAATATGTGCAGTAATTTTAGTTGGCAACAGATTGTTGCAACATGATCAGGCTGAATGTTTGTAAAAGTGCTTTGTGACAACTGCTGTTATATAAAGGGTTTAATATAATACATGTCATTGATTTATTATTTGCTTTATACACGCTCTTCCAGCTCAGAGCTCTGGTCTTTGTGAGACATGTCATGTCTGGACTTTGTTTTAAAGACTTTGGACAAATAAAGTGCCTCTAATGCAATGGAGGGCAAACTTTTCAGCTCAGGGGCCACATCAGGGCTGTGAAAGTAAACAGAGGGCCACATTTGTTTAGTATTTTCTTAATTCTAAACGATTTGTGGGCCAGAAAAGCACAATATTTAAATCTATACACCAAACATTTATACTGTGGGTGTGTTATTAAATATTACTCATAATAATTCAGATTCAGGTACATGACAAGTGGACTTGCTAGGCCCCTCATAACTGTTTTAATACCCATCGCGGGCCGGATGGAATTGCCTCAAGACCAGATTCGGCCCGCGGGCCTGAGTTTGCCCACCCCTGCCCTAATGTATAGTGCCCCATGTAAATATGTGCAGTAATTTTAGTTAGCAACAGATTGCTGCAACATGATCAGGCTGAATGTTTGTAAAAGTGCTTTGTGACAACTGCTGTTATATAAAGGGTTTAATGTAATACATGTCATTGATTTATTATTTGCTTTATACACGCTCTTCCAGCTCAGAGCTCTGATCTTTGTGAGACATGTCATGTCTGGACTTTGTTTTAAAGACTTTGGACAAATAAAGTGCCCCTAATGTATTCGACCCAGCTCTGATTTAAGATCAGGTGATGAGGTTTGGTCTTTATTTTAGCAGAATGAGGACAAACCCAGTCTGCTGCTCTCCTTCCACACTAAGCCCAAACAAGAGCCACTAGAAACTGATTGTGACACTGGAGCTCAGTGTCCATTGGTGGATTCGGAGATGAAATCAGTGAAGCTGGAAGACTGCAGTCAAACACTGGGACTGAATATTATTAAATATGAAGAGGAGGAGGAGACTGAGGTTATCATTAAAGATGAAGATGAAGAGGAGAGGTTTGGGGATTTAATTAATCAAGGTAAGAACTGGTTTATTAAGAGGATTGGGTAGATGCTATTTTATGCTTTCAGTTTTGTTTTCTCCATATTCTTAAAATTGGGATAATTCATCTTTTTTATTGCCTTTGTGGTAAAACCTTACAACTCTTATTACAAAACAACAAAGTCATTATGCTCTTGTGACACAGCCAGTCTTTCATTTAAAACTTGCCATTGTGCATTCATTTGGAATGTAAACATCTCTCACCACAAAACCATTGATTCAAAATAGAAGTTACTCGTAAAATGAACATGGTTTATTCATCAAAACACAACATAATGATATCTTTTCAGTTTCAGATACATGTTTCAAATCTCCCTAAGAAATGGTAAAAGTAATATGCTACAGTACTGTAGAAGACAGATAGTTAGACCATACAAAGGATCTGCCAATCTTTGCCATGGTAAGGCCTCGGTTCACCACATGATCAATGGTGAAGGCCCGGACTTCATTTGAGACGACAGTTCTGCCTCCCTTTCTTTGACGATTAACTGTTGGTGCCTATGCCCACCTCTCTGACCCCTCTGTTGGTGCCTATGCCCACCTCTCTGACCCCTCTGTTGGTGCCCATGCCCACCTCTATGACAGTTGCCATGCCAACCTCTCTGACCCCTCTGTTGGTGCCTTTGCCCACCTCTCTGACCCCTCTGTTGGTCCCATGCCCACCTCTCTGACCCCTCTGTTGGTGCCTATGCCCACCTCTCTGACCCCTCTGTTGGTGCCCATGCACACCTCTCTGACCCCTCTGTTGGTGCCCATGCCCACCTCTATGACAGTTCCCATGCTGACCCCTCTGTTGGTGCCCATGCCCACCTTTGACAGTTTCCATGCCCACAATCCCTCTTTTGGATCACTTGTCCACAAGCTCTTTCTATTACTTGCTATCTATCCCACTTTTGCTGTCACCTTCTTTAGTGGTAACCACAAATGGTCACCATTTTGAAGATATTGTGACCCCAGAATCTAACCAATTGTACAACTGATCCTTGGAGTGTGTTTTTGTTACTTGAACAATTGCTACTTGAACTCACTGTGTGTGTGGTATAAAATACACATTTGTCTTTGTTACATTATATACGTTTACATTTTAGCTATATATTGTTATCTGGGGGAAATTACCTGGGTCCATGTACTAACTAACTTTTCTCATTTTAATCACACAGATGAGATTACTGAAATGAATACTCCTACAGCATGTGATCAACAACAGGAAGATTACAAAGAAAAAAAGTCTCACCCCTGCCCTTATTGTGAAAAACATTTTCTATATGTATCGCAGTTAAAAAGACACATTAACATACACACTGGAGAGAAACCGTACTCCTGTTCTGATTGCGGAAATGGTTTTGCTCAATTATACACCCTTAAAGCTCACCAGCTCATACATACTGGACAGAAGCCGTACTCCTGTTCTGACTGTGGGAAGAGTTTTTCTACATTATCTAACCTTACAGCTCACCAGCGCATACATACTGGAGAGAAGCCTTACACCTGTTCTGACTGCGGGAAGAGTTTCTCTGGTTCAAGATACCTAAATCATCACAGCCGCATACATACAGGAGAGAAGCCTTACTCTTGTTCTGATTGTGGGAAAAGTTTCTTTACAGTTGCTAACCTCACAGCTCACCAGCGCATACATACTGGAGAGAAGCCTTACACTTGTTCTGACTGCGGGAAGAGTTTTTTTGGTTCAGGAAGCCTAAATCGTCACAACCGCATGCATACAGGGGAGAAGCCTTACTCCTGTTCTGATTGTGGAAAGGGTTTTTCTCAATTATACATACTTCAAACTCACCAGCGCATACATACTGGAATAAAACCATACACCTGTTCTGACTGTTGGAAGAGTTACTCTACATTAAGTAACCTCACAGCTCACCAACGCATACACACTGGAGAGAAGCCTTACACCTGTTCTGACTGCGGGAAGAGTTTTTATGGTTCAGGAAGCCTAAATCGTCACAACCGCATACATACAGGGGAGAAGCCTTACTCCTGTTCTGATTGTGGAAAGAGTTTTTCTACAATAACTAACCTGACAGCTCACCAGGGTATACATACAAGAGAGAAGCTGTACTCCTGTTCTGAATGTGGTAAGAGTTTCTCTACATTAGCTAGCCTCACAGCTCACCAGCGCATACATACTGGAGAGAAGCCTTACACCTGTTCTGACTGCGAGAAAAGTTTCTTTTGTTCAGGAAGCCTAAATCGTCACAAACGCATACATACAGGAGGGAAGCCTATCCCTACCGTTCATGCACACCAAAAACTACCTCAGCTTGAAAATCTCCCAATCTCCGGTGAGCTGTAGCTGAGCACTCTCTGGTGTGCACACCACCAGCTCGGAGTGGGGTGTGTCTTTTTAAACATTTGTCATTGCAATTTTGACAAACATTTTATGCATTGTTACTCTACTCCAAACTATTTATTCCGTATTAACATAATCCCAACTCAATTATCTGTCAATGTTCAAATAACGATTTTGTCCGTATTACATGTAACACACAAACCGTAGTCCAAACGATCTCTGAAACGTTTTTCCATCCGTACATTTTTTTAAAATTTATGAACGAAGCCAGAGATGCATAATAAATAATAGGAAAACCGGACACTGCAATGTCTTTTTAGCTAGCTAGTGAATTATTGCTCACTGGCATTTAGCATAAAGTTGAACATATCTCAACTTTGAAATGTTGTTTCTTGCTGATGGAGTGTAGCTGGCTCTCATTGGAAATAAATGCTAGCTTGTCTCTTTGTAGCTGTAGGTCGCCCACGGTGTGCAAGGGCCTTTACTCCTGTTCTGACTGTGTTAAGAGTTACTTTACAATAGCTAATTTCACAGTTCACCAGCACATACATACCGGAGAGAGGCTTTACACCTGTTCTAACAGCAGTTTCTTTGGTTGAGAGAGCCTAAAACTTCACAAGCATGTACATACTGGAGAACAACCTTACTTCTGTTCCTTCTGTGGGAAGAGTTTCTATAAATTTGCTAACCTTACACGTCACCAGCGCATGCATACTTCAGAGAAGCTTTACTCCTGTCCTTCCTGTGTTGGAAAGAGATTAACTGCTTTGGCGACAGTGTGATACTGTACAGCAGAGACTTTTACGGGACGTTTGAGTTCTGTACTAACAACACAAGGAATGAAGTTCAATTCAATTGGTCCTCTTACAATGCTGACACAATGAAGAAGGTACAGAAGGACAGTTAGGAGCCTTCACAGTGATGGGGATTGTAGTTCACGTGACATTTTGGGGAATAAGACCAGACTCATCTAACTACATAAGTTTAGGCTTTAAAATGACAGGAATGAGTGAGATGGGAGGAAGGTCATTGTTCAGTAGGAGGGAGCTGTGATTGATCTGTATATATTCTATTGTTGTATTAAATTAAAAAAAGATTAGCATTTTTCTGTAAAATAAACACTAGGATGGGTCGAGGCTCGCTTATCTGCCAACAGCTGCCTCAGCGAATAATCTAACGCTTTGAGAACAACATTCCCCAAAAACTATTTGAAAGGATTTTTGTCATTTCACCTTCTACACAAGCACAATAACATTTAAACATTCAAGGAATTCAGATCGCTGTGCATTAGCGGCAAGGCCGAAAACCACTTTTGAATGCACGTGATCTCTGATTTAATTGGTATAATTGGTCTCGTCATGAGTGTGTATTGAATATCCTGACGTGGGCTTGGAAATTCCTTGATATATTTTTGTCAGAAACATGGTTGCTTAAGCAAAGAGTGCAGGTTCTCGCATGGCCTGTCTGCAGTCCTGACCAGACTCCGATTGTGGCGCATTATGAAGCGCAAAATAAGGCAATGAAAGCCCTGTACAGTTGGGCAGCTGAAGAAATGCATCATGGATGAATGGGGGAAAATTCTGCTTGCTAAACTTAACCAACTGGTGTCTTCAGTGACCAAACGCTTAATAAATGTTAATTAAAATGTTACACAGTGGTCAACAACAGTCGGCGGTGACAAATGTTTTGGATTGTGTTGCAATCTGATAGCTTCTTATTAGGTTGAAGTGCATTTTACTGGCATTAGGTAATTAACTGTGTATCAATAGTCTTAATCTGTGTTTTAGAGAAAGATTACATCATGCATATGTGGAAGTGCTGGTATAGATAAATGGTATGTATATATGTTGGATGTGTGCTTTTCTCTGAACCCCTGGGCAAATCCTCAATCATGTTAATCAATCTAATTAAGATTAAATAAAAGAAACACCAAAAAGGTGATATATTAAAAAAGATTCCTATTTGTAACAAGCAGGGAAACAAGTATATTTTGTTCCACATGTTTAATAACATACCTTATCAACAACCAGTTACACTATAGTATTACACTGAAACAATGGGTTGTTACCCTCAGTTACTGTACTAATTACATATGTAAGTATGCTGTAATATGGACACTTTGATTTATTAATACTGTAACAAATTAAAGGTATACCTCACATTGCCACTTGATCCAGTAAGCTTACAATCCAGGGATTTCGGTATGGCCGGGGTGTGATTCAAATTGTTTGGGCATAGGGCATTTGCATTTAGTGTTGTAAACTTTTCTTGATGACCTAGCCTAAATGATCTTCCAATGGAAATGGTTTTCCTGAATCAAACCCCATTAATTAGCACCAGCTCATAGGGGAGAGACCTTACTCCTGTTCTGACTGTGGGAAGAGTATCTCTGAATAAAAAAACGAACTATCCATCTCATACATACATAAATCTGAATTTATGTTTATTATGTGGGAATCTAGGGAAGCTAAAAGCTCACCAGGGAGAGATGCCTTAGTCCAGTACTCAGTGTGGGAATAGTTTTACTCATGTTGTATCATGAGTAAAACATATCAGCGAATATAAGTACCTTTGACTATTTCTAGATACTATTGCATAGATTATAACAAAGCATCTTACTCTGCCTGTAGCACATTTTAATATCTAAAACGTATATACCTACATTCTGATATCGTGCATGTGAGGAGACTATAAATCACATTTTCACTAACAAGCACTGGACAGTTTGAATAAAATTTTACTACTGTGATGTAATGTTTTAAAAGTACATGATGCCAGTTGCTATGAATATAAAATGCATGTATTTTATTATTTTCCGTTTGTAAAGCACATTGAATTGCTACCATGTATGAATTGTGCTATATGAATAAACATGCTTGCTGAAGGACCTCACACAGACACACAAACAGAATTATGTTGTTCACACGTATACCCAGATACACACATCATTCATCGGTGGAAATCAGAGGGACTTTTGAGACAATTTGGGCTACTTAAGACCAGATGCTTGTAACTTAAAAAGACAATGTGATTTGTGAGTGATGTTTGATATCAGTGAAATAAAGATCAATTCACTGCATGGGTCCAGTCCACTAGTGTGTTACAATGAAGAACGAAACGCGTGTCGTCTGGGATAACTGACAGCTGCAGAACATTTCAGATAGATATTGTGATTCTATGTGACATTTTGGGGAATACAGCGTTGTGTGTAAGATGAGGTTGGTCATTAATCAATTGGAGCAGTGATGATCTGCATGGATATTATATTATACTTACAAATGTCATTCATATCATTATCTAATTATTTTATGGACTTTCATTAAATCTATTAAGAATGACTATAATGCTTTAATTGATTCATTGTGTTGTAGAATCACTTATCTCCCTCGTGATTAAACACCGGAAGCACAGCAGGAGTTTGTGGATTCAGTGAAAATAGACTTTATTAAAAGAAAAATCGTAAAGTCGAGCTGTCTGCAGAGAAACCTAACCTCTCAGGTCAGGAGACACTATTCATACAGGATTAGGTTACTTACATTGGCTGATAATGTCATGTGCAAAAAGACCAATCATCCAAAAGAAAAGGATCACTTTACAAATAATAAGTTGTAATAAGTACACCTCTTTAACTTCATTACAATTGGCTTGATCTTGATTATACTTTTATGATTGTATTTTTTACATTCTCTACTTGATTATGTATCTCTACTTGGTTCTGTATCTCTACTTGATTCTGTATTGCCATGTAGTCACACTGCTATTTGCACTCTTGTATTATGAGTATTTATTGTGTAAATGTATGTTTGTTTGCACATTTCTTACCTTATCTTGGCCAGGTCGCTGTTGCAAATGAGAATTTGTTTTCAATCGGCCTAACTGGTTAAATAATGGTTAAAAAAAATGTATATGATTGCATATCCTGAAAGCATATTAGCTCAGTCTAGCCCACCACTCAAATTGTTAGCTTGCTAGAAAAGATCTATGCATATTGTTGAGTGAGGCAGTTAAACAGGTCAAAAAACAACTAAACGACTTGAAGAGAGTCCAAAGAAGACATGCCTATGCCAGGATAAACAGCACCACCTTGTGCTCGGGATAATGAGGCTAAAAATGAAATATGAAAGAACTTGAAACTGCGAAAGGAGTGCATAAAGGACAAGGTTACCAACGTATACTACTGTTTGAAAAAGAAACAGTGAACATTAATATGCCATTCCAGATTTGGTGGAAACATAACCAACAGAGAGCAACAAAGAGTGACATACAGAAAGAGAAAGAACGAATGACAATGAAGAAAGAGGAGTGCGAAAAGATCTTGAAAGAGAGGGGGATAGGCAGAAAGAGATTGAGAAAGCCGAATCGGAAGACAAAGGGAAGAAATAAACATGAATGATGTAGCTGTCATAACATCAAAAGGACAGGAACAGTATTGAAGACGTCGAGAATGGGGGCTACAAATGTTAAAGCTGGAATAAAAGCAGAGAGAAAGAGAACGATTTTAGATGGAGAAAGAGGAAAGACATCAGAAGATTAAAATAAATCTGGAGACGATAAGCATGCACACAGTGCTGGATAAACAAAGAGACAGAATGGAAAAGTTGAAATAAGACGAAGCAACAACAGAGTTGAATAATAGAAAGAAAGTATGAGTCGCAAAAACGGAACAAAAAAAGCAAAGGTTATTTGAAAATGAAAGGTATTTGTCTATATTGTTGAGCTAGATAAGCAGAGAGAACCTGACAGATTCATATCTTCCAAGAGAGAGAACAGACAGAGCAATAGTGGAAGAGGAAAGAAGGATGAGAACGGACATGAGATGTAGGCATAGTACCTGTTAAGTCGAAATACTAATTCAGTTCTTTCCTGTTTCTGTTTTGTCTTTTTTGGAGGAACATATGTAAGTTTAATACCAGCCTACTGCTGAATAACTTCTCCTTTAAGTGACATTTATTTGTTTATTTTGAAACTATTAAATATATAATAAATATGAATCGCTAATTGTGTGACTATTCAAACCATTGCGGATTACATTGGAGACAGAGACTGCCATTAAGATCAATGTTAAAGGGGTTGCGTGCCTTACCCAAGGGCATACCCAGAAGTGGGATCTAAGAATAGAGCCTAACACGACCAGACGCCAAGGTTGCTGTTTCAGTTTTTTAGGATGTCATTTGTTTTTGCAAAACACCCTTTTCACTTTACTGCAATTATATAAACTGACGAGTCAAAAAACACAATTTGCATAATATAATGTTGGTCCTCTATACGCGACTTTGATGCCCTTGTGCCCAGGGCGCCCGACACGCTGTTGCGGGTTTGTGGTTTGTTGTCCCTTATCGGAATAATGTCGTTGGTACAAATTACTTGAGCCACACCTTGCGTTTAGGGTCTTTTTTGTTTATATTTTTTTTTACAATTGATTATCCGAGCACAACTCTGGTCGGCTTACCTGCGTTCAGCATGCCAATTAGACACTCCCTAAAAACTCACTTGATCTGTGGCGTTGTGTTGTTATAATTCCGAGCACAAGGTGGTGCTGTTTATCCTGGCAAAAGAGAAATGCTTGCTGAAAGAGATGTACACACATTTGTGCACAACATTTTTAAAGAATACACTTTTGCCATGTTTGGAACATTTTTGTGTTCTTTTATTTCATTTTCTATGTACACTTTAAGCTGTCTCTTGTTCACAATAATGTATAATAAGACGTATAGCTCATATAGTCCAGTGCACTACATATAGTCCAGTGCACTACATAGTCCAGTGCATGTCGAAGAAATACCAACATGTGTTATAATGCTTAGGCTTTCACTGAAAAAATAAGTATTTAGATGTGCAAGCCATCTGATTGGGCACACCTGACTATAACATCCTGTTATGGATAAATACTGGATAAATAGAAAAGGATCGTAAACTGGCCATGAGTGTAAAATATGTTGTTTTGTGGAACTAACCGCTGTCTGAGGATAGGCCAGCCAGTCATTTGAGAGGCGTCTTTCACTGCTGCAAAACTAACTCTGCAAAACACTGTTTCAATGTACTTTCTTCATGCCACTACAATTAACAAATAGAGTGAATATATTCAAATATATATATATGAATGTTACTGATGTGTTTAGCTTGTGGGTGGACTTCTAGGACGCATCTGAAACCGTGAAGAAGGTATTAGATATCAGATCATTATAGCAGAATGCATTTGACATTCAGTTTAAAGTATGTTACACTCCCTGTGGTCTCCTTTATGGTGTCAAATGTAACAATGTTTCTGTTAATTAAATTAGATTAACTCTGGTCTTCCTCACATATCATGTGTGCGATTGGAGAGCGTGTTAGTGGGGGTTTCAATGTCCGCCTTTAAGGGTGTGGCAGATATCATCCGGCCTTCGCCGTGCCTCATTTCAAGCCCTTTCTTATTTTAGTTTTGGGAGGGGGTCAGCTACTGACCTCCAGCATATTTGAAGCAGATGGGATTTCTGCTGTCTGTTGAGAGGGATGTAGGCTGTAGCTGTTGCGAAGGTTAACAGTTGAACAGCTCTATAAAGTATTCTATTAATCCCTGTTGTTTTGTATCTTTGGTAAGGAAGGTAGGTCTTCTCTGTTTTAATGCATAAATACTGGCATTGCATAAATTAAACGTTTGTCTTGTATACAAAGCATTATGTTGTTGCTTATCAACAACAGTAAAGATATAATGTCTATTTGATAAGGGTGGAGTAAAGCAAGCAGAGGGGAAAATAAAGGAAAACGTGTTCTCTCAGCTTTCCAACGAACACTAGACACGTTCACAACGTTCATCATGACAATAAAATAAAATACATCAAATATTTAATCTGTAACCGTGTATAGTACAGCTGCCTATCAAAACATAATTAAATGTTCATTAGAATTGTACACAGAGTTTGGACCTAAATATGCTTGACAACTTTGGACGAGTCCTTAACATGTCATTCAATTAATTTACGGTTATTCTGATAAAATAAATATTTTCTTTTATAAAAATAAAGGATGATTTTTATTTCAAAGTTGTAGATAATGTTGGTCCTTGCAGCCTAACCTAAACAGATCTCATAGTTTTAAATAGTTCTTTCTGGATCAGTTCGCGGCACAGATAAAGACTTCACCAATATTGAGCCAATTTGTCTTAACAGTACTACGGTTAGTTTTTAATGCTTTTGCGTCAGTGTGTTTTATTTTTATTAATCGAATCAGCGCGAGAGCATGTGGCGGATATGCAAATGGGTTGGCAGGCATATCGCCGGCAGTGTGCATGTCAATCAAAAATAAAATCAACAGGCTTATAGTTGATGGAGATGAAAAAATATGACACTTTTTCAAAATTGCGAAATAGCCTACTTATCTCATAGCAAGTACTGACTGATTTACAAACCAACATCGAGTGGTGCGGGTATGGGCTTCGAAAGTAAGTGAGCAAATGACAGCCATGCGGTCAACGTATTATTCCTTTTATTTAAGTATTTTTTTAATCCAACCTAAACAGCTGATTCCGCACTTTCGAATCGTTTTTATAACGTGCCTCTCACGTTGATTAGACTAGAGCTAATTAAAACATATGTAATATGTAGGCCTATATCGTGATTCTCGTTGACGTCTTTCTACCAACAGTGTGATAAAAATCCTGATAACCTCTTGAAAATCCAAAACGTGTGTACGTGAGTTTCACTGTGCCTGAAAAACATATTTTGATACTTAACCAGAAGGGGTGGTGGGGTGGTGATGGGTGTGCGGTGAGATGGGGGGGGTCAAACTGTTCAATAGTAACCTGCGGCCGCATAACATCTGAGTACGTTGGGAACGTGCCAGATCACCTCATTGGCTGGAACTCGTGTGTGGGAGGAGCTTCTATACGGCTGCTTTATAAGCGTTGTTCAGTGGAGGTTAGTGTGTTCCACTTCCAGCTGGGCTGGTCTGGTGTACGTGCGTACAAAAATAGCTCTTATTTCATTTTACGATTCACTGATTTTTACAGATGTCTTTTATTTTTTCACACAACAACTCGCTGGACGAGAGTTTGCCGCCCTCTCCGTTGGAGGACAGGGGTTTTAAGCGGTTGTCTTGGGGGAATATGGTGCAGAAATTGACTGAACTCAAGAGAATCAATCATCGACATGCAGAAAATGATCAATGCGCCAGCAACAGTGAAACTGGTGAGTGTGGGGAATTTGAGCTTTTGTACTATATTAGTATATATTATATACGCGTCTGATTGGCATATTTTCCATATTTACGATAGAGATTGAGTCTGGGACATTTCCCCCCAAAAATTGAACCTCCCATTTTGGGATGGAGTTGTTTTTAAAAAAAAGTTGTTTTTATGTGCATAATCCATATGTAGAATAACTGCGTGTCTGAGTTTGCTATTCAATTTCATGTTTAAAAGTGAGTGGGAACGTAGGGTACATATTTGGGTACATATTAGAACATCCATTTGGCTCGATGGCGCCGTTTTTACAACTAGTGGCCAAAACCCTAGTCTACATATAACACGTAGTTTAGAATTGCACCCCAGATTATCTGAAGAGCTCCTATAAGAGCACCGTCAAATTGAATGTAAAGTAACCATAATGTTTTCTTCTCTATCGCAGGATCAGTTACAGATTCAGAGTCCGAATGTGATATTTTTTACACCCCGCTGGAGGAGTCCATCTGTGCCCAAGTAGTAGAGACCATCTCCGAAAGCCTCTCAGACGCCACAGACACCGTCCTGCACTGCACTAAACTCGTTTTACCAGATTCACTCCTGCACAACATTGGCCAAGAGCTGCTCCATCTGTCTGCAAGTGAGCCTTGCGGCCTGAAGGGGGCACTCATTGACCTGTGTGTAGAGCAAGTGGAGCAACAGGATGAACTGGGCAGCGGACTGTGTAGTGTTGAGCAGATAGCTGTTGACCCTAGTCTGGTTCCGACCTTCCATCTCACCCTGGTGCTTCGCCCGGAGTTGGGGTGGTTATGGCCCAAAGTGCAAAGGCTTTTTGGGGCTCAGGGGGCTGGAGGGCCCAGTAGGACTGGGTCAGCCAAGAGTCCGAGTGGGGGACGCACACATACTCTCAGGCTCAGTACCGGGTTCAGAGCTATCAAAAGAAAGCTGTATAGTTCTGGAGCACTGCTCGTTGAGGAGTGTTGATGAGCCAGAGCTTTACATGTTTGTAATAGATATACACAACCTGGTAATACGCATCAACGTCTTTGATATGTGTAATGCTGTACTTCGGTGTTCCTAGTACAATCACCTTTTTATACAAGTCTAAATGAAATGCACAACTTTGACTATGGCTTGATATACACTGTGAACGGCTCTGCACTATGGGATAGACAGAGCAAATTATTTCATTCCCATAGTGTGGCAAGCAAAGATGTGCAATACATGTTTACAATGCTGCAATTGTCTTACTATTCTGTTTGCTAGCCAAGACATCTTGTCTTCTGGCAGCATTTTTGAATAGAGATGTGGGGATGATTGAATGTAACATTAAGACAATGCAAAGCTGTTTTTTGAACCCTGCATTTGGTTACTGTTAGTTTATTCATTTGATATTCAAATGCCTGTTAACACCTACTGCTTTTTGTATTCTCCCTGAAAAAAACTTGAAACAAAAGAATTAAATACATTATTTTTCAAATAAAACATGTGAAGTTCTTCAGTGCTACCACATTCTGAAAATATTATGATTTATAAAAGAAAAACATAATAATGTTCATTTGTGCCATATTTTTCAACACGTAACAATCCACCAGTAAATTCACAGGCTACATTCAATTAAAAAATCAAGGCTCTTGGCTACATGATCCTGTTTAGCCGATGTTGTTTAAATTGCAATGTATATTACAGAGGTGTGCGCTATAAAATCATGATTATGTATACAATAGAAGGCCTGGAGGTGGTCTTAAATATTTAATGAAACAACTATGAAAAGAAACAAAAATATTTGCTTTATTGTATCAGCCTTAGCCGTATAACATTCAGGAAGACAATCTCTTTTTAATCAGATAAACATTACAGCCAACGGCCTTGTCTGCCAGCCTAAAAACAATTGTTCTGTGCTCAAGCCAGCAATCACCTCCTGTTAGGTTCACAGTTCTTTTGAGAGTTAAATCTGTCCTATCCGCAACCCACTGACTGGATCAAAGGAAGTTTCTCTTCGTCTTCATTTGCCGCTCTACTCTTATGCTTCAGTATTAGAAGTTGGGCTTGAACAAAGAGTTGTATATTGATTCATTCTCGATTCAAGTACCAAATACTCTATGGGAAACAAGTATGGAGTGATTAATAAAACAAACATCTTCAACGGCCAAACTTTTGAGATTACGGTTTGGGTCACAGTAGTCGTTCAAGTCAACATGAAGTATGGTAAACGTTAGTAATGCATACCGAAAATGGAACGTCAACATCGATATATGTTAAAACAACACTGATGTTGATATAATTAAAAACAATGCAACCGTGTGACATTTCACTCTGCATTTCAGTCCCACATCTCTGCAAAGTCCAAATAACATGTTGCTGATTGCCCATTTGACCAGCTATGAATACTTGGGATCCTACCAATTTCCTACAATGTGAATCGATTAATGGTGAATCCATTAACGGCAAATTAAGTATGCAGAGTTAAGAGCATGAGTTAGGAGACATCACATAGGTCAACAGGACGGATAAACCCACATGATATGCCCTGCTCATACTGATATCAAATTATACAACTATTTCTGTCATGCAGACATGTTCCCTGATAATGGCAAACATCAGAACGCACCTTCTGTCTATCCATGTTGCCTGACATGAATCTCAGATAGTCTCGAGCAACTAGGCGTGTCCATACGCTGAGCTCTTTGGTACAAGTCGGAGTCTCCGAAATACCGAGCACGGTACAGCAGGCCTTCCTCTGGAACACAAAAACACAGACAAATATTACATGTATTGGCTGGGCCTAGGTAAGCATTGTGATGGCTGCTACAGAGGAGAGAAGTGAAATGTGAAAATAATCTACGTATTACATGATCTTCTACAGCAAAATAATGTAAATTTGCTAAAAAAAATATCCGCTAGCACACATTGTTAGCGTTGAACTGTGACTTACTCTGTTGCTTTTCCTTCCAACAGTTGTTCCTAAGATTGGATATGTAGTCTTCCTCCACACTCTTCTCCACCCTTCTAAGGTCATTGCCAGAGTACTCCTCAAGGAAACTAGCTCCTACGTAATAAGGCACCATCAGTGTCTGTGTGTGCCTCCGGTGGACGTGACCTACACCCCTGCAGCAGGAATTACTCGTTATTCTGAGGGTTTGCGAACAAATGAAAAGCTAACGTATTGTCGTATTAACTGACACTCAGGTGTAATAAATGTGCATGGGATAAAGTGGGAGGGACGGGATGGTTCGTTCAGGGTTCAGATCTCACAGAACGTCTCAGCCACGGTTCGGATGAATCAGGTAATAAGTTAATAACAACCACATTACTGTGCAAAATTATGCATTTTTGTTACCAACACCTGGAAATCCATAACATTGTAGTGCTGAAAACAAATGTATCATATTGCACTTCAAATTTCAAATAGCATTAAGAAAAATAATAACATTGACCACGACAGTAATATTCAGAGATGTTAATTAGCGATCTAATGATGTGCTTGTTTTGTTTCATTGCTGTTGGCCGTACAGTAGTTTGTTGTCTTAAATGAAGTCATGGTTACTACGTTTAAGTGCATTGTTGGTTTGATTAGTAGTTCGTTGCTCAAACGGTTTGAATCAGTTGCTTCAATTTTAGATTTGGACAAATGTATTCGGCGTCAACGATAGCTTTAAAAAAAAAAAAAAAATGTTTTTTTTGCCTCATTGTGCATTTTTTTTAAACGTGAAATGTTATGCTACTGTATGTTTTCCCATCCATAAGCGATACAGTGCAGATAATTCATACATTTTAACACGACTGGCAAAGTTAAACCCTAATATTATAAGGAAGCTGACTTTCCTATGCAAGTGGCCTACTTTATAACACAGTAGTAGAACTTCCTTTTGTAAGTATTAAAAGTGTCAGAGTGTGTAAGAGGAGGGCAGACTCACGTGCGTTGGTTAAGGCTGTAGGGGGACGGGGTCACCATCATCTGGCTGAGGGCCGACACAAAGATGAGTATGAGGATGGGCATCACCTGGACAAACAGGGCAAAGCCGCCCTGTAGGAGGACAAGGAGAGGTAAAGAGGGTAAACTAGAATGCTGATAAAATACATGTTATATATATATAAAAATACACCCGATATATACACATTAAGTCTCTTATCCAGTAGGAACATAAAAGCATGCTGCTTTCGTATCTGTCCAAAGTTAGACTCAATTTTTTGCCTGTCAAAATGTATGGCTTTTTTCTGGATAGGAGTGAGATGAATGAGCCAGCTTGGCCACGCCCCCAAGGGGTACATTTAGCATTCAGCAAATTCTCTGCTAATTTGGAGTTGAGCTCAGAATAAGGGAACAAGAATCTAGTTCTGACCATTTCACTGGATTTGTATTATCAGAGCAGAAATAACTACACTGTGCTGAATGGTAAAAGAGGAATTTAGAGAAAAAACATGATTATTGATACATTTCTACTCATTTTTATCATTTCCACCGTTTAAGAGACCAAAGGGTTCTCCAAGTTTTCTAGAAAGCTCTACTCTATATGTTAAACCTATGGTCTCCGGAGGTGAAGGAATTTAGCACTCACATAATAAGCTAAATAACCAACCAAAGACTTGGTTTGACTATTTGTCAACATCAGCAAAAGACTTTATTCTGCGGTGAAGGAAGAAATGCATCTATTGGTGAACAAAAAAGGACTCGAGGACTAGAGGTTTCACTTACATCACGCTGTTCTCTCCTCTCAGGTCCTGCTCTACGCTGCTGGCCAAAGTGCATTCTGCCATTTCTGTAAACATGTACATTACCTGACAGAAGCCACAACACACAGTAATTAACACAGTATTAACCAACAATTATGTTCAAACATCCAGGCCAGTAGACAGTTGAAACCATCTTTTAGTCCACAACCACTTATTGTTGACTTTATAGTATTGCAACCAGAGAGTGTTTTTCTTAGTTAGCAAGTCCAGAGTGTCCCTCACACGCTATATCCCCCAACTCACGTGATGGGAAGCCTCCTCCAAAGAACATGTTGAAGAGGTCTTCGGGCGAGATGTCAGCATCAAAGTCATGGCGGTGTTGTCTAGTAGCGTGCACTGTCTCCTCACCACGTTCATCATACTGTCTCCTCTTCTCTGTATTACTTAAAACCGCGTACGCATTACCAATAGCTGGCAAACACAAAACACATACACAGTCACGTGCATGTGAAAGTATATCCAAAGCATATAAAAACAACAACGGACACATTTCATGTTGTATTGCTGAATTGGCCGTCAAACCAAAAAGGTTTGCCCACTTCCAATCTGACGGATTACCTTTAAATGCCTCTGTGGCTCCTGGAGCTTGATTTTTATCAGGGTGGAATTTCAGTGCCAGTTTCCTGTAGGATCGCTTCAGGTCTTCATCCCCAGCATCTTTTTCCACACCCAGTATCTCATAGTAGTCGTTACAACTCTTTATTCTACACACACGCACACACACACACAGAGCCATTTATCAGTATCTGTATTCTACATAGATAAAACAAAGACGATGAAATCCTCGAACAGTGATTACACCCGGCTATTAGTTAATGCACCAGACCAAAAGTCTATTCACTTTCAGGGAGCAGAAGGTATATACATTGTTTCCCACAAGTATAGTACCGTGCGAAAGTCTTAAAGCCATTTTTTGAAAGCTATTTATCCGGGCGATAAATGATTTTTTTGCTCATAGAAACATTATAATGAATACAAATAAATGCTATTACAATAAAAAGTAACATCAACTTCTGTGTTGTCCAGAAAGTCATTTCGACCTTGTCAGATGGATTGAAATGTCTTATAGATATGTAAGAAAACTGGGCAAGCAGAGGATGACCCAAATAGCTGCATCTGATGAATAGAACTTAGAGCTCACATTGTTAAAGAACGAGAAAAATCAGTAATGTACTTCACGTCTGGAGCCAAAGTACACGATTTGAAGACATCTTATAAGAGATTGCTCTGAGGGAGGCGAAACAAAATAGTGACTTGTTTTCAAAAGTCAAAAAGTATTTTCCCCCTTTTCTGATCATTTTAAAGTTGATAGTCTTCTTTACCAATCTTATGGCCTGGTAAGTAGAAGCTGTTCCAGGTCCTGACCATTTCAGCATTGGTACTGTACTCTATGCCTGCACTTTCTGCATTTATTTTTACCAGAATATGTCAAGAATTACCTGGGGGCTTGATTGATCAGACATAATGGACTGCTCCTCATGTCCTGCAGAGGCCACATGGAAGTACTATGGTCAGTGTTTGTTATAATATCACAGTGATTTGTCCTCATGATGGGAATTAAAAAAACTAGGCCAGATGTCTCAAAAAAGCCGTCCAGTTACATATCAGTAGTATATTCTAGGCTAGAGGATTTAAAAAACGAACTAACAAAACACCAGTTTGACTAACTGTCATAGGTGGCCAATGTGACTAACAAAAAAACCTAACAACAGCAATGAGCCCACATAACACAAATAAAACAACATACTTTTGCCATCAGAAGGCTATTACAGAAATTGACTTTTTGCTTGACCAACAGGGTCCACATCCAATGTTGAAAGAGTAGAGCAGAGTAAAGCAGAGTAGAGCTGAGTAAGCTACCAGAGTCAGGGAATAAAGTACAGGGGAAAGGTTAGCATCAATCCATTTTATGCTTGTTCATTGTGTTGATATGTGTTGAAGGCAAATGTGCCGAAAAGCACTGGGGAAATTCTATATTTTGCCTTATCCAAAAACTTTGAAAATACAGAGACAGTCGGTCCTCCAGGTACGGTAAAGGAATCATCTGGGAAGAGGTATGTTAGCCATACAGAAAATTCGTCAGTAGGTGTGTTTCTTTCGTCTGCTTTACTTTAAAGACTTCAAGTGGTGACTTTGCCAAGGCTAGCCTCTGAATTAGGTAAAACTGCGTTTACTTTTATTGCCACACAGAAGTGGAATAAGCTGCCAACTAAACTCTAAAATAGCCAGTACCAATAACTGTATTGCAAGCCTTGCAATTGTGTCCGTCTATTAAATATACAGTAAAATCTTTTCGATTTTCTCATGTATATTGTATTATATGTAGGCCGAAACATCATGTGTATTGTGTATAGGCAATTATTGTAAAAACTTGAGGTTATGTTGGACATGCAAAATCAATGCAATTGCTCAAAAATGAAATGAACAGAGGCCATCTAGAAAATATGCTGCTGGGATTAAACATGTATGATGTCTATAACAGAATACATTTGTCAATGGGTTCATTAGTTCAGTGTTGTTGTTTTTTAAATCTCGGGCACCAGGTAATAACAGCCCTTCCCAATACTGCAAACGTAATGACAATGTACATAAACATACTGTTTAACAGCATCCAGCTGTTCTGATGTGTATGCTTTGGCTGAGTGTGTGGCACCATCTCCTGATACTCGATCGTCTCCATGGCTACGGTGTCTCACATCAGCGTCATCCTCGCTCACTGGCTCTTCGTCATTATCCGGTGGTCTCCCATTCTGTTCGATAGACTCTAATAAACCTGAGAGACAGGAATACGTTTTTTTATTTGACTTATTTTACCAGGGAAAGAACACATTGAGACCTAGATCTCATTTGCGCCCTGGGTACAGCAATAATTATTACAATAGTACAAACACATAAAATGCACACTATACAATATTAATTGTACAGATAGATAGTATTTGCAACAAATTAAAAACAGACACATTCCTCACTATAAAATTGTATCATAATTTTTTTTAAATTGACACATGGACACCAATGCATTCAATTTGAGTTCCTTTTGAATCTTGTTCCATACATGTGGAGCTCTAAAAGAAAAAGCAGATTTACCTAGTTCAGAGGTTACCAGGGGAGTCTCTAGCACTAGGCCACTCTGTGATCTTGTCTTTAAAGCCAAAGATCTAGAAATTAATAAGGATAATAGATATACTGGTAGCCTGTGAAGTAAAGCTTAATAGATACAAATAGAGGCATGTTATTAGTTATTTTATTAATGAGAAGAGGTGTAAGGAGATTCTATAGTGAAGTTTGTGAACTCATGGTTCAATGAGGATTGTGAGCAACGTGACCCAGGTCCGAAGCTATCACCCTCATAATTGGTGCACAATCTTGATCAGATACTCCCTTTAAGTTTTACTACCCTTTTGAAGATGAACCTGCTTCTTTTGCAAGACTAGTTAGCTAACAATAATCAGCCATAAACCTAAAAAAAGTGCACGCAAAGCAAGTAAAAACATTGCCATTCACCCAGGTTAACAGTCTTGCTGAACTTGAGATGGCCTGGCTGTGGAAAGTAGCCTGACTTGGGAAGGTAGCCTGGCTCGGGGAAGGTAGCCTGGCTCGGGGAAGAAGTCTAGACTTAAGTAAACAGGTACATTCTGACGGGGGGGGGGGAGTACATAGGAAATTGCAGATTTGTTTAAGCAGCATGTATCCTGCCTTGTTGGAAGTAATGTTATTCTTAAAAGGTTCTGGTGACATGGGGATAGTTAGTCTCTCATAATTTGCATGTTGACTGCAGAAATGCCCACTAGAGCTTTTTCCAGTGAGTTTTATATTAATTGCTCTCCTATAAGCATTCTTTTACATCTTTTAAGAGCATTTGCCAGTACATAGAAGAGGCATCACAACTACAGAACATGTAACCATGTTAGCCCAAAACCTACATATCGACTAGCCTACTACTACTACTGCTGCTACTACTACTACTACTACTACTACTACTGATGGTACTACTACTACTGATGGTACTACTACTACTGATGGTACTACTACTACTACTACTACTGATGGTACTACTAATACTACTGCTACTGCTACTGCTACGACCAGCCAACCGGACAGCTGATGAAACTGTGGGTTTGCACTACGAAATAATTTCTGCACAAACCGTCAAAAAACATCTCAGTGTAACTCCTCTGCGTGCTTGTTGTCCTCAACAGGGTCATGACCTGACTGCAGTTTGGCATCTTAACCAACTTCAGTGGGTACATTTTCACTTTTGATGGCCAACCGGCATGCAGGAGAAGAGTGCTCTTCACATAATCCGAGTTAAAACTTCAACGCTGTTAACAGAGTGCCCTGTTGTGGTGCAAAAATTTTGATATTGGTCGGCATAAGCAACAGATGCAATAGCATTTTTATCCATGGCCATTTGAAAGCACAAAGATAACACAACAAGATCCTGAGGCCTGCTGTCGCACCATTTTTCTGCCGCAATCACCTCACGTTTCAGCATGACAATACTTCCACGTTGAGAGGATCTGTACTTCCTGGAAACTGCCAAAGTCCCAGCTCTCACAAACTTCAGGCTTACTAGATATGTCACATACTGAACATGTTAAGGATTTTCTGCATCAATGAGTGCGACAGAATTCCAGTTTCCACTCGCATTCAGCACTTGACACATCCATTAAAAAGCGGTAAAAATATTCCACAGGCCATAATCACCTAAAAGCAAATGAGACATGTCGCACTGAATGATTCAAATGGGGGTCACACTAGACTTGGATACATTTACGGTATCTGTGAACAACAGATTAACAGTACCACACAAAGATCTAAACACACTTATCCAATTACATAAATGTGAGTGTCACAACATTTTACTGGTACTGTATCTGTATTCATAGTCGTGAAAAATCTATCAATTTCTACGACCTATTTGTTCATATAAATCTGGGAAATATATACAAAGTTTGGAGTATATTTATGTTCAATCTATTTAATCCAATTGTTTGACGCAACAACCCATCTCCAAGTCAAAACACAATAAGCCTCACAAATGGGCATTGAACTAGCAAGCACTGACATCTACAGTATGTTTCATTTTGATTTTGTGGGTGTGCTGGTTTGGATGTAGCCCTACTACTTTCTAGGACACTCCTTGGAACAGGTGACAATCATAGGTGGATTGCCTACGTGCTGCTATAACATGAATTTTTGTATAACATAATTATTGACATTGCTTTACCAGATCATTGCTGATTGACACATTCAATCTAGCCTTATATATTTCTAAGCATTTTAAACAAAAATACATTTGGAAGCAAGGTGATCTGACGCAATTTAAATTACAACCTCAATATGTTGTGGCCTTTGCTAGTTGTTGCTGACTTAGTGGTGCTACCGATGGTTGGACCAATCAATATAAACCTGAGCACAGCCGGATTAACAATTTTTGTATGCCCAGGGCAACAAGACTCAAGGGCCCCCCAACCCCGCCCCAAAGCAAAAATCACAAAGTCCCTATCATCAAGAGCATATCCCTAAACTTAAGATCACGTTAATGCCCTACTACTATATATTCATAAAGACCCTACCATCAAGAGCATGTCCCTAAACTTAAGATCACGTTAATGCCCTACTACTATATATTCATAAAGTCCCTATCATCAAGAGCATGTCCCTAAACTTAAGATCACGTTAATGCCCTACTACTATATATTCATAAAGTCCCTATCATCAAGAGCATGTCCCTAAACTTAAAGAATATTACAGTACAATTTTGTTTTAACAATTTGGCCTTAGAACTGGCCTCTTTAAAACTGAACTCATAAACACAAAAATATTTTATTATCATTATTATACTTTGCTTTAAAGGGTAACAACACAACACTATAGAGGAAAAACTCATAGTCTACACAACATTTCAAATTAGGCTTGTACACGTCTATTAACTTTTATATATTTTCCTTTGGTTAACAGGTGACCCTTACACACTGGACTCCTTGACTTAAATTGTGTAAACTCAAAACATTTAATGCTATCAAAGATTCAATAGATTTTTACAATTTTAAAATGTTTATTAAACGTCTCTTACACCATTTCCTTAAAAAAACAAAGCTGTGCAAAATGTGGGTGTCCTCTATAAAACAATCTGAGAGTGGTTTGAATTAATAACGTTGAGACTTGTACTTTAGAGACGGTCCCTAACTATAAGCACACGGAGGTTTCTCTCGGTCGATCACCGCGGTGTAGTGAGGCTGCTTGCGGGAAAACCGGACCTGATCTCGGGCTCCGACTATCCGTTGAATATCCAATATCGAACATCCAACCAACTTTACCTCGGTCTGAGATGAAGCAAATATATTTGTGCGGGAATTTCTCGCACTATAAAAACTAACCTTGCGAGAATGGTTTATATTATGCGCAATCCCCGCAATCCCGCACCGAAATGCAAGCCCTGTTTCACAGAGCCCAGTGCCCCTTAGATGTTATGTGCCCCTGGGCAAGTGCCCAGTTGCCCTAATGGTTAATCCGGCCCTGAACCTGAGCAGTGACACCCTTTTGAACAAGGCTCTGATTAATTTCTGTTAACCTGACTCAGTAAATCATTTAAACGACAGTTTGTTTTAACCTGCCTGGGTTGTTACGAGGTTATGTACTGTACAATGTCCACGACCTAACGTTTACTGGCTAGTAGATGAGCAACCGGTGTCAACTGTCACCATATCACAAACAAGAACGCCAGTTAGTAGTAATTATAAGCTATAGCTCATTATTGTGGAAAGGTGTAACAGACTACTGTACTGTATTCTTAAAAACGCGAGAACGCTAGTTGACAGGCGACGACTATTTGTGCCAGCTTAACAACAGCTGAGAGTATTTGAACTCACCAACACAACGATACAGTCGTTTGTCCGAAATCAAAAAATATTGATCATTTACATACACATCTACAGTGTCGAAAAGCAGCTTGTTACTGATTGAACAACATAGCCTAAAACGTAGGTGGATTTCCTGCTACAAACAAAACTGTAGCAGAATTGGTTTTGCAATGCAGAAATGACCCAGCACCAATTGACACGTAATACTTTTTTAAAAAAGCGAATCAACATACTTCTGGCCTGATCGGTTGGAAACAAACGCTGTGCCTTTTCTAGAAACCTCCTAGCTTTGTCCAGTTGCTTATTGTTGAGTGCATTGATGGAAATATTAATGCATCGTACAGCTTCGTCCTTGTTAGATTCCATTGCCACTGCGAAAACTGTTTACGGAAACCCACGCCTGTGAAGTTAGCCACAATAAGTCGTTCCTATTGGAAATAGCGCAAGCCTTCAAAATAAATGCCCTCAACGAGAAGCAATGGAAATGGCGCCATATTCGAAATGAATAATGCTATCCAGCTTAACAGTTACTACGTTGTTATGTATTTTCTTGGGTTGTGATCTTACCATCATGTAGAATAGCAAAGGCAAAATTACACATTGACATAAGTGGCTGGGGACACTTCTAATATGTTCCACTAGATGGCAGCAACATGTAGCTAAAGTTTTAGGCTGGTCATTTGAAAACACAGGTAGGTATCGCAGTCTGACTTAAAGGACACCGAGATGGACTCCGAATCCACCCAAAAGTGTCCATATTCGATACATGATGAATAGTTTACTAAATAACTACAGAAAACACGCAACAATGCAAACTTTAATAAAAAAATACACTCTCCTAGCAATGTCAAACATTGCACAAAAAAGATACAAAAGTTAACTATTTATAATAGGTCAAATGTGCAAACACAGCAAACCACACAATGTGAGAAAACATATATTTACATTTTCCTGCTCTATTGTGCCTTAGCAGTTGGGCATGCCAGATGTTGCAGCAGTCTCTCTGAATTGTAAAGCACAGAGTGACATTGCAAATGAGTCAATATACTATGGCCTGTTGAGAGATACCTCCCTGAAATTACTTTTTGCAGGTTGAGGTGCCTGGGCCAGGGGCCTGGGCAGGAGAAGGTGCATGGGCAGGAGTATGTGCAATGGCGAGAGCACCTGCAGGGTAAGGAGGATTTGCAGGTGCTCCAAATGCAGTTAGCTCCTGAACTAACTTCACTCTGAATTGAAGTTGAATCATTGAGGTCTGTCACTGACTCCTTGCCAGGGCTAGAATTACATATTTTAAACGATAGCTACAGCATTTCATAGCCAAATAACCTACTTGCATGTATACACACGCACATAAACACACACGTTAGTTTACTAGTTGTATAATGTGACCAATAGACACAGCCAAATAACATAGTTACATATAAGGTTCAAGCACATTTATCTGGGGGGAAGTCAGCCAGCGTCGATGGCGATATCTTATAATTTTGTCAAGTGAAAAGACTTGGGCCCAATCCGAATACTCCCACTTACCCCTTCCCCTTAGCCCTACCCCTTAATTTACCCCTTCCCCTTGGCCCTCGAAACCGAGTGGTAAGGGCTACGTTCCCCTACGAATTGGGACACCACTCGGTTTTGGCTACGTCATCATACATCGTCGCTAGCTGGCTGCTACGTAACCAGAGGCGACACAAATGTTGATCTCAAACTTCCGAGATGCAAAAAGAGTCTGGAAAAGTGTGTATGTCGATTGCGTGGATTTTAGTAGTTATGTTTTTGCGATTGTCTGCAACAAATCGCAGAAATCAAGCGAGAAGAGGTCTACGACGCCTACGAATGCTGGTAGTTTAACTTATGGTATGTATCGATTGGTTGCAAACAACATTGTCGTATTGTATTTACAGTTCACGGAACTAACCAACAAGGTAGCAAACATTTTCCCCAACTCAGCCATTAATGGTGTAAAATTGTTTTATTTTCCAGACTGGTGGTCCAACAAGATACTGTGCCATAAACCCCAACACGTCTATATGTTTGGTGGCGGTGCATATGGATGCAGATGTTCTTCTGTGTACTATTGTTTTTAATGTTTTTGTAAAGCACACATGCTATATAAATAAACCTGCTTGCTTACTACTGAAGGCTGTTTTCAATAAATATTTTCATCCACACTGCATGGTGTTTTGTATATCTGTTTCAGTGATCACTGTTTTGAATGTCATTGATCGATGTACAGAAACCCTTAATCAAAAACATGTATTTATTGAACAACATTGTAAAACATATACAATTGTTAAATAACAGTACTATTTAAATTAAACGTGCTCACCAGTGTCCTGTATCATATCCAAATTATGTTGTACACCTAATCTTTATACAGTCTATGGTTGTACAGCATGAAACTTCTGTTCATTTTCTGCCCGAAAGCGAATTATTTGCCGGGTTTCCTCCGGCGTCCCTGTGTGATTCGGGACGGTATGTAAAGCACTTTAATCGCTATTCCAAACGCAACAGGTTATGTTATGCACTGATATGAATTATCTGCTAAAAGAGTTAACTGTAGACAAACATGCATTGAGTAAAGGTAGTCAGAGAAATACGGGACAAATTAGCAATGTATCTTTGGCGTTGAAAACTGTCAAAGTAGCGATTTAAAAAAAAACTTCAATTATTAAAATGGTTAAAAATATATATGTACGGGACTGAGTAGTTCACAAAACAATTGTGTCGTAATTTTTAAATTCGCTATTTAATCCGAAAATACTACATTTATGGGTCTCTTTTGATGATCTAGCAGCCATTGTTGACGTCTCGCAATGTGTTCTGGGTACCCCTTGGTTTCAAGTGAGCTCTCGGAAAATCTTGGTTTCAAGGGGTATACAGCCCTTCGTCTTACCCCTTCGTCTTGATCAAAATGAGTATTCGGACAGCACTTGGTGTCGCGCAAACGCGCAAAACTAAGGGGAAGGGGTAAGGGGGAGTATTCGGATTGGGCCAAAGTGTGCAATTTAAGATTCAACCTTTTGACTACATTTCCACGTTCCCGTCACCCCTTGTCGCACTGCGATGACGTTAGCCGACATGTAAATTTTACGTCATTACAGTTCGGTACGTGTGCTGCACGTTTAGTGACTGATTCCATGTTGTAACAACGAGCTGCGTGCCTGTTCGAGTTCGGACATCTACCTATATTATATTATAACCAGTTGTCATTTGTTTTATGCCTTTTGCTAAACACATTTTGTTTGCGACGAATAAGCTGCCTAACAAGTTAGCTAGATTCAGACGCACTGTTTCTGTATCATCCTTGGTTAGATCCTCACTCCAGTGCTATGCTTTTAATACTAGCAGAGTTAAAGTCAACATTACTAAAACATAAGCCAATAAATGTTTTAGTGAAAGCATGTTTATGCACTGCAGTTAAGGATGAAGATGATGCCACCATCAAGCCAGAGAAACCACAATTGGCAAAAAAGAAATGGAGAAAGAGTTTAAGGAAAGAACAGGCATTAAACGAACACCTGACCTGGGAGGAAAGACTGGCTTACTCAGTCACTCCCCAGTGGAAGCTAAGTTATAATGAACAGCTCCAGCTGAAACAGAAGAACCAGGAGAGGATCTTGTTACAGCTCTCAGATCAGCTCCTAGATGGACAACATAAGGCCTTGACATCAGCTTCCTCACCCAAGAGCACCAAACTCAGCTTTCCTTTGCTGCCTATCTTACCGTCTCCTGTCACCGAAGGTTACCGCAACAAGTCCACCTTCTCAGTCAATCGTGGGGTTGATGGCAACCCCAAGACTGTGGGTTTCTACGTGGGTACTGGCAAGGCAGGCAACATTGTATGTGTAAACGGAGACCACCTCCTTAACATGCCAGAGAGACACAAACTGGTGGCCAGGTGCTACCAGGACTTCCTCCGCCGCTCCCCGCTGGAGCCCTGTCTGCTGTTCCATGATGGAGGCCACTGGAGAGAGGTACATGACCCTTCAGTTGGTCATGTGTTACACAGCAAATTGTTGTTGCAATGTAACAGTTGTATTTTGGGTGCCTGAGAACTGTATAGTTCATTCCAAAAGCATTTGGACATTTCCAAACTATATGTTGTTTTGGCTCAACTTCTTCACATTGCATTTAAAATGGTATGATAATAATGGGGGTTATTTTCTTTAATTTGAGGGTATTTTATCGATAAACGGGTGAACCCTGTAGGTATTAGAGACACGGTTATACGTAGGAGTTTTTACTAAAAATCAGAAGAGCAGTAGGCAGCATAACAAAGGGTGAGGGAAAATTGTTGGAGAAACTGAAATCTGATGATATGGCTAAATTTAGCAGCCAATGAAAAGCCTGTGTAGTAATAACCCATACATTATTTACAATCACAGGTGACGGTGAGGACCAACACAGCCGGCCACACCATGGCCATCGTCTACTTCCACCCACAGAGGCTCACTCCAGAGGAGGTCAAGTTCCATAAGTCCTCCCTCGTAGAGTACTTCACCCAGGGGCCCGGTGCTGTTTGTCAGCTAGACTCGCTGTATTTCCAGGAGAGTTCCATGACGCGTTGCAGCCACGAGGAATCCCCCTATGAGCTGCTGCACGGCCAGCCACACATCTATGAGGAGGTGAATATCAATGCTCATGTGCAAAAATCCTGTTTGACAGTGAAAGTGAGAGTGTATTCTTATTTGTGGCCCTCCCTCAACAGTGAAGTGGCCCTCCCTCTTTTATTAATGTACGTTAATACACAAGAGGAACAAGGATAGTGTAATAGTTGTTCAAGAATTTGCTACAGGTGGATTACTATAGACATATTTATCATAAAGATATATCCACAGATGCTAGGGTTCAAGTTCCGCATATCGGCAGACGCCTTCTTCCAGGTGAACCATGGGGCAGGAGAGCTGCTTTACCACACTGTGAGAGAGATGGGCCTGCCAAATGGAGGAAGAGAGGGAAGCACACTCTTGGATGTGTGCTGTGGAACGGGGGCCATTGGTATCATCATGTCCCCTAGACTACGCCAGGTCATCGGGATAGAAGTGATCCAGCAAGCTGTGGAGGATGCCAGGCACAATGCGGCCCTCAACCAGATCCACCACTGTGAATTCCTACTGGGGAAAGCTGAGGTTGTCCTTCCCGGGCTCATGGAGGTTCTGACCTCAACTGGCAGCCCCGTAGGCCCCCTCACGGCTGTTGTGAACCCGGCTCGTGCTGGCCTGCACTACCGTGTGGTCAGGGCCTTAAGGAACCACCCGTCCATCCACAGGCTGGTCTATATATCGTGCAAGCCAGAAGGAGAGGCCATGCGGAACTTCCGAGAACTGTGCTGCAGTCCGGATCCACAGAGGAAGCTGACCGGGGATGCCTTCAGACCAACTCTCGCTGTTCCTGTGGATATGTTCCCACACACGCCACACTGTGAACTGCTGCTGGTCTTTGAGAGGTAGCTCCCTTCTACCACTACTTCTTTTTTGAATTTGTATATACAGTCACTTCTTCTGAACTGTGTCATAATTAAAGAGGTACAATGGGTAAATCAGTGTTTGATCAGTGCCAAGTTAAATCCCAAATCCTCTGAACATGGAAATTGACCTTCTCTGAAAGATTTTGTGTGAACATATTTTGAACGTAATTCTGAGACAAATATATTATTTGTCGTTTATTAAACAGCATTACTTTGCGTGATTGGTTGCCTACATTTCTCTGGAAAAAGTCATTGGTAGCTTTCGTTTTGATGTTGTTGTTTGACTGGTGACCAGAGTTTATCCACCAATATTTATACCACTAGATGACACATAATGAGGGAGTGTTACTGTCTCCTTGCCTCATTTCAGTGGAGCAGAAGTAGTAAACGCATGATGTGGCGAGGGATGTGTCAGGAGTGGCTCGCTATTAAACATCTGGAGTACACACTCCTGTTTTGCAGACCTCTGTGTTTGACTGGGGCATCTGGCTAAGCAGCACGTAATACAGCATGTTCCATTTTTTTTATGCATTGACAGGACGTGTGGAATATGTGCACTAGATGGTGCTGTGGAGTCAGATGCGCCAACGAAAAAACGTTCACTTTGTCTTTTAGTCATGGTACCGTTGAACATAATAGATGGCATACATACAAAACAGGACAAACCCTGAAACAAAATCAACTTGTATATAGAATTTTCCATTCAGAGTCGTGGCAGGAACTGAGCAACACTTCATAACATTACATAAATGATGTGAACACCATTTATTGAGTATGACATTGACTTATTTGTGAAGCATTTATGCATTTATGAATTTGTTATGCTATCTGAATTCTTTAAGGTGAATACTTTATGTTTATGAACTGTGTAAAATGATCCACTCACATTTTATTAAAGCAGCTACAGGAAATTGTAAATACTAGAGTACGACAAGGGAGCTATGGTATGGTATGACTAAAGACAAATTTGAAATACAATTCAAATGCTTTGAGCATTGAATACCTTTACATTTAAAACTAGAGGACTTGGTTTGAAGAATCACAGAGATAAACACAGTTGGCTTTAAATATTCAGAAATATATAATATTTTCTGTTTTCCAAAATGTCCAAACAAAAGGTTGTTTCTACTTTAATTTCACAATGGGTATAGCATACCCTGGCCTACTCAAAAACCAGGCAGGAACCAACCATTTTGGTATGGCGAGATGAAAAGAAATCCTCAGGATGTAAGTCCTGATTGCTGGTACCGGGTAACTGTAGTTCACTTACTTATTGCACTCCGTCACGAAACAGTGCTCCAAATATACAGCTAGAGAAACCCCCGGTTTTAGCTAGAGATATTGCCACCAATTATGTGTCATGTGTTGCGACAGCCGCCCCTTGGTCTGTTAACAGTTGGGTGTTATCTCCCTCCCCCAAAAAGAGGTCAGTGGGATGATGTCACACAGACAGACCTAAACCACTGGTTCTGCTGACCAGCGTGACTAGTCCAGGATATAAGTAGCATGGTCTCAGGTCTGTTTTGGCTGTCTTGTGTCAAGTCCTGGGATATTTGGCAAAACAGTGTATAAGTTGGCCAGACATCACAACCTGGAGCAGGCTAGCAGAATAGTGGCTTGTACGATCATTGAGAAAGAGATGAGTGCCTTTAATCGGGTCAAGAAGGGCTATCATGTTCTGTTTATCTTTATGGTTGGTTTACCAGTCGGTACCTCTCTCCGCTATATTATCCAGGGGGAGTTGTCCGGTTGTGGCTTGTTTAGATTTGCATCAGATTACAGAGAGATAGAATATGTTCTCTGACATATCAGTCATGATCTTATTGGGGCCTGTAAACCTAAAGCGTCCTAGGGTAGGTGCGCTTATCTCGGATCCCGTGTTTAGGGTATGCTTTTGCTCACAGATTAAGGCTAGTTTTGGACTAAAACACCAAGGCAATGTAGACCTCCATTGGGCCACATTGCTGTATTCCTCAAACGTGCGTAGTAGAGCTGCGCTAGGATCAGCCCGCCGGAACAAAAAACGATTGGTCCTAAATCCGCGCCTTTGTATACTTGTCATATCCCTCTGATGGTAAAATGGCAGTCCTACTCCGCTATGCCGGATGAGTGCAGGCCCTGACATGTGTGATGTTGAGGTGACAAATATACATAGCTCACTAACTGACACCATGTGCCTTTATTCCGGAAGCTTCTATAGCTTATCTACTGTATATGTGTGTGTGTGTGTGTGTGTGTGTGTGTGTGTGTGTGTGAGAGAGAATACACGCTTGCCATATGAACTACATTTATTTGCTTTCTATGGATATAGTGTTTTAAAAAAGTCAAAACCTAACTAAAACGGGTTAATGGATCTGTTCCATGTGTTCTGTGTATCCTACGTGTGCAATACAGAAATGTTTTTTTATCATTCACTCTGCTTTAGAGTTTATTCACGCTCATCCTGAAGGCTGATTCTTACAATTCAATCGTACTTTATGAAATTAGAGAATGTGTTGTTTGGCATATGTCCGGTTTTAAGACTTCATGTTCAAACAGGTCAAATGTGACGCATAATTCTAATTGTGTGTTGGATCCTTCCTACAGTCTAACTTTGGCAAGTGGAGAGCATTAGAATACAGTTAAATCAGCAGAGAATGTATGGCATGTATAACAATTGTTTATTTGCAGTACAGAACCTTAGTTATAAACAAAAAGTCGAAAATGAATCTTTAAGGGATCTTGAAAAAGTGCAATACACACAACAGGGTCCTTTGGCTGTTAATTATCACATATTTATGTTGTCAGGTTGGGAAAAAAATATGCAAGTTTACCAAATTAAAGCAAGGCATTGCAGCCACAGTCATAAAGGTGTTTCATGTTCCAACAGGTAGTCTTAGATATGGCCTATTTGATTCTTCCAAGGACAATTTTGATATAGAAAAACACTAAGTCATATTTAAACAGGCAGAACATTTCATGGATAACAGTTGTGCTCTATTTGTCCAAATATGTGACATTTGGTTGCATCACTAAACTTTATTTTACTAATCAAATAGCTTGTTTTATCTGTAGTGTGAGTGCAGTGAGTGCCAACTGTCAAGCTGGTAACTCATTGGATTATTAAGGTCAAGTTTCAACAGGTAAAATATAGTGTGATATTGTGGTCTGTTTGCTGAACACGTGTTCAACATTTTGTAATCGGTTATTCAAACAGGAGTTTAAGCTACGGAATGAGAAATATTACAACAGCAAATAGGTCATTAAGGGTTATAATAGTTCACATTTTCCAGAAGCAACTTTTGGGGTTTGAATTACATTTTATTCATAGTTATACTGAAAATCATAGTATCATACTCATGATATATTACACCATACTAATAGCAACAAGTGATGGAATTTATGCAAAGATGAGAGAATTTACTTAATGTCACCAAAACTGGTTGTTGATTCAGGATTCTATTTCTTCTTAGTTAATCAGGAGATTAAACAGGCCAGGTTCCATAATACATGATCCTGAAAAGACATCACCGAATCATATTCAAGTAATTTGGCAGGGTCATAAGAAATGTTTAAATATGGAATAATTGGTGTGTCAAACTATATACGTGTATTCAAATGTATTCATAACTATTTTACATATTATATATTACTGGACAATAGCTGTTATTATAACAGGTTGAAGAATAGTTTCGTATTAAACAATTAACATTTGGAAAATGTGTGATAAGATGACGAAATGAGATATTGATAGTATAATACAAATATGACATGCTATATTATATAACATATGCCCCTCTGGTATACTCATATTTAGAAGTGATGTGAAGCAAACAGAAAGATTCATGGCGCTGGATTTTAACATCCTCTTGTACTAGGTTGATGACGTCACGAATGCCTCGTTCATGTGCTATCTGGGTTATCCGAAGATCTTAAAAAATGTTGCCCGAGTTTACGATTTGTAAAATGTCACCAATGAACGTTGAATCTAACAGTACTTGAAGTGATAATTACAACCACATCAGTATACAATTTTAAGAAAGTCTGAGCAAATTAAGTACATCCTGTAAAGTTTATATCTGATCAAGCATATATCTAACTATAGCAATCCAAACAGTTCGACTATTGCGTCATGTGAGTCCACTAATTCTAACACGCGTGTATATATATATAACACGAGGGACAATTGTAAAGAAAAAGGGGGATTTTTGGATGACTTTTTTTTGCATTGGAGCCTCGGATTGTAAAAACATCTGATGCGCCTGCGACCAATGAAACTGTACGGGTAGAGGAGTGGCATCAAATGATCCCCGACCAATTGCAGTCCTTATAAAGAACCCCGGTTGCAGGCTTAGGTAGGCAGACTCACCATCATCACGAGTAGACATCCTTTATTGCATGCGTGTAGAGGAGACATCTCCACCGTCTGCTCGTTTTGATACATTGTAACAATTGTTTTTTCCCTGCGCAACAACGCGGTAAGTTATACTTCCGATGCCAGTTGTTGACTGATTGTATTACGTGTGCGTGTTTCACAGTAGGCCTAGTCAATGCTATTCTTTAGCCTTCGAGACAGTTCTGCGCTCGCCCACCAGGACATTCAGCACACGCACTTTTATGAAAGTGCGTGGTCAATTTCCTGGTGGGATGGACCATGTTGATGCCTGCGTATGTCATGCGAATTGAATAGCTGTCGTCGGTCCTTTTTGTCCTAACCGCAGATCGCATTTCATCACTGGGGCATATTACAGAATACGAAAATGACAGAGACGGAGGCAAGAAATGCCAACCACAGCAGCCAGCGACACGGAGGTGATGATGCCGCCGTGGCAGAGACGGAACTGTCGACGAGAGACGACGTGTTTGACGATAGTTATAAAGCAAAAGAGGGCCCGAAACCGCCGATGAGAATGGTTTGGAGGAATGTGATATTAATGATATTATTGCATATGGGAGCGCTTTATGGACTGATGCTTGTGCCCTTCACGTCCACACCGACCCTCGCTTGGAGTGAGTATCCCTTTACTTTACCATCTACTGCGCTTATTATAACACACAGGGTGTTTTTTTGCAACTCTGAGCGTTAATCGCTGGTGGTACGGGTTTAAAAAGAAACATCAGGTCGTTACATTTGAGAGACTATTATAGAAATATTTAGGGTTTCATTACCACATTTATCGAGTTAGGATAATGTTCCCACTCTATCAAAAGCACTTGTTTATGGCTGAAACACGGTCACCTGGACTAATGGCGAATTGCATAAATATGGCGGCTCCAAGATGCCTAATTTAGCTTATTTTCTATTTCTTACAATAACTGTTTATTTTAACACCGTGTGTGTATATATATAAGTGAAAATCAACCTGCTTGGGACCTTGGTTGTGCATTCTGTGTTTTTCAGAAAACTGTAAAAGCTTCGAGGTGAATCTCATCCATTTCATTGATTTACCACCAGTACACGTTTGTAAAAAAAAAAAAACACAACGACAACAGACGTTTAATGAATTGGCAAGTTTACTAGTTGCCTAGGAAACCAAATGTACTTGTACATTTGAAATACCAATTAATGTTTTACATTTTTATTTTTGTAGTCCCATTGTTCCATTCCGATGGGCAATTACGCACGAGGTGTTGTGGTGACCACCTGAGGGCTGTAATTAAACATAATGCAGGGTGTTTGTAGCTACCGGTATATCAGGCTGCTGCCATAGACTAGTTGCGTATGTACGTATGGTGCACTACATTCATGGTTCCTCAGCATGACCACTAGGGGCAGCAGTGAGCACGTTTGGATTTCAATAGAATGCCGTTAGCATGTGCATTGTAGTGGGAGTTGATGGGTGGATGTGTTTGAATCCATAGAGAGAACCAACAATGTATTCCCTACACAGACAACTTTATCCTGGGTAACATGTGCTATGCGCACTAGCCTAGTAACCATACTGAATTCATATTTCTAGGGATTTTTGTAACTTGTTTTTGATAATGTCACATCCTACATGTTGCTTATTTTAATGTCACGTGACGTAACAAGGTCAAATGGCTTGTTTGCGTATTCAGTGTAGCATCTACTCCTGATACAAGTTTGGTTATATTGACTGAATTCTCAAGTCTACCAAAGTGTGTTATTGCTACTATAAATAGAGTTGTTTAAGCAAGGTTATGGAGTAATAGAGTTGTGTAAGCAAGGTTATGGAGTAATGTATGAGGGGGGTGTGGAATATTGATTATCTTATGCACGTCATCATGGAGTTTAGCTGTGGTGGTAACCTTCAAGCATAAACAAGTATTCAGCAATGCCATAGTCTTGTAAGATGGCTGCAATTTTGATTAATCAATAAGTAAATTGGGTTGATTTTAAGGATCACGTTCTAAAATGATAGTCATTTTCCAATTCCTCGATCTTCGTGCATCACCATTAGCTTTAAAGCTTGCACCTGCTACGTGGAGTTTAGTGTGTTGTGACTGAGGTGCCTTATTTGGTTTGGTTCATCTAGAACCTTCTGTAGGAGAATTCTTAAGTACTTGGCCTGTGTGTGCTGTTTTTGTTGTGTTAATATTAGCTTTTATTTTGCATCGGTTAACGTCCCTTTCCTTGTGAAAGTGGTTAGTGAGCTGAGCATGTTTTTTGGTTGACCCACATGAAAAGAATGTGCTGAACCTGGGTGATGCATTTATGAAGTAGGTGATTGGTTGAATTACACAGGGCTGTTGTGGCTGTTTCCGTCCAGAGTGGCATTGAATGTTGGTAAATCTATTCTGGGACACATCACACTGACCATTTAGGCCAATAGTCATGCAATTGAACATCTTAGCTGACTTCTAAATATAACAGAATTATGTAGCCTCACAGTTTAACCCCATGCATCATCAGCTGAAGCGATCATACGCTTTTATGGCACAGAGAGAGAGAGCGAGACAATTGGACAGTGTGGTCGAATGCCTCTACACTTTAGTTCCGGCTGGGGAAAAAATATTTGTTTTTATGAGAAGCTGTATCGGTGAGTCACAATGAAAAACCAAAACATTGGTTTGTGCCGGGGTGTGTATGCAATGCTGAACAGGATATTATTCCACTGGACGAGACAAAGAACAATCGCCGTTCCAATAGACATTCTATTGTGAGGTTGCACAGTCCACAAGAGAATGTCTCTTCTCTGCTGATTGGAGGCCCCAGTTGTCACGTCCTAAGCAGCCTTGTCTGACTATATACATAGGATCACATTCAGCACTTTTAGAACAACAACTCTGCAGGTAGACATGCATAAAAACATTTTTGTTTTGTTATGACAACAAGGCAGAGATGGGGAATGGACAACGGGCTAATGGGAGGATGTTTTGACATTAATATGTTTGCCAGATGTTTTGTGTTTGTATTTCTAATCTCTCTTTCCCCCCAGCACTTCTGTGCTTCTTGCTCAGTGCCCTGGGTATTACAGCAGGAGCTCATCGCCTTTGGAGTCACAAGTCCTACAGGGCCTCTACCCCTCTCAGAATCTTCCTGGCCCTTGCCAACTCCATGGCCTTCCAGGTAAACAAAGGATGGATTTGAAGTGGCCACTTTGTTTTTTCATAACAGAATCATATTCATTGTGACTGCAAATAATGTGGTGAGCCCAAGCTGTTCACAATGCATTTACATGACTGAAATTGTTTTCTCGTGCTTCTTGTTTCTCAGCGGTCTAATATTGAATCACTAGTTGAATCATAAGTTGCATATCAGGCCCTGTTGTATTGTATTTTAATGGTGACGCATGGGGTACTTGACAATTCCCTGCACTAATTATCAGGGGCCGAATCACAAGAAAATTCGAAGGGTTAATATGAATTTAACTAAAATGACGGCTTTTTAAAAAATGTGGCCCCAATACATGTCAAACTTTTATTATAACGTAAATTATTGTAACGTTTAATTATTTCCATTGCCGTTTTAGCTTTACGTAAGGTCTACTTGCATGTGCCCACTCTGCTTTTTGGAACGTGTTCTCAAGCCCACAGCGTGCAGATATCGTGGGATACAGTCTGCATGAGATTATTTTGGGTTAGAGAGGTTGTTCAACTTCATCAAATGTCAGCCAATCATCATGTTCCTCAAGTATTGTGCTTTCAGCACCCTGTGATGTTTATTGCGAAATCATATTTAGTTACGGTTATGCAAGTGTTTTTCCTATGTCCTGTCCACATGGTCACAGCTGGCAGCATCAAAGCAATCATCAGATTAGAGAGCAGCTGAATGTGACCCGATCATAATGCCTTTGATAGATTTGGTTTGACTTTGGTTATCCCTATTGGTTTAGTTACTGAAGGGACTATGTAAAACATTTGAAAGCTTTGCATTTCTGTTTAATTTAACTTAAAATCGACTATAAGTGGTAACGTTGATAAATATTACAAAACCAAAGTACACCTGGGAAATAATTTTCCAAATGTCTTGTAATGCAAAGATGGACTTTAACTAGTTTGGGAGAAGGGCTATACAATGTCAAAATATGTGACTCACGTTCGCTGATCTCCTGGCTACTTTTATGAGCGAACTACCTTTACCTTTGCCTTGTTTGCTCGGCCTCAATTCATTATCACATTTGTGCAAAAATTGCAATAAATCCAGGATACTAAGCTGGTGAAAAAGTATGCTTCGATGAACCCTTTGTTCTTTCCAGACATCTTAAGTACACTAGATTCTTTGCAAACATAGTATGTGCTTGCAGTATTTGGGTTTGGAACTTTGTTACGCTTTATGATTGGGGATTGTTGCAGAATCTACTACAGAATAATTTTTGTTTGTGATATTAGTGTAGCCAATAGCTTAGCGCTAACACTGCAATTGGCTTAGTAATAACTACCGTGTTTGCAACCGTCTAGGTCCAGGCCTGGCTCCAGAACAACTCTGTTGGGACAATTGATTGTTCATAGGGTGGCGTTTTGTCTTTGTCTTAGGATGTGTGTGCATGTGCTGGGGAAGGGAAAGACTTCCAGGCTAACATCTGGTTGCAATTTATTTTTGATGTTTAGTAGTCTTGTCCCACCCTTCTTGGCCTATGAATACTAAAGAACACTTCAATAAGGTGTCACTCTAACATGGAGATAATTGTGGCACTCAACCAATTATGAAGTTTACAAATTACATGACCGCTGGTGCTTGTATTTGCCCAAGTTCAGAATGTTGTCGATAAAAGATGTGAAAGTAGTATTTTTTTTGACCTTATGTCAGTTTAGTGGGCACCTTAGAAAGCTTAACAAAAAAGATTCATAAAATAAACAGAGGTGCTATTGAATGTATGACAAAATGATAATATATTTCTCTGTTTTTATTATTAAATCTTCACTAAAATTCATTTTTTCTAATCTCTTCACAAATTGCATTGTATCCTTTGTGTGTAGCAGATTGCTGTTTCACTGGGAAATAAAAACAGCCTAACGCATATGAAATCAATTAATCACCATGGTTAATGGCAAATAACTCGCTTGAAACGCGCCAAATGTATGTGGCCTTCATAAATCTGGAAGCGTGTTTCCAAATGTCTTTGAATTCCAGGTAGACATTGCCCCACACACAGGAAGTTGCAGAACAAAATGTTTTGAACAACCAAATTCACATTTTAATGCATGTTCCAGGCTAATAGTCTGTTTGGAAGGGTTATTAAAAAGCCCTTCAACTGTAATGTAGACAGCATTCATTCTTTGAGTGGAACCTGGTGCTATGGTTAGGTGATAACGAAAAAGCGTTGAGTCAAAATGGATGCTTATTTAAATAAAACATCCCATCTATTTTAAAATCGACGCTATATCGTAGATTCTGGATAATGTTCTAAAGCTCGCACCCCTCACTTTGTGTAATGTGGAGTTGTAACATTTGGTACATGAGGCTGCCCACAAAACAAACTATAAAATGCTCTTGTATGTAAGTTTAGCAAAACTGTTAAGTGTGTTTGGTTTGGCCTAAAGGTGGTGCTGTTGCATGGGGGAACCTCTATAGTGCATGCTCATAGCGTCCAAATGTTTTTAGTTGGACTGCTGGATGATATGTTTAAATCACGTGAGCACATGGATGCTAAATTCAAAGTTTTAGGGTGATCGGACCAATCGTTCAGGTACAGGAGCGTTTTAAAGTCTGGCACGTCATTGAAAATTGTTCAAAATACGTTGAAAACCCATTGCATTTTTGGTTATTATTTATGCTTGGCAGAGCGATTAAAATCCTGGCAAGGCTGGGGTTCAGCAGTGAGTGTCCAATAGGTGACATGTTGATTTGTTTTTAATTAGGGAGTTACATGCTGGATTAAATGTAAAACTACATTTTATGATCCCTCTAGGCTCTTTGGGATTATAATCCCAAAAAAAATCCCCTTTATGTCCTCAACGAATTTAGTCAACCTTATTTTCCCCATTCGGGACTCAAGTAAAATGTTGACTGGTTAAGTTTTATCACTGATTACCTACACGGTATACCATACTAAGCTCTTAAAGATGATTTTTTTTGCATTCTGTTCCTTCTAAGCAACCATAACACCATTTCCCCCCCAGAATGACATCTATGAGTGGGCGAGAGACCATCGGGTTCACCACAAGTATTCAGAGACGGACGCAGACCCCCACAATGCAGTGAGGGGCTTCTTCTTTGCACACATCGGCTGGCTGCTCGTCCGCAAACACCCCGACGTTATCGAGAAGGGCCAAAAGCTGGAATTGACGGACTTGAAGGCCGACAAAATCGTCATGTTTCAGAGAAGGTGTGTGTGTGATTCAGAACAATCATCTTGGCATTACACGTACTCTGCTCGAGATGTATAACTGAGTTGCTTCTTTTTCGAGCAAGCTTCTAGTTCTATTTACAGGCCCTGGTGACTGACACAGCTCTTGTATACATATTTAATGTTTCATGTTTTTTCTTCTCATTTTTGTCCTCTATAGGTACTACAAGCTCTCTGTGGTTCTGTTATGTTTCCTGGTGCCCATGCTGGTACCCTGGTACTTCTGGGGCGAGTCCCTGTGGGTAGGGTATTTCATCCCAGGCCTCATGAGGTATGCCCTGGTGTTGAACGCTACCTGGCTGGTCAACTCTGCTGCTCATATGTGGGGCAACCGGCCCTACGACAAAAACATCAACCCCAGCGAGAACAGATTTGTGGCCTTCAGTGCCATCGGTAAGGACTGGATAATGTTTGTTTTTTACTTTAAACAAATATAGCAGTGTAATGTTTTTGTTTACAGCCAATGTGTCATTTTGATTCTTACCACCACCACAGTGGTACTGTAGTCTTTCCATGGCAGCTGATGTAGTCTGCTGTGGTGTAGTGATGCGGACCTTACAGTAATATTGATAAGCGGTTTGCTCTAGATTTACAGGGCAGCCTTATGTATTTGCGTAATCAACTTGGAATCCAGTGTTGACTTATTTGATCTTTCGTTTCAGGTGAGGGCTTCCACAACTTCCACCATACCTTTCCCTTTGACTACGCCACCAGTGAGTTTGGCATGAAACTGAACATCACCACTGCCTTCATAGACCTCATGTGCTACCTAGGCTTGGCCCAGGAACGCAAAAGGGTGTCCCGTGAAGTGATTGTGAGTCGCGCTCAGCGAACAGGAGATGGCAGCCATAAAACTGGCTGAGTAATGTTGTCTTGACTGTCTCTAATCGTTCTCGACAATACCAATCCAAGACACCATAAAACAGACCAAACCAAGAAAAGGAGGAATGTAACTAGTTAATCACAGCATTTATTATGATGATGATGATTGCGAGTTACTAGTCCCACAGTTTATAATGATAAGACCATGGTGTATCGGTGTCTCTGCTCTGTATTATGAGTTAAAAATGTGTACCTGAGTTCCTCAGACTAATATTGGCTTTAAATGGTCCTGGACCTTTCAGTGTGTTTTTTATTTTTTGTTGTTAAAAAAGAGTGATGCGTGATGTGACCATTTGCTGACGCTAACTAATAGAGTGGCTAGGCATATTAGCACAGAGACTCAAAGTCTCATGTAGTCACTTTATCTGTGGAAATAAATTACACCAACTCTACTGCCAACTGAGGCCGCCTGTACACCAAAAATGAAGATGGGAGACTATTAACCTCTAAATTTGTTTACGTGCTATTATTAACACCTTTTAGCACTTTTCAAATTAAGTTTACAGAGAATTACAATTATTGGGGTTTATTGATATTTAGGCAAAGCAAATGGGATTTGTTTTGATCATGTGTTATTTCGTTTGAGTTGCACTGAAGTAAAATATCTTTGTCAGGATCTTTCAGTTGCCCTTTGATGCTATTCATTCCGTAATGGTGGAGTGGAGAAATCATTCATTTCTGAGAGAACGTTGAACTTATGTCAGAGGTTCTAATTTACGTTTCAGAGTACATTTCTGTTTTTATTTAATTTGTGTTTGTTTAATTTTATTTTGCCAACCTACTTCAGTCTTATTTAACTATAAGCTGCTGTGTTGAAACAGCCCTACATTTGTCAAGTCAGCATACTGTTGAGCTGTCATTATATACCAGAGCATATTCCATGTGGGCTAGTGTAGAAGGGCAGTTTTGCTGCTGTGTTGCATATGAATGCACTCGGTGTCTCCATTTGTCCCAAATGGCACCCTAAATCCCCATATAGTGCACTACTTTAGACCAGAGCCTGTGTGCAGTAGATGTGGAATAGGGGGGAGGGGTGCATTGGGATGAACATGAGGTGTCTGGGTAATTTTGTGTATAGCAAGATCTATAGCTCTGGATATTGTGTGGGCAAAGGTGCTTGGGATTTCAGTCGACTATTTCAACCGAATCCTGGATGGGTTTTCCATCCTGTTTCACAGAGACACCTCTGGACTGAAATGAAATGAAATAACTTACTCTGACCAGTCTTTATTATACAAAGAAATACTTTGTATTTTTTATTCTACTCCAGTGGAAATTGGAATAACATGAGACCCCTCTCCCTTCTCCAATGTGACAAGGTGAAATAAAGAGGATTTGAAAGCATTTCTATACATGTCGTTGTCTCGAAACTGTATCTTGAAAAAAGAAAATTATTTGGGCAGGACTCTCGCCCAAGATGCCTTATGAAAGTAATGTTATGTACTTTGCTTGTTGCACACTTATTTGACATGGCCATGCAACATAGGGAAGGGAAATCAACCACCAGTGTTTGAGTCGACTAACCCTATATTTGCAAGAGTTGCCTTTTTGCGGTGGCTAATTGGAAACTTTAAATTATATCATTAACAATTGATGTCCAACCTAAAGAACAATCTACGGGTGAGAGTGGAAATCGATAGGCGTTTTACATTCAAGCTATGAGAGTGAAGTAAAAAAAAAAATATGAATTTGAATATTTGCTTTGGTACTGTGGTTGCGCTATTTAATTACTGTCTATCTATTTAGATTAGACTAGCTGGAGTGACAGATGACAATTGTTAAACTTGAAAGTAAAAAGGAAAGACCATGTACTTGGTTTATTTTCTTTCAAGTATAATAAGATTCTGAGGTTTTTTGATTTATTTTTTTTGCATAACCATTTGTTTGGCTTGAAGAAACATGGTTCCAGATTAGTTAAGTCATTTATAAAATTGTTATATTTGTCAAATTTTTCAGTGCAATTATTTTGTGCAGTGTTAACATTTTGAAGTCTGAATGCCTTAAAGCCACATTTTTTCAACAGATGTTTACCCACTATATGTACCGTAAATAAACAAAATTTTCTACATGTTGAGAAGATATGTTCAGCTGTCAGTTTTGTGGTAATTCTGTAATAATGTTTTTGTTCCTAATAGAATAAAAGACAAAGTATTGTCTTACTATATATTGTATTTGTCCCTTCTGCATTTATTTTTTAATATTAAGTGACTGGGGAGTTCACTTTAAAGAGAACAAATATTTTACATTGGAAAACAAGTGTTTCTGTTTTGGCATTTTCATAATATTTAGTTAATGCCTGATGTTATTGAATTGATCAGATGTGTATGCAGGCAAGGCCTTGTATTTAGTCCCAACAATGCCTAAATGGATTTAGTAATAAACAAATTATGTTTGTCATAGCAAACAGTTCTCAATGGCCTATAGTCAATCAAATTTATTTATAAAGCCCTTTTTACAACAAAAGTTGTCACAAAGTGCTTTTACAATCACCAGCCTGAATCCGACAGAGCAAACATCAACAAGTTGAACAAGTTGATACACGGCGGCTAGGAACAACTCCCTGAAAGTCAGATTTAGGAAGACACCTAGAGAGGAACCAGGCTCTGAGGGATAACCAGTCCTCTTCTGGCTGGGCTGGGTCAGTTTATGACAATACAACAAGCGAGGTGTGAAAAACTTAGAAACAAAATAGTCCGGGATGACCGGGAGGGATGTTGGATTTGATAGGACTTGGAGGAAGAAGCTCCGGTTGCATCAGCTGTTCCGTCAGCCGCACAGTCAGGGGCCCCAGGGAGGATCCAGCATATGCTCTAAGCTGGAGCGGTCCCCCTGACAGAAATGGACACAAACACAGGGAAAGGTTGGACACTAGTTCCCAGCACAATAGTATACCGAACATAATACTTTAAAAGGAGACGGGGGTTAGTGAGACAATGGCCATGAACGGGTAAACCCAGGACAAGTCCAGACAGATGTTAGTAGAGACAGGACACAGGAAAGGTTAGACACCCTGGTTCCCTACGTCCCCAGCACCATAATATAGCAGCATAGATCTTAGAATGAGACAGGGGGGACCAGTGAAACCCCGAAACAGGGCCCAATAGGCCGGAAAACACCCACCCACTATGCCGAGCATCAACCCAGGGACGCCAATCGACCATGACCACTCGGGCAGGTTTAGTTTTTGCTCACAAAGTTACTCGAGCTGGTGGAACAAACAAGAGCTATAGCGAGCCAGTGACATCCACACTCCGAGGAGCATATGGGAGGTTTAGTTTTTGCTCACAAAGCTACGCGAATTGAGGCTGCAACAGAGCACTATAGCGACCCAGTGACTCCTCCCCACAGTTAACTGGGATAATCAGAGTTTGTTCACTAGCTACTCGGATTGAGCGAACAAAGGAGAGCTATAGCGAGCCAGTGACTCCACCCCACAGTTAACTGGGATAATCAGAGTTTGTTCACTAGCTACTCGGATTGAGCGAACAAAGGAGAGCTATAGCGAGCCAGTGACTCCACCCCCCAGGCAGCAGCCTGGAGGTATCGTTTTTGCTCCAAAAGCTACTCGAGAGACAACAACAGGGAACCATAGCGAGCCAGTGACTCCACCCCCCAGGCAGCAATCGAGAGGACACCCCAGGGGAGATGTGAACCCGCAAGGCAAAGACAGCAGGGCAGAATGAGATCCGAGCCTTCCGTTCAACCTTCGTACCCTGGGCCATATTACACTCAACCATAGACCTTACTGAAAAGATATGTTTTTAATTGTGATTTAAAGGTTTGAACAGAATCTACATTTCTAACCCAGATTGGCAACTCATTCCATAATAGAGGAGCTCTATAGGAGAAGGCTCTACCTCCAGCTGTTTGTTTAGAAATTTTAGGTACAATTAGGAGACCAGCATCCTTTGATCTAAGGTTACGCGTGGGTATGTATGGCTGGACTAATTCAGCGAGGTAGGTGGGAGCAAGTTGATGTAAAGCTTTATATGTTAACAGTAGTACTTTAAAGTCTGCCCTAGCCTTAACAGGCAGCCAATGTAAAGAGGCTAATACTGGGGTAATATGGTCAAACTTTTTAGTTCTAGTTAAGATTCTAGCAGCCGTATTAAGTACTAATTGAAGTTTGTTTACTGATTTATCAGGGTAACCAGAGAATAGAACATTGCAATAATCTAATCTTGAGGTAACAAAAGCATGGATTAGTTTTTCTGCATCAATTTTTGATAAATAATTTCAGATTTTTGCAATATTCCGAAGATGTTCTAGTAGTGTAAGTGTTCTAGTAGTGTCAGTGTACCAGGGAGCAAGTTTCTTATTTCGTATTGGTTTTGTTTTTAGGGGTGCCACAGCATCTAAAGTCTTACGCAGTATATCGTTTAGATCCTCTATTTGATTGTGTATAGATGATGTAGTTCTACCATCATTTAGCAGGCCGAACGAGCCTGGAAGTGCGTCAATAAATGTATTAGTAGTCGTAGAATTTATGCAACAGGTTTTAAAGATCCCTACCTGGGGGGCAAAAGTGTCACTTGTTTTAATGCTAAATGTTATAAGATTATGGTCAGATAAACCAGGATTTTGAGGAAAAATAGTTAGATCAATTACATTTATTCCCTTTGATAACACTAAATCTAAAGTATAATTGTGACAGTGCGTAGGTCCTGAGACGTGCTGGAGAAAACCTACCGAGTCAATTATGGCACTAAATGCCTTTTGAAGAAGGTCATTGGTATTTTCCATATGGATGTTAAAATCACCAGCGATTAAAATTGAATCTGCCATGACTACAATGTTGGACAAGAATTCTGGAAACTCACTTAGGAACAATGTGTACGGCCCAGGAGGCCTGTAGATAGTAGCTATCAAAAACGAGGTATTGCCCTGATTTGTTCTCATAAGTAATACTTCAAAAGACACAAACCCAGTGATTTGTTTTAATGAAAGATTATATTGTGTAGCATAAATATTAGCAACACCCCCCCCTTTACGGGATGCACAGGGAATCTGATCACTGGTGTAACCTGGAGGGGAAGCTTCATTTAAAGGAATAAATTAATCAGGCTTAAGCCAGGTTTCACACAGGGCAATTAGGTCTAATTTATGATCAGTAATTAATTCATTTACTGTAATTGCTTTTGAGGTAAGTGATCTAATATTTAGGAGACCTATTTTTAGATATGAGATGTTAATGTCAGTTTTATTTATGACTGGACTAATTGAGGGCCTTATATTAATAAGGTTGCTTTTATTAACACTACCTTTTTTTATTTTATTGAGCCTAGTTTTAATGACGGTGTGCAGGGTTTGCTGACTGCTCTGGCTATGCTATCAGCAGATCCCACTAGACTAGCAGGCTGGCTAACAGCCTGCTGCCTGACCTGCACCCTATCTCATGTTAACACTATAGGAGTGAGTCTCCTAGCTATATTCCTAGACAAAAGAAGAGCACCTCTCCAGCTAGGATGGAGTCCGTCGCTCTTCAGCAGATCAGGCTATAGTGTTGTGTAGTTCAGTTGTGTAGTTCAGTCATTCCCAACCAGGGGTACTAGGACACCTGTGGGTACTTGGCCACTCCACTTAGAGTACTTGAATACACTCATGACACCATAGGCTGTTTAGTAATATTAGCATGAATGGGTACTACAGGGGCACTCCGGGGCGAGGAACATTGTCTGTGATAACGTCAGTGAAAAGGGCTGGGAACCACTGGTGTAGATGACCATGAAACAGTATTTCAGACCCGAATTCACAATTTCAATTAAATTAATCAACATTTCATTAAATATTGTCAAGGGACCATAAACGCAGTTACCAAGCATGTCCTCAAGACCTCAAACAGAACAGTAACTGCAAAACCTCCAGTAGAAGCGAATACACACAATTACAATGTCTTAAAACATCTTTGGAATGTCTAAAATGTTGTGTCTGAAGGGTAGTAAATATGTATCTGCTGAGCATTTCCTTAAAGGATTGTGATATGATCTTCAGTGACATCCTGGGAATTGATGTGGGATTAGCCAACAGACACACAGAAAATGTAATTTAGAGACCTTCAAATTATACCTTAGGGGCATGGTCCTGAGAAAGTTGTAAAACATTTCTGATAAGATCTTCAGTGATATCCTATAGGATAGCAAAGAGATGACTTTACTGTGGTACCATTATTTGACCATGAAATGCAACCAGGAAAATGATACTTACTTGGACAGGGTATACTCAGGTTGTAAGTGATGTTATGTCTCGCTCTGCCCTACAATTGCTGTTTTATTCTCTACTGTCTCTCTCTCTCACACACACAAACACCCTGTCACTGTCTTTCATCCACTTAGTCTCTGTGTCTTAATCTAGATTACATTAAATGAATACCGTCGTTCTGTCCCGATTTAAAAGGTCAAAAGTAAACAACAGGCTCGATAAGTCCCTCGCCACACCTGAATACATGTGTAAAGCAAAAAAAAAAATTGTTTGGTGAGGTACTCTGTCCTTGTTGGTCTCATCACAAAATAGAAGCTCATCCAAAATTGGTATTTCCTTTTGCTTGTCAAGGAATATATTGCATGTGAGAAATGCAGTGTGGTACTCTCTATTTCTGGGATCCTTTTAATCTCTTTCATACTGATTTCTCACTGTTGCTTCCGCTACAACACTCTCTCTCCACAGATAATGGACACCCTACTTCTATATATTCCTGTTACTTACCGCTAATCAGGCACAGCTTGTGCTAATCCCACATGACTCTCTCTTGGTCAGGTTATGTAAATCTCTTCGAAATAAGCCCTATTTCCAGATAAAAATGTGTCAACATAAGAAGATGGATACATTGCTGGGGCTATATTTACAAATTGCCAGTTTATGTCTACAGTGTAGAGTTAACCTATGCAAACAGGGTCTAATTTGCAACTGGCTGACCCAGTTTAAAATACTATTTGAAATCTTTCTGAGCCCTCACATGAGGTTTGCTTTAATGGTGGGTGGTTTTGGGTTTGCAGATTTCATACTTTCTAATTGGTACTTTTAATTCTAATTGGGCAAGCTTAATAAAGCACAGTAACAGTATTATTTAAAAAAAAACAGCCGCGCTTTCCGTCTAGTGGCATGAATGTTTGCCTGTGAGATTGCCCTCATTGCCCGTTGCTCTGCTGTCAGGCTCAGCCCATATTCCTGTGACATCACCTCTCGTTCTATTGGCTGCCTAGTGTCAGACCATACACGCAGTGCACTGCTCTATGTAACACTAATGTGGTGAGCAGACTGTCCGTTTCATGCTCTAACTGTCAAACGTGTTAACTCAACAGGTTTTCTCCCCTAGATAGAAAAATGTAAAGTGTTCTGCCAACGTTTTATCATGAATGCACTGTATAGTAAAAACTGTGGCAACGTGTGGGAGGAATTCAGTTCACTGCAATGTTTCCCCGTAGGTTTCCATAGCCATTTATTCACACAAGTGCGTTGACTGTGTGGGTAATGTCCGTAGGAATGTTACTGGGCTGCATTCTGCACTAACACACAGTGTGATTGGGGTCTATAACACCAGTTACAACACATCTGGAAGTTACCCAGATGGAACTAATACAGTACATAATAATTAAACAATATTCCTCCAGGTTATATATGCAATTTGTAAGTTGTATGTGTGGCAGCTGATGCGCACACAAATACACATGCCTGATGAATAGGAATTGACTGCACTAAGAACCTGTTTTCTGTTTGGCATCACAGCACAAGATAAATAAAGCAAAGCCTTCTTAAGGTATCACATACACTGTACACATTTCAAATGACTTAAATCATAGTCAGAATACTGAGAGGAGATGAATGTTGATATGTCATATGGTTTACACCACGGGCAATTATATCCCATCACTTTTTAATGCTTGAATAACGTTGATAACCGGTTTGTAAGAGCATCTTTGGGGTTTGTGACGTATTGCCAATAAACCACAGCTAAGAGCTTCCCACAGCCCATTGAACAATCAGTGGCAGTGGATTGGGAATGTGATGCTGCAGTCCATGGGCCCTCGCGTCTGCCTATCATCTCTATAACCACGTATTAGAAGGCTATGGAGCGTTAGTGGAGCCACGAGACAGATGACAAAATGTTTATCATGAGGGAGTCTTCAGGACAACGGAGAGAGGTCAGGGTGTAGTCTGTGAGCACCCTGCCGAAACTGTGACACGGTGGTGTCTGCTCAACATATGTCATCCATTATGTCATCACAAGTTGAAATGGATGTCACACACCATTTGACAGATAACTGTCCGTCAAGGACAGGAGAGCACAAGAGGGACAGCTGTCTAGCGTCACACCACCAAGACAAGCATAGTGTGTTCTGAGAGCATCTGCGTATGGGTTGATTTGTGGATGGGGATTTCTGCCTACGTTAGCCTGGGACTGGAGCTCTGAGGTCTTTGCCCTACCAGTAGGACTAGGTGGTGTTGGTGTTTCACCCAAAGAAGAACATGTAAAATCAGAAGCATCTTGGCCACTTCGCGATTGAATATCTAGGACAACAGTGACCCCTAGAGACAATTAAGGGAAATACACATTCTGCAATGGGTTGTCTCTGTTATGCTGCAATCGGGTCTAACAGGGCGACAGTAATTCTGCGACGCCACCTGGAGGTGGAGGCACCAATCTTTGGGAAAAGGACCTGGAGAGGGCTGTTGCATGTTTTACAGCACTTGGCACAATTCAACTCAACCACGCAATTAGCAAGTCAAGTAATCCTGTGCCAACTGTGAGCAATACAGGGACCTTGTACCACCTTTCAACGTGTGGTACGTTCTGAAAAGCATGCTCCACTGTCCAGACCATGTTAATCAATCTGAGCTTCACCTGTTTATCAGCTTAGAGGTGTAAGTGGAATGCGTTAAACCGTCTCTAGATTGGACAGGCTTTGACGAGGCCTAAGGGATTCACAGTCCATCATTCATAGAAGGTTAATTATCATGGGCCTGTGAGATGGAGCACAGATCAGCCAGACATCCAATAAGGCAAGTGTCTTCAGTGCTGCTAATTACAGAGTGAAAGCTGCAGAGACACAATGTGTAAACATGTATGGGGCAAAGAAAAGGCCAAATGGTAAGACATTTAACTGGTATGGCTAACATAGAAATACAGAGCGCAGAAAAGGTCACTAGCCAGGCCATATCGTAATGTGAGAATAGACTTCTTTGATGTCCACAACATTATTAGTTGCCTCCAATTGATTTCATGTACATGTAAGTATGTTTATTATTGGTCTAAACTGGCTTGCAAATTTTAAGTAGTGACCAACTGACCATATTTTTAAAGTGTACAAACTCTTAATATAGTGCAATTGTTAATGTATGATTACTGTGTTAGACCATAAAGTGTTAACTGCAAAGATTGGGTAAAGTGAGTGTCACGGGTTTTTCTGGATGGAGACCCAAACGCAGACCGGACAACAAACAGGAGTTGAGCAAACAATTTATTGGTGACAATGTGGGAAAAGAAAAACAAGGCAATCCATGAACATGTGCAGGGTGTAATGTCTTGTAGTGGCGATCCAGACTCCCAGATGATATCTCCCAAAAGGTGCTCCAAGTGAGTGTGACGATTCGATCCAAAAGAAGCCCAAGGTGATCAAACGGAGAAGGAATCCTGAGGAAGTGAACAAAACAATCCAGTTACTATCAATAGTTCCACGTCCAGGTAATAGGCGAAAGGCAAGCAAACGCATGACTTGCAGATACTGAGGCCGACATACGGAAATGACCAAACAATCCGGCGAGAACTGGAAGTCTGGTTCCCTCTCTTATAGGAGTGCTGATGGCTGATGGCAAACAGGTGTGTGTGATCCTCAGCAGCTCCAACAGGTAACCGCCAACAGAGGGAGACAGAAAGACATAACAAAGAGCAAAAACAGACAAACACCACACAGACAGACATCACGGGCAGGGAGTCATGACAGTGAGCTGAATTAAGGTAAGGTGGTCAAAGCCAAGGACAAGCTAGTGAAATCCTACTGAGCAATAGTGGTGTTTCTATTGGTAAGGTCAACTCAATTCACCTTACACTGTTAAATAACTTGGCTTTATGAAACATATGAAAATATGTAAAAAAAAAAATGCTAACTCGTTTTCTAACATTCTGATTTTAATAAAAAAAATCTACTGATTATAAAAAGCACAACCCTCCCCGTGCCCAAAGAAATAAAAATAAACCCGTAATTGTCGCAAACTTTACTAAACATAACTTTACTAAACATAACTTTACATCTGCGTACTCTACATATTATAAAATACGTAAACAAAAAACAGTAATCGGTGAATACGCTTTTAAAAAAACTTAATCCAAAAACATCCCACGAATGAACCTTCCCAAATCACTTTCCCCTAATCCTAATTTGCACACAAGCAGATGCTCGGACGTCACAGGGCCAGGGATATATGGTTTAAAGGGTCAGACGAGGGGTTAGTTGGACCCAATACACCGCATGAGAGGTCAGATAGCAACCGTCTGGATTAGTCATGCAAATAGCCAGTTTTATCAATGGCTACAGTCCTTAATCCTCGGTTCCTTTATACCGGGTATCTCAAAATGTCATCGCATTCAATGTAAATACGTTTGGTTGTGTGAGGTGAAACGTGTATCCGATTCTCACTAGCTATAGAGCCGCATGAGTGAAACATAAAATGGCCTGTAATAACAAACAGGGGATGTGACAACAGGCTTATAGTGCACAATGGAATTTATGTGATCCATACATGCATTTAGTAGTTTAAAACTGCTCTCTATTACGCAGACTTGTGGTCATTATTTGAGGAAATTGATTGAGCATTAAGGCTCAATAACCTCGCCATAAAACCCATAGTAAATTTTATGCGTCATGTGCATTTCTGTTTTTTGATCAAGGCTTTTCCAAACGCTGAATATTTACTCACGTGTGTTTAATAATCTGTTTTAACAATCAATGACCAGTTCATATGGATTGTTTTTCGGAATAACATTTATTTTAGGTAAGATCACTTGATTACTTGATTTATGCAGGCCTATAATTAACGGGCTCTTTTTTATCAACTCTTCTCTATAAAGGCTAACCACTCCCAAAACGATCTGGATTAATACTTTCGATCCCTAATTAATTTGGATTATATAGAGATGGAAATGTTTCTGCAAGGTTGATTAAGTTAGGCAAAACAATGATCAATAGGGTATGTTCTTATTGGCTCTTTCGATGTTTTCAAATTGTTGTCTTCAATTATTTATATTATTTCGTTTTGGTTAAAAAAAATGGTTTGCATATATACAATATTATACATTTGTATGTATATATTACTGAAAATGATGAGTTGGTTGTCCAAGCCTCAACAATGAATTTCAAATATTGGTATTTTGATTTAGCATATTATATGTTTTAGAAGGACAAAATTCGATGAAATTGCACGTGGCATTTGTAAAACAAAGCTAATTTCCTCCAGAATACACAGAAATCCCAAATAGTCCAAATAACATCCAATGTTTGTTCCAAGGAGATCATAGCAGGCTAATCCTTTACAGTTATCACTTATCACTGTCTAACTCTTTCAAGACGCAGTACTGATAAGCTTTCAGGGCGCAAACTCCACCAGGACCCTTTATTTTTGGCTGGTTTCATATGAATTTACTTTGTAGTGAAACCCTCAGAAGGCCGCACGGAGGGACTGTTCCCTGGCTGCTATTTGTCTGCGCCAGGCCCATGGTGCCCTTTTGATCATTTCAATCTTTCTTCTGTTCGCTCCTTCTGATTGGTCGGAAGAGTAAGAAGGGGAAAATCTTTAATTAAGAAGATAATCTCTTGTTGGGATGAGAGTGGGTCAATTTCAAAGCCCCCCTTGAGTGAGTCCCGCATGAGACCCTTAGCATATAGGCCTACAGTCAGTGTGGAGTGGAGTTGTACGGGGTTTGTAGCTCCCGCTATATCTTCTATCCTCCTTTAGGGAGCTGCTGAATGTACATACCATCCCCTTATCCTTTCTGTCAGAATGTTCATGCATTTGGAGGTCTGTTATTATATCTTCATTTTGATGTCTCACATGACACGGTCCTGCAGCAGCTGGTAAGTTTAAACTGCGGATTTGGATGCTTTGGTATTGCCTCATTCATTAAACGTAACGCAGGGCTATATGTGATTAGAAGGTTGGTAAGGAAATTACTTACATGATTTTGATAATGTATTTATTTTTCATTTATTCGACAACGTGTATTTGGATATTACTTTTATATTGACGTAGAAACATCGTTTGGTTTATGTATTGGAGACATTACAATTTTACATTTTTCTTAGATAGTCGTGATGGAAAGTGTTTTTCATGACGATTCTATATTTTCTTTTGTTTCTAGGTTAAAACATGTTTTTTGACCTATGAATTTAAATTGATCTGATCAGTTTTTTTTGTAGGAAAGCGTGGACACGTAACGATGCATTTTTGCAATACTGAAGTCATATATTTAAGATAATTTAAAATGTTGTTAATATATAGGTCTTATAGAAATACCATATAACCTATAAAATAAATTATCACTTTAATTTTATGGTTATTGACCAGCTCCGGTGGTTTCATTGATTGGGGATTTTTTTGTGTTGTTTTGAAAATTAATAAAGGTTTGACATGTTTTGAAATGTTATTACAAACTATTGAATTTATTGAAATGGTTAGTGAGGAAGAATTACAATCCTGTCTATGCTGGCCGGACAAATTACGTAGCTGAGACTGTTCATTGCCAATTATGTTCTGTGTTATTGATGATCGATTATGATACTTTAGAGCTATGATATTTAAGTTGTATATTTATGCTTTATTACTGTTTTATTTAAGATAAAGAATAATAATGATTTAGTACTATATTATATGTGAAAAATTACAATATTGTTGTAGTAACATATTTGACATGTTATTAAAGAAACCTAATGAGAGTATTTGAGGAGCTGTGGAATTCCTGTCTTAGCTGAATGACACATAGTTTCCCAGAGTTAATAAGCTGTCTCTTCTTCCAGGTCAGTGAATAATTTTCTGATGACTGGACCCAAGGTAAGCCAACATTCTTTTGATCTTTTGGTCAGATCCCTTGCTCCCTAGCTGCTCTCATTCCCTTCCCAAAAAACAGAGCCAAAACTATCTCTATTGAGGGTCTTTTATTTGCAAAGGCTCCAAAGACATTGTTGCTGTGTTGGACTGTTATCTTCCTCACCTCTTACAGTTTCTATACAGCAGTATTTTCTCCACAATCACAGTTTCTGGTCATGGTTCCATATGGACATGTATTTTCATGATTTGTTTGACGTAACAACAGCAAATGTATTGCTCAGCACTGTTATGGTGGCCCAAAGGGAGCACTTTATTTACCTGACCTTATTAGAGCAGAGACGATTGAAACGTTTCTGGGTTAAAATCTATGAGAGTTATGAGATTGAATGTGTTCATCTCTTTTTACCCAGTCCTCCGTGATTGCTCCGATATTTGATTAAGTCCTGGGTTTGTGAGAAGATGAGGATTGGAGGTAGAACAAAGAGCTCCACCCTTTTCTCTTTGCAAGATACAAATAAGTCACCTCTCCCAGGTGTTAGCATTTAAAAGATGTTTACACGTATCCTGGAGCATCATGACCGATCTACGCGCCATTCATGTTTAGTTAGTCTATCCATGAGAAATAAGGTGTGGCAAGAGAAGTCCTTGACAGGGTCGGGAGACATTTATTTAGTTTTTCTGTCAGTTCAGGAATAAAACTGAAGTTAAATCATTACTACCTGAAGACTGTGGAGGCAGGACAGCTCCCTGGGTTGATAAAGATAGATCTGAGGCAGTGGAGAGATCTGTGTTTCCTGTGAATAAACTATAAGCTGTAGAGTCAGAGTTAGTGAAGGCAGTGCTATGCTAAGCTGTAGTGGGTGGTCATTATTAGCCCACCAGACCCCAGTGAGAACAGGGAGGTGGTAGCTCAGTCTCTTTACAGGCCACTTGAGACATATTATTCACACAGTCTCAACAAGGACCCGAGAGCCGGGCGAACTAAGTGGACATGGTGAACTTGTAAAGAATAGGGCTTGGGATTCCAGCTCACTTTGGGTTGTGAATCATCAGTTCAAAAACATTGAAATTATATCCTATTAAGACTTTCTCCCCGGTCAATTTCTGTAGCTAAACAAAGCTTTAATTCTTTTGTTAATTTTACATTTTGGTGGTATAGACAAACTTTTTGAATGTGCTGCCTAACCCTCATCCCACGACAACTGTCATCTGTTATTTTGTATAAATCATTGTAAATGTACTGTACCATTAAACAAAATTCCCTGTGTTCCTCCAGGCTTACCTGATTTACTCTAGCAGTGTAGCGGCCGGGGCTCAGAGTGGCATAGAGGAGTGCAAGTACCAGTTTGCCTGGGACCGATGGAACTGCCCTGAGAGGGCACTGCAGCTGTCCACACACAGTAGCCTCCGCAGCGGTGAGAACCAATGCTCCTTTGGATTCTGAATTCAACTTTTTGCTTTTTCTTGTGCTGTCCGGATGCCAGCCTCACTTCCATAAAGTCTGTATGCTACTGAACTAATTCCCATACGTCATTCTCCATGGAGTGTCTATTGCAGAGAATATTGGCCTGCATATTAGCCTGGCATGTATAAATCAGCTGATCTCAATCACTGGCCCCTGATTTACCATTTCATAAAGAAAATACTGAAATGATCTATCAGTTTTGATTGATGCCAAAACTAAAATCCAGGATATTTTTTTTTACTTCCATTGGGTTTTATTTGATCAACTTGATAGTGGTTTTTTAGTAGTCTATTTAGCAATCACCCTTGTATTTCTGAAAACAAATATTACAAATGTTTTGGATTTATAAAACACTTTTCTTAGCAACCAAAAAACGTATATCCAACACCTTGTATTCCTGATGGTGTAGCTTATCCTTCTAAATGTTTGAATGAATCTCCCGGTTATAAAATGAATCAGTCTTACAGTTTCCAATAACCCTGATAGGTAGATGATAGATTCTGGACAATATTAGAGAGCATATGGATGCAGCCATCCAACAGTGACAAAATAAATTACACTAATCCAATACAAAACATCCTACCGAGCCTCGCGTCAAAAGAAACCTGCTCAGGAGCCTTGTGAAAACATGACACCCCGATGCCAATTTGAGCTAGTGTGTCAATTACCAGGATAGATAGGAGATACAGCTGAGTTGTACAGAGGTGTCGAAATGACACTGGGGACCCTGACGTGGTGGAACCCGAAGGTTGAAGGATTATCTCCGGGAATGGAAGCCTGTTCTCTGGTGGTGACAGGGGTTGTATGTATTTACACCAGGATTGTTACTGCTATACCAGAGGAACCACAAGATGATTTTAAGATGTCATCGTCACACAAATAGCCAACAATAATAATATGTTCTTTATATGCTTTTTTTTCTACAGCTAACAGGGAGACTGCATTTGTCCATGCCATCAGTTCAGCTGGAGTCATGTACACTTTGACAAGGAACTGTAGTCTGGGGGATTTTGACAACTGTGGTTGTGACGACACAAGGAACGGACAGCGTGGTAAGTGGACAACGAAATCCACACAACGAGCATTACAAGAAACGTGTACAGTTCTGAGAATTTAAATGTGAGTGTGTATAAAGACCAAGTAGGTCATATTAGCATATACCTTGATAATAAGTACTGACATCCTTGCACATTGTTCAAATATGAAATGGTGAGTTACATGTGCCTGTGTTATGGAAATCAAACATTCAACCAGTCAGATCTTCTATGTCACTGTGCGTCCCGCAATGAAGACGCAAGAACACAAGATTCAAGCCAAACATTGACATCCCCAGGACCCATCTGTTATAATGTTATCAAGTGTCAGGTCCATTCCACTGTGATCCACCTCCCTGGATGAGGCCGCGTGACAAAACCTGATGTTTGAGAGGTGGACAAAAACACATTGCTCAACTCCCACACAGGTTGAAGATGGAGTTCAGATGCAAAGTATCACCGTTTTAACTTGCACCCGTCCTTGAATCTGCATCAGAAAATCAGGCAAACCAAGTCATTTTGGATTGCAATGTCGAACCTTCTTTCAGAGAGTTGGATCTCTGCCAAAATACATTGGTCTTTTAAAAGGACAATGACCCAAAATACTTTAAATGAACCCAAAAATGGTTCAAGACAGAACGCTGGACTGTTCTGAAGCGGCCAGAAATAAGTCCTGACGTATATTCAGCTGAAAACCTGGTTCAGAGGTACCCCTTATTCTGGAAGAACTGGAGCATTTCGCACTTGAAGACTGTTCCAATTCTACAAGAGCCAAGTTGCATAAAGCTCATCAATGACCATAGATTGCACTTATTTTGGCCAAAGGCTGTGCAACCAAATATCTAATATAAGGTGTCAATAATGTTTTAATGCCATTTCTATTGATTGAAGTGCAGAAAGTAAGGTTATGCAATATTTAATTGGACGTAATTGAAAAGAAAGTGCAAGGGTGCCAATACTTTTGGCCACAGCCGTAGAGTACACAATAACATAGCATGTAGTGTGTACCGGATTTGATTAAGTTGTTGGTAGTTAAAAAATACTAGGGTTTTAATTTAGACTGACACGAGCTGGTTGTGTCCCCAGGGGGCCCAGGCTGAAAGTGACCTGATGGTTGATGTGTCTTCCTCCTGCTGACAGGGGGACCAGGCTGGCTGTGGGGGGGATGCAGTGACAACGTTGGTTTCGGTGAAGCCATCTCCAAGCAGCTTGTTGACGCTCTGGAGACGGGTCAGGACGCACGGGCCGCCATGAACCTCCACAACAACGAGGCTGGACGAAAGGTGGAGTATCATGTCTATACGTTATTTACCCTGGTTTACCCCTGTATGTAGCCGGAATCCATAACAGCCCTTACAAATCAGGAGACTATAAAACATATATGACATGGGTCCGAACAAATTACTTGTTGTGTGAACAGACGTGGCGAAATAAAACAGATTTTGATTCAAAGTACAAACACAGAAAAAGTGTACATGGCTTTGCAATGAATTTGGGCACAAGCTTTAATAAGGCACCGTATGGGAGCAAACTGTCAATAGAGGTGAAACATGATATGGTGATATGGTGATGAGTATGTCCATAAATACACAGGGTTTTAGAGCTCGGTTTTCCGGTTGTTCCGCTACCGGAGCGCTCGTAGTTCAAGGCGGATGGGTGAGATTGTCTGTCTGATTTTTGTTTCCCACTTGGCCCCACCGCCAAAAAACGTCTACATATGAAGTGCCATTTCAATACGTTTCACCCTTTCTCAACGTGCCCAGTGAGATTCACTGCACACAGCATGTATACCACCCAAGCGGCCCCCTTTCACATCCACATAAGTGAGGTGCCACTCGTCCTCCACTAACCACAGTGTGTTCGCTGTACCAGAAGAGCCTATTTACTAGTCACTGAATGCCCTTTATTATGACACGACTTGAGTTGCAGGCTGTCAGGATCACTGGTGCTAGTTCTTAATTAGAGTATCCCATGGCGCCACCCACACTGCTGACGGCGACCAGCATTATGCCTGCCTGCTCTCTTTAAATACGTTTTTAGTTTTATCTTGCAATAAGCATCCCACACTTATTCTGTTGGGCTTTGTCTGGCCCCTGAACAGTCCATAGTCAGGGACGGAGGACCATAGGCGAGAGGCTGGAGTGGTCTTTGTTTACCCCGCCTAGGAGCCCTCCTGTTGGTCCCTTTCTGCCCCCCAGAACCATACGGCACCTGGAGCATCATTGTAACAAAACAAATACCAGAGAGAATAAGAGAAAGAGAGAAAAACTCAACCCTTTTTCATTTCGCTACTCAATAGACTCTCCGTAGACTCTTCATTGGGTCTAGTCATGGCAAAAAACATGTTGACAATGGCCCTGCTAAATAAATACTAAATAAATACTCTTCTCACAGCAGGGGCACAGTCAGTGTGTTAATGTGAAACTTTCTTGGCCCTGACCTTGTGAGAAAGCTTCCCCTCCCTGTAAAGAAATGTTCCTTTTCAACCGACATCTGTTGACATCTGTGTCGGGCGAAGTCAGGAAATATCAGGGGGACCAGAAATGGTGACAAAAACCCCAGTATGAACCTTGAACCGATCCTTTCACCCCTCAGTGAATTCATCCTCTTTTTTTTCAAGTGGGAAGGCTTGAGCCAACAATGTGTTAATTTGACAACACATCCATCAAGAGCCAACGCTCTTCACATGGAACAACTGATTCTTTCAAAGTAAATCACACTCAGTCACACAAACGTACACAACCGATTTCCTAAGTAGGATAATGAACTTCAACTTTATCTGTATGACGTTGATTCCTTTTACCAAAAAAGTTTCCAAAATTACAAACATGCTACACCACTGTACCGGTTAGGATTATCGTTTTATTTACATAATAATGACTACCATATTCGTGTCCAGGGTTTTCAGAGTATTTACTTAAATTCAGCAATTCCTAAGGTATTACTATGTAATTATTGTCATCCCGGTTAAATCACAGACTGTAGAATTAAACCTAACCAGTCTCTCTCTCTCTCTCGTACCAGGCAGTAAAAGGGACCATGCAGCGGACTTGCAAGTGCCATGGCGTCTCTGGGGCCTGCACGACGCAGACCTGTTGGCTCCAGCTGCCAGAGTTCAGAGAGGTGGGAAATTACCTGAAGGAGAAGTACCACTGGGCTGTGAAGGTATACATTTTTTGTGTTTATATAAGACATGGTTGTCTAGATGAACGCTAAAAGCACTTCAAATACAATTAACTAAATAATGTATTAATGTATTAATTCCTACATGTAAGGTGGATCTGCTCCGTGGAGCTGGGAACAGTGCAGCCAGTCGAGGGGCTATCACAGAGACGTTCAGCTCCATCTCACGTAAGGAACTGGTCCACCTGGAGGACTCGCCCGACTACTGCCTGGAAAACCGTACCTTGGGCCTGCCCGGCATGGAGGGAAGAGAGTGCCTGAAGAAGGGCAAGAGTCTAAACAAGTGGGAGAAGCGGAGCTGCAAGAGGCTGTGTGTGGAGTGCGGTTTGGCGGTGGAGGAGAGGAAGGCAGAGTTGGTGTCCAGTTGCAACTGTAAGTTCCACTGGTGTTGTGCGGTGAAGTGTGAGCAGTGTCGCAAGACGGTGACCAAGTACTTCTGTGTCAAGAAAGGGGGGCAGAGAGGGAAATATGAGAGTGCCGGGAGCCGTAAGAAGAACCTGAGGCTGAGGAAGAAGCACTGAGTGGCATACATCTTCATCATCAGCACTGTCAAGCTGATCTTTAAAGACTCTCTGTGTCTAAAAATGTGTTCTCTCAAAATGCTTTCAGCCTGTGATCTAAAGATATCATTCGACATTATTTAATTTGAATACGGACAGTATTGTTGTTATTGCAATCAATTGGTTAACAGTGTAAGAAACATGTTGATAAAACTAAAATAGTGAAAAACAAGAGGGAATCTATTAGTCGTGTAGAACTGATGGTATACATTTTATGCATATATTTAAAAGTATATTTTTGTACTTTTTTCCAGTTATATTATTTTGAGTCATTTTGGGCATTTCAAGCAAGTTACAAACGGCCATTCTGAACAATATCTTTTAAATCTGATTAAACAACTCTCCCTAAATCACCAGATAACGACAGAACCCAACAATACCTTATTTATTGTCAAACCTACCACCAATGTCTTACTCCATCTCTAATGCGCAGTTTATCAAACATTCTTGCTGTCATGATGACAGCTCAAGCGCTCTATATTTGTTACACTGCCTGAGATATTATAACAAATATTCAAATTCGAGGTTTGAAATATCCTCGCCTTGCCAACCCTGACCTGTTCAGCCTTGCCTTGCCTATGTATTTAATTGTAAATAAAATGAAGCACTTTGTTCGATATATTGTTAATTTATTGCACAGGTTTTCCCCCTAGTTTTTTTTTTACTTTATTCATAGTTGCTTTCATGGTTGTCATTTTCTATAAATTGTTTGTAATTAAAGAAGTATAATCTATAACGCTTCTATTATATGAATTAATTCAGCATGCCAATTGCCATTTAACATTTTGCATTCATTAATTTCGAACTACTTTCAGAAATGTTGAAATCAAATGCTTTATTATTCTCGTTATTACCGGTGAAAAACGTGAATCAATATTATTCAGCAGTGGTACAACGCCAACAGAGTGTCTTTGTATTGTTCACTTGGAGATATGATAACCCTCTGGGCTCAAGTAACAACAAGAGAAAACAGTTCATTATACTCTTACTTCCTTCACGCCTTTTGCAATATTGCCTTAGCAAATACCTCCATTTTCTTTCTGCTCCTCATCCGTCTAATCCTCAAAGAGCCTCTCCTAATGCTCTGGAACTCAAGACTTTCTTTCCAGTTTTATACTAGTTTAATTAACTTTGTCCAAACAGAGTGTATGGTGGGGTGGGGGGTGTTTGTGCACGAAGTAGTAAAACAAGTCGCCCTTAAAAATCACCCACCCGCCTCTAATTTTGTATGCTAATCTCCTTTTTCATAGAGCCCCTCCTTAGGAGTGAGTGTTGAGTTGGGACAAAAACTGTTGGGAAAACTTGGCGGTGTTCCCTTCCTTCGCTGGGGGCTCGCTTGTGGCTTCCTGCTGACTATTTCATTCCTGGGCCCCCTCGGTCTCCCCGGTCCACCTATTTGGATCCTTTCTCCCCTCTAGGGCCTTCCTTTGCTCGATTTAACAATGAGCGTCGAGCTAATCAGCCCTCTCGGAAATGCGCCACTACAGAGCAGCCTAATCCTCTCTCCTTCTCTACTGACTCAATGGACCATCGCCTTCAAAAGGGCTTTGGGAAAAGGCTTTGCACGGATTCACACTGTTCACTCAATACAAGTTAGTTCAAGTATTGTGCCCACAACAAGTGGGTTTGATAAACAAATGCTTGCCAGGGTGGATACCCACCCCACCTGCGGTAGCCTAAAAAGGGTGCCAAGGCTGGGGGCGGAAGATAGCGCATGGCAGCTCAACACTGGGGCCCAACGGGGCCCTCCAGACGAGATGGGACGTGAAAGAAGAGATTAGAAGCCCCTATTGAGTTTAGGGGCAGTTCAAATCTGCACTCTTGTCTTTAAACCCAGTAAAGTGTCAAGGAAACACGTTGTTGACATCTTATTTACAAAATAATGATTAGAAACAGAGACAGAACACCGCCAACAGACCAGTCAACAGACTGAAATAGTCTGTTGGCTGGTTGAAGGTAGGAGGAGACACACAAAACATCTCTCGATAATCCAGGGATTCTCAATCATTGTTGTCTTGCCACACCATTTTGACATTACAAATAATCTGGTAGTGTTAATTCAGCAACAAACGTTTTCTTTTGTAAATTGGACCTATAGGGAAAAAAAGTATCTAAGAAAAGAGTTTGCATGAATTGCATACCAGAAACTGAGAGTATTATCTTTCACAAATAGGATTATTGTTTTGCTTAAACTAGTAAAATGTAAAAAATGTCAAATCAAAACTTTTTATTGTTATCGAAAGTCACATAACTCCAATAATTTTCTTATTTTATTGTTCTTGCCACCACATAACGTTTCGTTTTTGTCAGCCTCCCATTGACATCAACACATGATTAGAGTTTTAGTTATAATCTCAAATGATGATGTAGCCAAAGATTCACAAAAAGTTTTATGTTGAGTTAAAGGAAAAGATCTGGATTGTGTTCAGAAGAGCACAGTTTCCTTCTTGGCCTTATAAAGCACCGCATGTATGACTGGAACTGTGGGAAGAATGAAATCATCAGTCAACAGCCAACCCAGACAAACATGTTTAACGCCCCGACCATCAGACACACCTCTGACCATCTACCCTGCTAATTCGGAAGCGATTGCACTTGTGGAGAAAAGATGAAAGAGGATCAAAATGGTGAACTAATACCTTTTCTGGTGGGGTAGCAAAAATTGTCTTTGATAATCTGAACATGGAAGGAAGCCTTTTACTTAGATCCTGGGCTTTAGGTTCACACACACACACACACACACACATGCGCGCGCACACACACACACACACACACACACACACACACACACACACACACACACACACACACACACACACACACACACACACACTGGAAGTTTGTGCTAATCCAAGACATTTCAGGCTGTTAGAATTAGGCAGTCATTTTGAGGTTGATGTGGTTTAGGACCACCCCAAAGAATCTAACAGTGTACAGTAGCACTCCACTAAATGACTCTCCTGACCACCCCAAAGAATCTAACAGTGTACAGTAGCACTCCACTAAATGACTCTCCTGACCACCCCAAAGAATCTAACAGTGTACAGTAGCACTCCACTAAATGACTCTTCTGACCACCCCAAAGAATCTAACAGTGTACAGTAGCACTCCACTAAATGACTCTCCTGAACTTGTCTCACATTGTACAACGATGTAATTGTAATATTGCACATTCAAATATATGAGCATGTGTCTGCTCCCATAGATATCTGAGAAAGACATTTTCAAGTGATCAGGAAATTTTAGGAATTTTACAATCCCCTTAAAATCCCCCAAATCCCAAAACAGAAATGTAGATAGATGTTTAGATTAGTTCTATGAAGTATTTATTGTTATCTTTACTTTTAATTATTTTTTAAATGCTAATAACGCTATTTTACTTTTTTTCTTATTAACACGTTTTAAATTCTTAAACACCAACAATAATGTTTCACATGCACAAAGCAACATGGTTCACATACAACAGACCACCATTCCGAATGTGACGCAACCTCTGACCTCAGGGTCTAAACTTCTGTCTGCTTTCTGCCCGCCCTTCCGGAGGGTCAAGAACGATGGCCCTGCCAGGTCGAGTTTCCTTTAGGTATGAGCCCAAGGTGGTGGAAAGAGAGAGGTGCCACAGCCAGGAAGAGGGAAAGATTAGGGGTCCGCTCTCCCGTTGCCTGAAGGTCAATCGGTTAGGCAACTCTGGTGGCAACAGAAGCAGGGTGACACTGGCAGTGCCAGAGATGTCAACGTATGTCTTCATAACAGTTCATGACAATAGAATTTCAATTGGGTTTTATTGTAGAACGTCTTCGAACTTCTGTCTTAAAGAATATAGCATTGAGCATAGAGCAATCCCAGTCCATGACATAAATCTCTGAAGATAACATGTATATGTATATGTATAGCAATTCTTTAACAATATAAATTAATCAAATGTATTTAAAAAAGCCTTTTACCAACACCCAGCCTGAATCCCACAGAGCACACATCAACAAGTTAATACACAATACTCTGTAGGAGGACATTTTCTACTTATATACAAATAAATATACCTGCATATCTCCCGCAACCCTTGTTTCAGGACAATGAAGAAAAAACAGATAACAGGACAATAATCACTTGAATTTGTTCAAGTGATGACACAACGTAGGAAAATAGGAAACTCACATTTAATGCCTCCTGGAATCCCTAACTAATAGGATTTTAGGCTTAGTGGATCTTGATTTACAACACCCAGAGGGGCCCAGGTCACCATGGATGTTTGAAGGACAGCACTGCTACAAAGAGATGAGAGGTCAGGAGACAAGAGAGAGAGAGAGACTATCCAAGGATCTTGCATGCTTTAATGACTATCATGGCTCCAACAGGTTTCTGGTGTATTATGCTAGATTATTAAATCAATGATAATTACATTTAGCCTGGTAATGAAAGAACAACTATACAGTGATATCTTCAAGCCTGTCTGTTTACAGAGATGTTGTTGCCACAGTGTGCATTTCTATATTAAATAAACAGATGTTGAGTCTGCTAGAACCAGAGAGCAAAACAAAGTGGTATGAGGTTTGAGCCAGATCAAGATGTGAGCCTCCTGTCTCAGCACAGCAGGATGGCCAGTCAATCCGTTTACTGTATTTGTCAATCCTTTTACTGTGGAGATCAGCTCAGCTCACTGCTTAGAGCAGGAAGAATCAAGCATGAGAACATACCAGGAGGCCATCATCAGTCCTGGATGGTTAAATGGTGTTGATTAACAACGTAGAGTAGAAGAACGAGATGAGAAAGCAGTATAGGGAAAGAGAGACAGAATGAGAAAATGAAAACAAATTACTACTTTATTATTACCCTGAATATTGTGGATTACACAACCTTTGACAAAGATAACTTCAGACTTCAGACAATCATTGCTGCGCCCACTTTTCTGCAGAAATCTGTTTCACATTTTAATAGGTGTTCTTTTCCCACTTGTAGAGTTAAGAATACACAAATAAAATATGTTCTGAAAATAAAATAAGCAATATTTAACATGTACAGTAATGTCAGTGCTCTGCACAGTGTAAAGTTAAAATAATATGAAAAGTAATTTAAAATAAAATGTTTACAGAATTTAACAAAGACAAAGTAAGGAATCACAGCCTATCACAGCTAATCAGATGACTCAGCAAAATCAATGGCGTGCAATACAAGCAGAATGTTATCTTCAAAGGGTGACCATAGAGTATACACAGGGGGAATGAAGTAAAGGGGTACTGTAACCTATGTTTAAATATTGACAGTGAATTTCAGTGTCTTTGTTTACCCCTTCTGCTGAACACACAAGGGGCCCAAGTGCAAACTTACACACACATCCACACGAACGGACATACACACACATTTCCATTTTTCAAGCATATTTTCTCAAACCCCAAACATAACCCATTTTTTCGTGAATGTTGGCATGGAACCAATTTAATTATTTTATTTGATCTCGACACTAGATAACATTTTTAAAACATTCAGGCAAAATAAGTATTTAAAAATCTTCCACCATAAAGTTGTGATTTCCTTATAGATCTCTGTATGTATGTAGTTGGTGTCACTTGTCATGCCCGACCAAGGTTCTAAGCATATCTCAGAAAATGTATTTTTGTAAAGAAAAATCATAGTGGCATGATAGGCATTCTCCCTATCCAACAAGCAAATATGCCTTTCCAATTCAACCAATTTTGCATTGCCTAATTTCTTCTTGGTAGCCTGGAATGCTGTGATGTAGCTTCTAAGATAAGCCTTGAGTGTTTCTTGTAGTAATGATCAGTTGAAGTCTTTGCGTAGCTTCTGGTCTTAAAGAAAGTAGTTTTTTGTATCTCAAACATATAAAGAACACAAGATCCATGAGGGACCCAAGACGTGAGCCTGTACACCAGAGCTGGGCATACTAAGACCGAATACGGCCCTTGTGGCCATTCCATTCGGCCCGCGGTTTTAAAACAGTTTTGAGGGAAGTACAAAATAACTTGCCAGTCCAATTGCTAAGTAGCTGAATCTGAACTATAATAATTTTGATATAATAATATACGTACAGTGAAAATGTTAGGTGTATACATATTAATGAATGCCCTTTTCTGGCCCACAATTAATGTAATTAACAAATGACAAAAAATGTGGCCCTCCATTTTATTTCAAATTCCTGATGTGGCCCCTGAACTGAAAAGTTTGACCACCCATGCTCTAGACTCTCTCAATCTCCCCGAGCCTCTGATACACTGTAGGTGGGCTCATTGATTACCATGTCATGTTATTATGCATTGTATGAGAAGGGTAGCAATGTGGAGTTGAGCAGAAAGTAGCATTTTCTGCAAGTAGGTTTGGAAAGTCTCTGTAAGTCAAACAGGTTAGTATTTTCATGTAGATATTTGGGAATCCATTGCGGACAGAGATAAGAGCTCATGTGGAAGGAAGATCCAACAGGATAATGGTGCCGCAAATAGTTTAGGTCTCCTCCAACAACTAGGTTTGTCTGGGATGTTATTAGAGCTAGGACAATCACAAAGTGGGTTAAACAATCTATGTTTGGCAATGTTTAACTTGCTGTGCAAAAAAAAAAACTAGACGCTGTCTTTTCCATGTTGGTCCATTAGTTCAAATCCTTACATTTAGGTCCCAGATTTACCACAACCATCGAAAGTGTCTATTTGTAATCTGGTAGGTTTTGGTCTCGGGTCCTACAGATCTACTCTTAAATTGTGGCACTAGAATAACTGCATGTAAGCTAAGGTAAAAACCACATAAAAACACATCTCTATCTTCAATTGCTGGGTATGCACGCATTTTATCCAAACCGGAATTACACCTAAGCTTTTAAGTTCTTGTCATGTTCAGGCTCCAATCTGGTTACCGTGGGGCTTGCTTGAGCATCTGCACACACTGTGGAGCTGATGTAAAAAAAATTACACAGCCACATTTTTTTTTAAGTATTACCAAATTTAAAACATGAGACAAAATGCGTTTGTTAATGAAAATCAAGGTGGCAAGAGATGTTTATATATAACCACTGATCAAGGGAACTCTGCAGTTACTTCAATAGGCAGAATCAATTGACTATGTTAGCCAAAGAAAAAATTGATAACTTACCATGATAAAAGCTAGATGTTAAAAAGTCTATCAGTTAGTCTGTTGTCTACACCTTTAAGTCAGTGACCTTTTCTGATGTTGAAGAATGTCTCCCTCTCGCTCTTCTCTGTCAACAACCAACTGCTCTAATCTGGAGGTGTAATGGCCTGTTTGTACTTCTGGGCTCCGGACAGCGCTGGCCCAAGTCAAGCACAAATGTGTAGGCACTGTACAGTGCATTCAATGTGTATTTGGACACTTACACAAGTTGTGTTGTTTGTTGTTGTTTTGGCCCTGCACTTCAGCACATTGCTGACCATACAGTTGAAGTGCAGACTGTCAGCTTTAAATTGGGGGTGTTCACATTCAGAAACCATAAACCGGTTTACACAGTCCCCCACACGTTAGGCTACCATTAGCAATAAGCTGTCATAATTAGGATTTGGTTGCAAATCCGTTGTATTCCATGCCTGATGTCAGCAGCCCATGTTTGACTTTAGTTTGTCTTCAGCAAGTGAAACACATGCTCAGTTCAGTGAGGGTGATTCACATGTCCAGACAAGAACCCTGAAAAAGTTATTTTCTAAATTAGTATGTTTGTAGTCATTATCTTATAGTGAGGCATTTATTTCTAGTTCTGACAAGATGTTTCAGAATTCATTTAACTATCGTAGTAGCAGTAATGTCATCAATAAAGACAAGTGAGACAGTTCCAATGGCACCATACACAGATGAAGACTGTCCATCTCGATGCATGGCTCTGACTGACCCATTTGATGCGTTGGTCTGTCTGACGCCATCTGATGGATGTATCAAAAATCGCTAAATGACAACAAGAACAGATTTAAAGCCGTTGAATATGGAAACATATACCACGCGTATGACATATACATAGCTAAACAATCGAAAACCTAATAGACATCTAATATCTATATTTTGTCATGATTTTAGAATAGTTTATTTAATTCTCCCAAACCATTTGACATAATGCGTATAGTAAATATCTGACGGTAGTTTTCTGAACAGCGTCCCTGATCCCGTCTTTGATCAAATAATCAATCAAATCAATTTCATTATGCCCGTTTTACAACAAAGTTGTCACAATAAAATGCTTTAACAAACACCCAGTCTGAACCCGACACAGCACACACACATCAGCTCTGATAGAAGTTAGTCATTCAGTACACTAGAGGGCACTGTCATAACGTTCTGACTATTTCCAATTTGCTGTTTTTTTACTCGGGGGTGGTACACTTTCGTCGTTGGATTTCTGGGTCACAGCTGTGTTTACACATTTGGCTGGAGCACGGGGCCAGCAACTGAGTTTCACTTCCACCTGGAGCGACACACACACACACACACACACACACACACACACACACACACACACACACACACACACACACACACACACACACACACACACACACACACACACACACACACACACACACACACACACACACACACACACACACACACACACACACACACACACACACACACACACACACACACACACACACACACACACACACACACACACACACACACACACACACACACACACACACACACACACACACACACACACACACACACACACACACACACACACACACACACACACACACACACACACACACACACACACACACACACACACACACACACACACACACACACACACACACACACACACACACACACACACACACACACACACACACACACACACACACACACACACACACACACACACACACACACACACACACACACACACACACACACACACACACACACACACACACACACACACACACACACACACACACACACACACACACACACACACACACACACACACACACACACACACACACACACACACACACACACACACACACACACACACACACACACACACACACACACACACACACACACACACACACACACACACACACACACACACACACACACACACACACACACACACACACACACACACACACACACACACACACACACACACACACACACACACACACACACACACACACACACACACACACACACACACACACACACACACACACACACACACACACACACACACACACACACACACACACACACACACACACACACACACACACACACACACACACACACACACACACACACACACACACACACACACACACACACACACACACACACACACACACACACACACACACACACACACACACACACACACACACACACACACACACACACACACACACACACACACACACACACACACACACACACACACACACACACACACACACACACACACACACACACACACACACACACACACACACACACACACACACACACACACACACACACACACACACACACACACACACACACACACACACACACACACACACACACACACACACACACACACACACACACACACACACACACACACACACACACACACACACACACACACACACACACACACACACACACACACACACACACACACACACACACACACTTTCTGCATGGCGGTGTTGCATGCGAGCACGTAGCGTACGTCTCAACGAAGAAGAGGTTCCGCGGTAACGAATCAGTTGGACACATTTGAGCGCGTGCCAGGGTCACTGTTGGGTCGTGTTGTAACTGTAACGTTACACACAGCAGCGGACAGGCATGGCGAGCGAGGAGGAAGGCAGTTCGGACGCATTGGACGCTGGTGTCCACAGCCCGACCTGCTGGAGCGAGTCTCAACTTCGGAAGTATAGTTTCCCGACTCGACCGATACCGAGGCTCTCTCACACGGATCCTAGGGCTGAGATACTTATAAACAACGAGGTGCGTACGTGACCATTCATCCTGCTCCCTCGGTACATTCGTGTTCCTGTCTGACTCGGCTAACGGCGGTAGCCACTGCTGTACAACTAGTACTACAGTTAACCAGTACTGTACAACATACATTACGTACATATTATACTAAGATAGGTTAACTAGTTCCCAGTTAACACTGGTTTGTTGACCTAATTTTATCTGATTTTGTCTAGCTACTAGCTAGGTTAGCCATCTATTCAGTGAGAAGCGAAACTATTTTCTATTCAGCTAACTACCCGACGATAACCAGAGAAACTGCTAGTGAGTTAACTACATGAACAGAATAATCATTGAACCAACGTATCTATCAAGGTAATGTTTGGCGGTCCACCTGTTAGTCCATCAAGACCAGAGTACCATTGACTTGGATGTTCACCATGGCTTCATTGGCATGGCACTCTGCACGTTCAATTCATTTGGTGTTATAGTAGGGTGGCCAAGTGAAAAATGTAACAATGCTTTTTCCGAATGAAACGTATATCGTTGTGTTCGTCTTGAAGACAGGTTTCATAATATTACCTTATATCCAAGCTGCTTGCCGTAGTTTTAAAGAAATCGCGAGAAAACAAGCCAATTTTAGGGTGCTTTTTCACCCTGGCTCTTCCTATCAATTCTATTGAGCGCTGTGGCACCAAAACTGCTTCAGAACACGGTCCTAATATTCTAAATCTAAGCGATTGTTACTCGTCACAATACCCATACTAGACCCATACTAGACAGTGAAATTAGCGAATCAACAACGCGCCGTATAGATGTGGGAACTACAGACATATAGCACAGTACCCAGAAATGGTCAGTAAGAGCAGTAACGGTGTTTGATTTGCTATCGGGGAGTTAGCGTAAAGGCTACGCCGTAATGCTCTTGGTATGCTTCTTAATTTTAATATCCCGTATGTTATCACAGTTACTCAGCTTTTTGCTATGAAAGTTGTAGGCGTGTTTTTTTTTGGGGGGTTTGGGCATATAAAATACTTCTATAAATACCACTCGGCGACCTTCCATAACTTTCTTTATAATCATAACCATGCAATGCCAGCGATTTGCACCGTGCGTCCCCCGGCCATTCCGTGAGGCTTGGCGTGGGAGGGTATCGTCCAGAGGTTCCAGTGGTGGGTAGCCCAATATTTGCCGAATATTTGTTTTTGAAAATGCTAAAATATGTTATTTTTTGACGAATAACATTTTTATGATCTTAATGTTCTCTCATCACAGCAGGCCTTAGTGTGTGTGTCCTCGCAGACTCCATGCTGAAAGGCATGGAGCATGCTTTTCCACACGCACACTTTTGGGTGCACCCTGGAACCACTCTGGAGAGGGCCACGTACCAGCAATTGTACCACTTTCGTGGTGTGAGTGGTCCATTGTTGCTGGTAATTCACATTGGAACGAACAACGTAGTTACCGGGGTTCTCCTTATGACATTATTAGGAGAATGAGGGAACTGATGATGAAAGTTAGGGAGGAGTATTGGTATGAAGTAAGGTTTGCCATTTGCTCCATCCTGCCCCGGCCAATAGACGATGCTACCACAAAAATATAGTTAGGGAATCTAATCTGAGTAATCAGGCCTAATTATCCTTAACAGACATAAGTATAGAATAAACATGGACTCATCATGTAGCCTTCTTTAAAAAGGGAAAGCCTCAAAAGTTTACATTAAATTAGCAGTAATAATTCATGGTGGGGGGCAAGGTTTGCTTCACACCGGCTTCAAATGTCTTTCCTGGGCCTTTACACCCTATCCTATCACCGTGACCTCTGAAAAAAGAGAAGATAGTACAATGGACAGGAGTTTAGCACAAGTTGAAATATTCTCAGTTAATATGTACTCATTTATTTTTATTTACTGGTTTATACTTCCCCATCATACGTGTCACTTTTTACTTAGCAGGACAACAGAGCCAGGGCGAGCTTTGATAAGCCTGTGAGGGACAAGACAAAACAAACCCCACAACCGATAGGCAAAAAAAAAACACTAGTGTTTGCTAAACAACCCTACTAGTGTTTGGTAAACAACCCTACTAGTGTTTGGTAAACAACCCTACTAGTGTTTGGTTAGGGGGGTCTGGGTTCATAAAAAAGGGAGAAAAAAATATTTCCAGATCAGACCCACGTTTTCTTGTCTAGTGTGTGCTGACATGGAAGCCCGCTAAACTGTTATATCTTATTAAAAAGCTGAGGTTCTGCTGAATAAAATGATGCCTGACTTGAAAAGATTTGGAAATATACATTTTGAGTAATTTGCCTCTGAAGCTCCCCATGCCCCGCCATAGGAAATGAATGGGCAGAGCTCAGAGTTCTAAACAGACCCACGTTTTCTTGTCTAGTATTTGCTGACATGAAAGCCCGCTAAACTGCTATATCTTATTGAAAAGCTGAGGTTCTGCTGAATAAAATGATGCCCGACTTGAAAAGATCTGGAAATATACATTTTGAGTAATTTGCCTCTAAAGACCGGCATCACTCCCCTCGCCATAGGAAACCAATGGGCCGAGCTCAGAGTTCCAATAAGAGAATCGGTTTTTATAACTTTTGTCTATGATCCCATGGAAGCCCGCTAAACTGCTATATCTTATTGAAAAGCTGAGGTTCTGCTGAATAAAATGATGCCCGACTTGAAAAGATCTGGAAATATACATTTTGAGTAATTTGCCTCTAAAGACCGGCATCACTCCCCGCCATAGGAAACCAATGGGCCGAGCTCAGAGTTCCAATAAGAGAATCGGTTTTTATAACTTTTGTCTATGATCCCATGGAAGCCCGCTAAACTGCTATATCTTATTGAAAAGCTGAGGTTCTGCTGAATAAAATGATGCCCGACTTGAAAAGATCTGGAAATATACATTTTGAGTAATTTGCCTCTAAAGACCGGCATCACTCCCCGCCATAGGAAACCAATGGGCCGAGCTCAGAGTTCCAATAAGAGAATCGGTTTTTATAACTTTTGTCTATGATCCCATGGAAGCCCGCTAAACTGCTATATCTTATTGAAAAGCTGAGGTTCTGCTGAATAAAATGATGCCCGACTTGAAAAGATCTGGAAATATACATTTTGAGTAATTTGCCTCTAAAGACCGGCATCACTCCCCTCGCCATAGGAAACCAATGGGCCGAGCTCAGAGTTCCAATAAGAGAATCGGTTTTTATAACTTTTGTCTATGATCCCATGGAAGCCCGCTAAACTGCTATATCTTATTGAAAAGCTGAGGTTCTGCTGAATAAAATGATGCCCGACTTGAAAAGATCTGGAAATATACATTTTGAGTAATCAAAATTTTGAGTAATCCGGCATCACTCTTTGGTTGGCATTGGTTTCCTATGGCGAGGAGAGTGATGCCGGTCTTTAGAGGCAAATTACTCAAAATGTATATTTCCAGATCTTTTCAAGTCGGGCATCATTTTATTCAGCAGAACCTCAGCTTTTCAATAAGATATAGCAGTTTAGCGGGCTTTCATGTCAGCAAATACTAGACAAGAAAACGTGGGTCTGTTTAGAACTCTGAGCTCTGCCCATTCATTTCCTATGGCGGGGCATGGGGAGCTTCAGAGGCAAATTACTCAAAATGTATATTTCCAAATCTTTTCAAGTCAGGCATCATTTTATTCAGCAGAACCTCAGCTTTTTAATAAGATATAACAGTTTAGCGGGCTTCCATGTCAGCACACACTAGACAAGAAAACGTGGGTCTGATCTGGAAATATTTTTTTCTCCCTTTTTTATGAACCCAGACCCCCCTAACCAAACACTAGTAGGGTTGTTTACCAAACACTAGTAGGGTTGTTTACCAAACACTAGTAGGGTTGTTTACCAAACACTAGTGTTTTTTTTTTGCCTATCGGTTGTGGGGTTTGTTTTGTCTTGTCCCTCACAGGCTTATCAAAGCTCGCCCTGGCTCTGTTGTCCTGCTAAGTAAAAAGTGACACGTATGATGGGGAAGTATAAACCAGTAAATAAAAATAAATGAGTACATATTAACTGAGAATATTTCAACTTGTGCTAAACTCCTGTCCATTGTACTATCTTCTCTTTTTTCAGAGGTCACGGTGATAGGATAGGGTGTAAAGGCCCAGGAAAGACATTTGAAGCCGGTGTGAAGCAAACCTTGCCCCCCACCATGAATTATTACTGCTAATTTAATGTAAACTTTTGAGGCTTTCCCTTTTTAAAGAAGGCTACATGATGAGTCCATGTTTATTCTATACTTGTGTCTGTTAAGGATAATTAGGCCTGATTACTCAGATTAGATTCCCTAACTATATTTTTTGTGGTAGCATCGTCTATTGGCCGGGGCAGGATGGAGCAAATGGCAAACCTTACTTCATATAAATACTCCTCCCTAACTTTCATCATCAGTTTCCTCATTCTCCTAATAATGTCATAAGGAGAACCCCGGTAGCTACGTTGTTCGTTCCAATGTGAATTACCAGCAACAATGGACCACTCACACCACGAAAGTGGTACAATTGCTGGTACGTGGCCCTCTCCAGAGTGGTTCCAGGGTGCACCCAAAAGTGTGCGTGTGGAAAAGCATGCGAGGACACACACACTAAGGCCTGCTGTGATGAGAAAACATTAAGATCATAAAAATGTTATTCGTCAAAAAATAACATATTTTAGCATTTTCAAAAACAAATATTCGGCAAATATTGGGCTACCCACCACTGGAACCTCTGGACGATACCCTCCCACGCCAAGCCTCACGGAATGGCCGGGGGACGCACGGTGCAAATCGCTGGCATTGCATGGTTATGATTATAAAGAAAGTTATGGAAGGTCGGCGAGTGGTATTTATAGAAGTATTTTATATGCCCAACCCCCCAAAAAAAAAAAAAACACGCCTACAACTTTCATAGCAAAAAGCTGAGTAACTGTGATAACATACGGGATATTAAAATTAAGAAGCATACCAAGAGCATTACGGCGTAGCCTTTACGCTAACTCCCCGATAGCAAATCAAACACCGTTACTGCTCTTACTGACCATTTCTGGGTACTGTGCTATATGTCTGTAGTTCCCACATCTATACGGCGCGTTGTTGATTCGCTAATTTTACTGTCTAGTATGGGTCTAGTATGGGTATTGTGACGAGTAACAATCGCTTAGATTTAGAATATTGGGACCGTGTTCTGAAGCAGTTTTGGTGCCACAGCGCTCAATAGAATTGATAGGAAGAGCCAGGGTGAAAAAGCACCCTAAAATCGGCTTGTTTTCTCGCGATTTCTTTAAAACTACGGCAAGCAGCTTGGATATAAGGTAATATTATGAAACCTGTCTTCAAGACGAACACAACGATATACGTTTCATTCGGAAAAAGCATTGTTACATTTTTCACTTGGCCACCCTACCAGCAGATTGTTAGATTGTCTTGTCCTTATAACGTTTTTACCAGATAATCTGAACTGATTGCATAAGAGGTCGTGAGCAAAAAATACCACACTTGCTTTATGTTCTGCAATAAAATAACTTAATCCGTCTGAATTTCTAAAAAATAAGTTGGACTGCGTTTCTTAGAGCGGATATTTCATGGGCTTGTTATTATATGGGCCAATTTTTATATCAATATAGCAGGTGCGTTGCGATGGATCAGTGATCTGGTGGAGTAACATATTTGTTTATTGCTCATTTTGCTCATCATTTCTACGGATTAAGAAAATATATTTCATTTTGGATGTTAATGTATTTGCACTCTTCAGCATTTTAGTTTCTTTTAGTGCATACTATGATTAAAAGTTGTACAAAACAAAACCAGTCTTTCTTGATCTTTTGCATTTAAAACTCAAAAGAATTTATAAAAAACCCAAAATGTGGTTGTTTTTAATATATTTTAAGATGATAATGGCAACATTGATATGCAAATAAATGTATTGTCATTGGTATTATTTTGGCAATGAATCTTATATTTATGTAAGTACTGTACCATATTGCCCATCCCTACATCATACAGATGCAAAAGTAACACCCATTTATATAACTAGAATGTTTACCTCTAATGGTAAATCATTATAGCAGGGGTGGGACCAAGAGTTTGAGTCAAGCCTCATGCTACTTGTATTTCTTTGTAGACCAAGTCTGCACCCATAGTGAAATCTCTGGCTTTATTCTATATCTCTTACAAGTGCTTGAGTCACTGGGGTCACATTCACCATCCAAACCCTGGAGAATGCTAATTACATATTTGGGAAAGGTGATATATGTAATCAAGTACTCACAAATATTTTATTGTTGGCACACTAAAGCTTATAGTCAGCGTGTTGCCTATTTTCTTTTTTCCAGTGTAAGAATAAATGATAAAGATCTTGATACAGCTAAAAAAAAATAGCCATTACTCTCAATCGAAATGATGATACAAGGCTGATATTCACCTAATAGGTAATCTGTATATTTCTCCTCCAGGTAAACGTGTTATACCACAGAGAAGGATAGGCTAATAAAATGGCAGGGCAGCAATGGACAACTAGTTTGATCCCGTATCATTGCGATTTAGCCGGTTAAAATAAGCATATTCCTGTGGGTAATTGCGCCGGTTAGCCTTCCGGTTTCAGTGGTGCTACAGTGGCTGTTCCATTCCATTTAATGATGCATTCGAGAAGGGAAAATGTACACTTCAATTTTCAACTTAATGTATGGCCTATTTCAAACTAATACGGAACCAAATAAAACACTTATACTGGTTTTCGCCCATTTTATGGAATCTCTAGGTACATTTTATGGAATCTGTCGTATCCCTGTTCCAGATCACAACAGGAATAATCATGCAAAATGTAGTTTTTCATAAATGTTCTCATAAAAGTAGACAGATGTCAGCTGTCTTTAACTTCCTGAACTGTGTTATTGTTGATTAATACTGATTGTTCGCCGATCTAGCCATTTATAATGTAGTTACACTGGGACACCCAAAATCTTTTGCTACTATTTGGAAATACGTCAGATACCTTCAGATCCTGCTAGCGGCATAGCAACAAACAAGTTACGACAATTCAACTCCTGCAACAACCAGCAAGCTCTGCAACCTATTTCAGTAAAAGTAATTGCAGTTAAGCTCCAAAGGAATGAATGGACTGCTGCTTTAATGCATTCCGTTTGACACTGGGTTATATAATTGCCTGCTATGTCGAGTAGTAAATATGATGTTTCTGTGCCTTCCCTTGTAGAACCTTGTATCTTTCTGTGCCACCAACCCCTAGTTCCACTCACCCGTTAAGCCTAGTCCTGGATTGAAATTCAAGATCGAAGGAAAATATCTGTTGGAATTTATTTTCAGTAATGAAAACAATTGACCTTGTGGACTAATGACGTTAGGCCGTGCAGGGCCTAGAGTGTGTACTGACACTCCCCTACAGCTCACCAGCTGATGTGGGCTGTGTGTGGTGGATCCAGGGAATGTTTTCTACTGCAGAGGAGTACAGCTCTGAACATCTATAGCTGCTAATATTGATTGTCCTTATTTGAGCTTATCCTGTTCAAGTGCATATAGACCATAAGACATATAAGCATATACAAGTTAGTCACCTGTCACTTTATGAAAATCATGGCTAAAACATGGTACTGAACGCATAAGGGATGTATTTACTTTTACTGTGCAAATCTGTAATGGACCACATTACAGTGGAATCTGTGAATATTTTTTTGCCCCATAGGTGCAAGACAGCATTATAAAGCTTGTGTGTTACATTGGTAAAGTAATATTTTTCTGCATGATGCAAATGGATATTGATTTGAGCGGATAAAGACCTTCACTGAAGGTGGTTGCTAAATTTACCCAGTGGTCTACTCTTGTTGAACTCCAATGAGAAGGTAGGAGGGAAGAGGGTGTATAGGATGAGTTGAGTCTTGTCCAGACACACATGGCTCGCCATATTAGCTGGAAGTCGTTGTTGTGGGTGTTTTTGTAGTTTATTTGTTTTTGAAATTAAAAGGATTTTACACAGTGCCCGTTTAATGTTTGCCAGACTGTTTTCAGACAATAACACAAATAGTTTTTTTCTATTCTCTTACCAAACAAGTCTAGAATGGTATTAGCTAGTCTTGGGTGTTTTAGCGTGGGGATATAGTATACTGTAAAGTAATGTTTGAAGGATTACATTAAAACATTAAGTGTTGATTTCCACTGGACATTTTAGCTTGTATTTATCCTAGTAGTAAAGTACAAACCTTACATATGCCCCTTTTTTAGTCAAAAGCTTCGGCACCTATGAGCTTCCGCACCTATGAGCTTCGGCACCTATGAGCTTCAGTGCCTTTAAAGTATCTGCAGTCTCCCGCTCTGTCTTGCAGCATTGTTGTGCTTTGTTTCCACTCGTCCATGGAACTACAGCCTACGTTCCTACAGTCACGTAGCTGTTGCCTTGGGTGTCCTGTGTGATCATTAATTGCTCTGCCTACTAGTGAACTGCAGTGTTGTTGACGAGTTGCTTCAGAAGGTGCTTCCTATTGGCCAAAATTATTTTTTCTACATGCGCGAAGTTCATGTTTGTGTTATATACCCACTTGTAAAAACTGCTGCATTTAGTGTGGTCTGAATATTGTAGAGTTTCAATGCACACAAAAACAATCTAATGGGCTCTGTTTGTTGGTTGGTTTACATGTATCAAAGGCAATTTTCAACTTTGTATATGAAAAAAACATTTGTGAATAACGTCTTTACAGTTGAGAACCTGCATTTGCAAAATGATGTTGATTGGCAGAAGCATAGTCAGAAGTCCATCCATGCATTATTTCACTTTGTCCAGTGGACAGCCCAACTTTGTACATCTCATGACGATCTAAATGCATTCCGATGTTACTGAGATCAATGTTTAGGCCAGTACTATAAAGAGTAATGTCTATATAGCTGCAAGCAGCATTTCTTGTTAACTTAACTGAAGTTTTATTTAGATAAAATAAGTAACTAAACAGATCCACAAGAGGTACCATTTCATTTTTACATTGTTTTATATACTCTGCATACAGCCCACATGCATTTATTAATTTAATTATTTAAATTTGTACACAACATTTTTACCCAGCACAGCCGGAAGATGACTGGCCACCCCTCAGAGCCAGGTTCCTCTCTAGATTTAGCCTTTTTAGAGATTTTTTCCATCAACCCCTTAGTTGCTACCTCTTTAGGGTTTTAGGCTGAGTGTTTGTAGAAGTGCTTTGTGACAACTGCTAATGTAAATAGGGCTTTTCAATAAATGTGATTATTTCAGTTCAATACAGTTCAACAGCTGATCAGCACAAGTGCAACGGGGAATAAACCAATAAATGGGCCACAGCTCTCCTCAGAACTGGTGTTTCGTAACTCTCGCAGCTTCCGGTTTGAATTCATTAAACGTAATTAACATAATTAACGTGGTAACATTCCAAACAACATTCTTTTTGGAGCAGTATTTCTGCTCTTGTTACCAGCCTTTGGATTAGAGACATGCGAAAATTAACATTATGTAAAGTTTTTTTACTAGCCGGCTGTCGAAATAAATGGTATACAAATAAACTTCCTAAAGTTACAGCATCTATCGCAATCAGCTGTTAGCTAATTAGCAATGAGACTTAACTGCATTAACTGAAAAAAAGAATATTGGTGTAATATAGAGCCGCGCACCCAGCTGTAATATGGAGCCACCCCCCCAGCTGTAATATGGAGCCACGCCCCCCAGCTGTATTATGTAATATGGAGTAGGGGTGTCTACATAGGTTCGGCCATATTGCGTATGTTTCCTTTGCCATGTTGATTTGACCGGCAAATTGACCTAGTAAGCTAGTGCCTTAACACAGGATTGTATTCCCTCGGGAGAATTGTCGTGCACGGACCAGCATCTGTACTCGTTGTACTCTATCTAATCATATGTCAGAACGCTGACGATGACCTGCACACATTACGCACTGCCTCAGACATGATTATCTAAGTGCCAGTGTTGTGTTGATGGAACACTTGGCTGTTAAGCTGTTTATAGTGTCCCACTTGTTGGTGCGTTTGACAGTGATTACTCAAGGCTGCCATGGCTTGACCTGAAATGAAACGGATGCTTGTCGCCTACGTGTATAGTTCATATCATAATACTTGCTCTTGCTCACCTTCTATTTAGCAGATGATTACATGATGTATTAGTATTACGCTTTATGATCTACTGCTAACACAGTAACCATTTTAGCCTCCTCATACATGAAAAAAAATCTCTACATCATTATGCTCCCACATACAGACTTCACTGTAGGGATAGTATTAGCTAGGTATTTATTGGTGCCTGTTTTCCCCTAAATGTGATGCTTGGCATTCAGACAAATTAAATCTTTGTTTCATCAGGGAATAACATTTCTAGTCATAGTCTGAGAGCCCTTTAGGTGCTCTTTGGCAAAAGGTGTGGCTTCCCTCTGACCACGATAATGTGATGGCTTGATTCGTGATGTGCTGCAGAGATATAGACCTCTAGACCTCTAGAGCTCTGGCTGAGTAGTCATTGGGTTATTCGTCAGCTTCCTGACCAAAGCCCTGCTCTCCTGATTGTGCAGTTTGTCTGGGCAGCCAACTCTAGGAAGACGGGTGGTGGTTTCAAACGTCTACCATTTAAGCATGATGGAAGCCACTTTGTTCTTGGAGACCTTTAATGCTACAGAAATGCATTGGTATCCTTTTCTGTGCCTTCACACAATTCTGCCTTGGAGCAGTATGGACAATTCCCTTGAACTCATGTCTTGGTTTTTTAATCTGGCATGCACGGTCAAGTATCACCTGGGACTTCACAAGACGACCAAGTGATATTTCCAAAACATTGTATGCATTTGCAACATCTAAACGTTTGTCTTTTTTATTATGGGATTGTGTCAATAGTAACAACACATTTGAAGGCATTATCAAAAATACAATTTAAAAGAATCTTTACCTGCCTGCAAAGTGACTCAATAACGACAAGCTCCATAAATACAATTGAATGAGTGACTGGTCGTTAGCCACTAAAATACTGTACAAAAAAACCTATGCCATTCTCATAAAACATCCAGTAATGCCTGATAAAATATTAAGAAAAGCTTTTTTCAACCTTGAACTTTAACTGATAGAAACCAAAATGTTGACATTTGACAGTGACAATATTGTGGAATTGTCTCGCCTGAACTTTTGAAATTTGTTATTTTGGGACTAATTGGGCGGCCCACAATTCTCTAAACAAAATGTTGGTGCAAGTACAACTGACGGCTGGTCTAGCGGATTCACTGTGTGCAATGGATTGAAGCCAAGCATGTATGTGTTTTTATCTGTGCAATTGAGAAGGGAGGGCAACACGAATCCAATCGTGGCAGCAGGCCCAACTGATACATTCTGGCAGCTAAATATTAGATAACGTTTCGCAGGTACTTAGAATAATTATTTTAAAAAACAACACTGACTTCATTAGGGTTTGTCATACCTACATTTTTATTACCCTTTCCAGCCCTCCCAGTTTGATTCACAGACTAACTGAATGTAAACAAATGAACTGCCGACAGTTAATCCAGCTCATAAAGTTATACAAATATATGAAGTTAGCTCATGATCTTAGAAGTAGCTATCTATATGTAGTTAGCTAGCTGGTGCCCGTCATCTTTTGTTGACTTTGGACATTTTTTCAATTGAAAATGTACATATGAACAATGAACATATGAAGACTAATCCTAGTCTAGTTGTCTGAGAATGTTCAAGAGCCTGAGATATCAGAGATGGTGAGATATCAGAGACTTGCGCTATACTGAATGGTTTGCCAATGCTCTATTGACTATTCAAACACAACAGAAGGCTAACACTAACATTCTTTGTCTCCTTATTCGTTCCACCTTGTGGCTAACTATCAAGTTAAACCAAATTACTCACCACCAGCTCCTGATTTCGGTACCAGGCAAAGTGTAATATCAACCTTTCTTGTTTTTGTTTTCAGGAACCCGTTGTTTTAACAGACACCAATCTAGTGTATCCGGCACTCAAGTGGGACGTCCAATACTTGAAGGAGAACATTGGGAATGGGGACTTCTCTGTCTACATTGCAGAAAACCACAAATTCCTCTACTATGATGAGAAGAAAATGGTCAACTTTGAGAACTTTGTACCCAAGTCTCGACGAATAGAAATGAAATTCTCTGAATTTGTTGACAAAATTCATGAAATGCAAGAAGTTGGAGGCGATGAGAGGTAATATTTTGTGAATGGGTATTCCATGGTAACAAAATGATGCTCTTATCTCTGGAAAAAAATCCAGTTTACAGCTTTTTACCCATATGATTATTATGTCTTAATCATTTTTTAACTGATGGACGAGAGCAATCATGAAATGCTTATTTACAAGAATAAGATGCATACTGTTTTAGAAAATATATTACTTAAAGAACAATTCAGTTGAAATGTTAAACAGAATTTTCTTGTAATGTCATATTCAGAAGGAGAGTGATGTGATACATGATTCCCCATTCTTCTCCATATAAGCTGGCTCAGTACAAACTGCCGAGGATAACGATTAGATAAATATTTCAGTGGCACTGCTGAATAAAACAAGTTGTTTGCATTGCAGGTGTGCTTTGCTAAGCAGTGTGGTGCACTGAAATGTGATTCTGGAACTGAAATGGCTAGCTGTGTAGAACGACCAAGTTAAGCGTTCTGGACTGCTTCTGGGAACATGTATCAGTCACTGCACTGATACTTTTAAATGTTTGCTTAAAGCTATTGGTATTGAAACATAACATAACAATGTTAGTTAAATCCAATTGAAGCCGAAATGAGAGTATGTTGCTTTATTTCTTTCCATCCTATGTTTTATTGTCCAATAGTCATCAGTGCAACCAGGTGTTTGGGCGTGCACCAGTTCAAAATGTATACTATATGAAACATTGACAATATAATTAGTTGACAGTTAAGGCGCTGGTGGTTTGGTCCCTGGATTCTAGCTGCATTGTATTTGCACTCATAGACACTACTTTGCCTGAACATTTTCAGTTCGCTTCTATACTGTTTTTATCATGTGACTTTTCTGGCTGATAGCTATCCACTTGCACGTTATATTCCCTTGTTTTTTTTCTATCCTAGCATTTCGGTTTTTTTCTGAAGGGGCGAGGGTTAACTGAAATTATTTTACGTGTAATTCTGTGCCTGTTCAAATGATTCCTTTCATTCTTGATATATTGGTAACCGTGAGGGAACAGGGAACACGAGGAAGACGAGACAACGTAACTATTGTCACACATCAACGTAATTATTGTCATTGATACCTACAAGTCAAATGATTTTACTAATAGCATGCAACATTTAAATTAAAGCTATATTACATGAAAGACAGTGCTGCATTAGGAGTACAGTCATAAGGTATGTGTGTGACTGGGTCTCCACCATCACCATTTATCTGTGACTATTTGGGATATCACTCCCTTCATTTGCCTCGCTGCGTAAAAATATTTCCAGTGAGAATTCTGTGTTCTTCAATTTTATTTGCCTTTACTTTATTAATTGCATATTATTCGACACAGTAGCATTGTCCTATTTCTGTGCTAGTAGTTCTCATGACTGTTTCGGCCTTCAGGTCCACAATGTCACATTTTGAGTATTTGTACAATGCTACTATGTTAATGAGTTGTTTCTGAATGACAGATGGACCCATAAACCCCAGGCTATACAGGAACTCGTACAATGCTACTATGTTAATGTTAATGAGTTGTTTCTGAATGACGGATGGACCCATGAACCACAGGCTATACAGGAACTCGTACAATGCTACTATGTTACTATGTTAATGTTAATGATTTGTTTCTGAATGACGGATGGACCCATGAACCACAGGCTATACATGAACTCGTATTCACTAGAGTTGCCCCTTATTCGTTGTTGATGTTACGGTATTTCCGCTCAGTGGGTTGAGTCGGTTGTCTATCAATCAGAAGGTTGGTGGTTCGATCCCCGGTTCCTCCTGGGAAATTGTCGAGGTGTCCATGAGCAAGACACCTGACCCCAGCTGCTCCTGGCGAGCCTGCAGTTGCCTTGCATGGTAGACCCGGTCGACAGTGTATGAATGAGTGAATGAATGGGTGAATGTGAGGCGGGATCTGTAAAGCGCTTTGGATAAAAGCGCTATATAAAAGCGCAGCATTTATTACCCTACCTGTGGGCATTGATCCAGAACCAGCGCAATGTATTCCTTATGTTCAATCTTCTCAGGGTGTACCTGCAGCAAACCCTGAATGACACAGTGGGCAGGAACATTGTAGTGGACTTCCTGGGTTTCAACTGGAACTGGATCAACAAGCAGCAAAGCAAGAGGAACTGGGGCCAGCTCACCTCCAACCTGCTGCTCATAGGCATGGAGGGTGAGACCTAGCATAACGTATAATGTATTCAGCAGTGCTATTTGCAATGGGTGTAAGTGGAACAGATGAAACCATGATATTGAATGGATGTCCACATAATTTTAGCAGTGTATTTAGTGTATCTTACACATGGACAGTAAATCGTATGCATTGCCTCTTTATCTTTAGGTAATTGCACGTCCACAGATTAACCGTTAATCCTGTGAACATTTGTAGGCAACGTAACTCCAGCCCATTATGATGAGCAGCAAAACTTCTTTGCACAAATCAAAGGGTACAAGAGGTGTATCCTATTTCCCCCGGACCAGTTTGAGTGTCTCTACCCCTTCCCTGTTCACCACCCCTGTGATCGTCAGAGCCAGGTAAATCTGAATTTACACAGTGGTCCTAGTTGTTTTTTATATATGTTGCTGTTTGTTTTTAACTGATTTTTATAATAGCTTCCTTTTCATTTCTAGGTTGACTTTGGGAACCCCGACTATGAGAGTTTTCCAAACTTCAAAAATGCAGTTGGATATGAGACTGTGGTGGGCCCCGGAGATGTTCTCTACATCCCCATGTACTGGTAAGAATCATTTTACACTAGTATCATGTGTGGTGTAATACAGTGTTATGTGCTATCAGGCTCTTTAGCTATATTCCAGTCATTGTACTTGTGTTCAGTGATAATGTCCTCGTCAAGAAAAGGGATGTTGGCTGAAGAGATTGCTATTCAGTATACCTATTGATGGTGCTGATCAACTACATAGCAAATTAGCAGCTTCAGAAATGACTCTGAATTGCCTGTAATCATACTGCATGGACTTCATCATTACTGGGTCACTTTAGCCACAATGGCCGCCAGGCAGGCATGGGAGTTCATCACAGCACTCTGTTGGGCATAGGGAAATTAAAACCTGATATACAGTGATATGTTTCAGTCATATACAGAGGGGAGTTGTTCTTTATCCAAACAGACCTTTTTGGATATCACACTAAGGATGCTGTCTCTGAAATGGCATCACTGAAATGCCATCTCTGTGGCATTGTGGAAACTTACTGGTTGGTGACACTGAAAATTACCGTTTCTACTCTGTATGTTGTTATGGCTAATTCAGGTGGCACCACATCGAGTCCCTGCTGAGTGGGGGAGTGACTATTACGGTCAACTTCTGGTACAAGGTATTGTTACTGAAAGTCACAATAAGACATACGTCTTACTGAAACCCCAAAGAAGCCACTTAATAACTTCAAATATATATATATTCAAACTTAGAAGATATAATAATGTGGTTCTGAATTATTTAGGACCGCTTAATAAATCATCAGTTACTCAGAATTTGAACCCATTTTTTAGCTCTGTGCTTACTCTGATCTATCATTCCCCCAGGGTGCGCCCACCCCCAAAAGGATAGAGTACCCACTAAGAGCCCACCAGAAGGTGGCGATCATGAGGAACATCGAGAAGATGCTTGGGGAGGCACTGGGAGACCCGCGTGAGGTACTGAAACTATAGACAGATGTGTGTGCGCGTGCGTGCGTACGCTCGCTGTTTAAGCAAACGTATCCCAAAACTTTGTCAGAGTTTCAGCCATAATAAGAGAAGTTGTATTGACTTTTTCAGAAAGTATTTAGACCTCTTCAAGTTCTTTCCCTTTTTGTCTTTAAGACTTAATATATTAAAAACAGAAAATTCTAAATACATCGAATACAAACTAAAAGATATTATGTTTATGTATTCAAGCAAAAACAAGGTACTTTATATCACTTAACTAAACGATCCCTACTGTGGATGGTGTTGTGGGGTTGCTTGGAACTGGCAGGGACTTGGAGAGTGATCAGGGTTGAAGAAGGGTGATCACAGCAGTATGTAGAGGTTATAGGAAGACACCTGATACTGAGGCAAAGATTCACTGTAGCCAAGACAACATGGTGGCTTTGAGACAAGTCTGAATATCCACAAGTGGCAGAGCCAAAGCCCCTACTTCGTTTTTAGTAGCTGTAGGAATAATGCAGAAATTGTGCCATGTCCTGAGTCATACTGGCTCTTCAATGCTGTCCTTGGCGCAACCCCAATTACTGCAAATGTCAATGGTCTACCTAATTTGGCCCAGAGTGAATGGAGGAGATGGGTGTGTAGTACAGTACAAAGACAAAATTATGGGCTACAAAATAGATCTATGTCTGCTTTTGCTGGCCTACAGTAGGCCCGAACATGCTCTCATCACCTGACTTTGTTTTAATGCATTTGTATTTACTGTTTCATAGGTTGGCCCCTTACTGAATATGATGATCAAGGGACGATATGACCAGGGATGCAGCTAGAGGCATTGTCTCAAAAGTGTGTGTGTGTGTGGTTGTGTGCGTGCCTGCATGTGTGCATCTGTGAATGTGCACGTTACAGGTGCCTGTTTGTGTGTGCATTCAGACTGTTGACCTAACAGCATGTCAGAACATGGTCATCTTGAGAGACTTTTGCCAAGCGACCACTCTGCTTTGATTGTTTCTGATAGTGAACGCAACTTCAGCCACCACAGGAAGGTATTGAACCCACCAGGCAATGGACCCCCACACACTGTATGCAATGAGACCGTGATACTCATGTGTTGGTGGAACTTTCAAACTACACGATGTAGAGTTGTGGTGTTTGTGTGGTTAGAAAATTGACAGCTGTGTTGGTATCAAAGAATTACAGATACACCCACAGCACCTTGACCAGATAAGGTTGAAGTTGACTAACCACGTGAGGCACTGTCTGACACTAAACATTATCATCTCACTCAATTAGATTGGAATTATCTGATTGTAGATCTGTGGTTGGGGGCAATTTGTGTTCAACGGTTGTTACAGATGAGTCATAACTAATCAGGAACTCTGATTGTTATATTAGGAATTCCTCCTTCAGATATAATATACATGCTTAAAACATGTACAGTTCCTAACGTAAGCTAACTTGTTTTCTGAAAGTCTTTTAAAGCAACTAGCTTTACATGTATCCTGACTGAGATGAAAAGGAAGTTGACTTTTGTTGCTGTTTGATATTATGGTTTTTGGGAGGTATCAGTAAAAAGATAAATACTGTGTTTTAAAAACACTGAAGGAGCACTTAATTGTGTGATTGCCTGCGGTTGATTGGTTTTTGTTAAATGATTGCTGAACATCTATATGTTAAACATATTGTTTGATGGTGTTTTTTGTGTTCATTCAGACAAATGTTTTGGTGATTGTGCTTGTTTTTTTGTATTTCTGTAATGATACACAAGGTACACTTAAGTGAAATTTGAGGATGGACTAAACAGTATTTGATTATTTTTTTTAATTGCAACTGCGTAGTAAAATAAGAGTCTAACAAACTTACTTTCAGTGCGATGAACGAAGACGAAATCACCCAGTTGTAATATTCAAATGTGCCCCCCACCAAAAAAAAAAAAACTTGTTGTTTTACTCCTGTAACAATAACGATGTGAACCTAAATACCATTTTTGGTGTTTAGCCATACATTTTTACACTGTAAATCACATCTGTATTTCTTTACTGTATAGAACTTGTGTTGTCACCATAAATACATACCAGGTTTAGTATTGAATATCTTTATACCAAAATTATACTCAAAAGCAAAAACCATAATTAATACCCAGATCAATACCACCAGGATATTATATTGTTAAATTAAAAATTTGAAAATTAAATAATTTAACACCTACATAACAATCATTATTTTTATCGTTATATCCAATCAATATTATATATTATTATCTCTATTGCATTACAGATTATTATCAAATGTACATCAATAGTTTATTTAAAAAATATACTGGTATTTTACAAATTACATTATTATTGAAAAGCATTATTTCCCCGGAGTACATTTTTGTTACAATAACATTAATGAAATATTATACTTAACAATTGTGTAAGAATTTCGAAACGGGTGGTTTGCAGTTCCGGTTTTTAGAGCCTCCTGTCCATAATAACATTCGAAAGGTGCTGTCATTCGTTACCTAGCAACACGCCACTGGTAGATTGGTAGACAAGCGCGTGTGCTACACCGTAAATGAAAATGCATCTAACCATTTCCAACGGTTGCGTTTAGTTTGCCCCAAACGGTGTTGAGTATCAATCTGCGATCTGTGGGTTAGCCTGGCGACACAAATATCAGCGAGTGGACGAAAGGGTTAACCTGGGTGAAAGTATGCATCAGAACAGCATAATGTTGATATATAAATCAATAGAATCACGTGTACAACGACATTCATTGCTATCACACTTTCTGCAGGTTAAACTTCATTGTGTGACGTTAGAAGTAGTCCGTTAAGTGGGTGTTTGGAATATATAAATACATCTTAATCTCTGCGGATTGAATCTAGTCTATTCAGCGATGTGTAGTATCAAACAGCTTATAAGTGATACATTTTACAGTATAGCTGAGTAACAAAACGATAAAACATCAACATTGTAATGACATTGCCATATGTCGCGCTGAGCAAAAACAACACCTCTTCCATCGGAGCGGATAAAGCCCCCGCTGAAATTGGACCGAAGGGAATTTTAGTTACTTCCGCTCGAAGGAGAAATGTAGATAATCATTTGGACACTATCAATGGTTGAGTGAAACACTTTCTGACACGTGTTACTTGAATCAAAGTGCAGGCAGTGATAGCTGTGACATGATTGGTCTAGCCAAGAGGAGGGCAACCGCTCGCGCAGAACGTGCAAGCCTTCTGATTAACTCTTACTTGCTCTTTGCGTGGGCTACGGCTACCTATTGCGTGCTTTCAATTCGCTTAACTAGAAACGGAAGTAAACATGCAGTTTGTTTTCTCGGAGCGGTGATACCTGCGTGAAGTTGGCCCCCCACCCAACGCAAAAAGTCGGGAAATTAGTCTCAATCGTTTGTGCTCCGTTTGTGCTGGTTTGTGCAGCAAATATTTTCGTTTGTGCTGCTTTACTTTTTTAGATATTAAAGAATACGTTATAGTTCATTCAGAGGTCACTCAGCCCCCCACAATCTCAGAATTAAGTCAAAATAGTCTCAATCGTTTGTGCTCCGTTTGTGCTGGTTTGTGCAGCAAATATTTCCGTTTGTGCTGCTTTAGTTTTTTTATATTAAAGGATACTTTTTAGGTCATTCAGGGGTCACTCAGCCCCCCACAATCTCAGAATTCAGTCAAAATAGTGTCGATCGTTTGTGCTGGTTTGTGCAGCAAATATTTTCGTTTGTGCTGCTTTAGTTTTTTTATATTCTGGTTTAGTCATCACCCATTATTGAAAACCAGAATATTAAAAAAAACTAAAGCAGCACAAACGAAGCACAAACGATTGAGACTAGTTTCACTTCATTCGGAGCAAGTGGAGGGGCTGGTGACGTCATCAGCCATTATTAAAAACCGGAATATAAAAAAAACTAAAGCAGCACAAACGAAAATATTTGCTGCACAAACGGAGCACAAACGATTGAGACTATTTTGACTTAATTCTGAGATTGTGGGGGGCTGAGTGACCTCTGAATGAACTATAACGTATTTAATATCTAAAAAAGTAAAGCAGCACAAACGAAAATATTTGCAGCACAAACCAGCACAAACGGAGCACAAACGATTGAGACTAATTTCCCGACTTTTTGCGTTGGGTGGGGGGCCAACTTCACGCAGGTAGCGGTGATTTATTAAAATTATGACTTGTTCAATGTAAAATGGAGATATACCAAAAGGAAATATTTTTCATTATCAAAACCTCTAGCCGACGACATAAAAGCACTCTTACCAGACCATTAAAGTAAAAAGTGTAATTCGGCAAAAACGTAGAGAAAGTTCAAACATTAACACGTTTTAGCGTTTCTTTAGATAACATCAAAACACGATTTATATCCTACAGAAGTAGCAAGCAAGTTATGCTAACGCTAGCTAACCCAAATAAGGTTTACAGTGCTATGACTAAGTACTCACACACCCTAATACAGTGCTATGACTAAGTACTCACACACCTTAATACAGTGCTATGACTAAGTACTCATACAGTGCTATGACTAAGTACTCACACACCCTAATTCACAAAGCCAAATTGTTATGGCCAGATGACTGGGTCAGAGCACCTCTGACTCCCAGTCAGCAGTGATTAATACCTGCCGTGGAGGGACAACCCTCGGTGACAGGGTTTTGGGCTACCAATAATAATCGATGCGCAGCTGCAGCGAAGGCTATCCGGTTTGGTCTGAACTGATCTAGCCTACTTGGACAGAAGTTACAAATAATTTAAATTATGGTTACGGAATTAATGTCACAACAAACAGTGAATCAATCCAAGCTGCGTTGGTCCAGAATGGTCAAAGTGCTTGTGATGACCTCTGCCCGCTCAAAAATTGCCTACAATGGACACGCAAGCGTCAGAACTGGACATTGGAGCAGTCACCAGGAATGAAGTCTACGTGTGGGCCATTACATGGGTAAGTGATGGCCCCAGGATGTAATTGGGAAGACTACAAGCCGATGGAGGGAGAGTGATGCTCTAAGCAATGTTCTGCTGTAAATTCTTGGGTCCACGCGTCAATCTGGACAATAATTTGACACATCTAAATGTTGTTGCTGACCAGGTGGCAATGGTATTTCCTGATGGCAGTGTCTGCTAATAGCAGGATATTGAGCCCTGCCACGCTTCACAAATTGTTTTGCCTTAGCCTCGAAATTCCCCAAATCTCAATAGTATTGAGCGTCTGTGTGATGTACCTCACTAAGAAATCTGATCCACTACGCTACATACAGGACTTAAGATAAATCTGCTAATGTTTTTGTGCCAGATACCATGGGACACCTTCAGGGGTTTTGCAGTGTCAATGCATTGGCGGGTCGGCTCTGTTTTGGCCACACGCGTAGGACCAACTACGTGTGCCGTAGTTGTGTTTTGGCTCATTAATGCCGCATGTAAAAACCCTACATCTTCGGTGGCTTACTGGAACACTCTGGAATAGGTGATGTGTTCTGGGCATATGTATTATATTTGCAATATCATTTTCTCCCCAACATAGTGTGTATTTTTCACCATCTAAACACACATAGTGGTAGCTCGGTTAGGGCACGGTTCAATATATATAATGAACAAATTAGAGTTTCGGAATTGTATTATTCTTTTTTTGCACAACGCATATTTTAATATATAACTTTGAACTTTTTGTATTGAGTAGGCTACTATCTCTTTGCTGTACAACACTTTGATTTTTGGCATGTGTATGCTAGTATGACTTTGAGTTTGTCTACTCTAATGTGTGCAGACTTCTGAATGACTGCTAAAGAGTCAGTTCTGTTGTGCAAGTAGCTTTGAAATAAAAACAAATGTTGATCAATTCCTTGTATCATTCGTTTAATCGGTTTGATGTGAAATTCAAGTATGTTATTGTAGATATAACTTCTGGAAAGGAATAGTACTAATAATATAAAAGTTATTTCATAATATTGAAACCTAGCAATAAATATTTATGTGTAATGTAAAAAGATTCATAGAAGGGTAGTGAAATCAACAGATAATTTGAGTATGAACGTGAGAGGTTATCAATTGGAGATACATCCGTCCCCTTTGACCTTTAACAGTTGAGGGGTCACCATGTTTAGAAGGTCACCCAGTATATAAATAGCAGTCTTCTTTTCTTGATTGCATTTACAGGGGAAAATGAGGGTTATAGTTTGACATCTCCTTTGAATGAGCGGTAGTTCTCTTGGGTGAAAAAACAACAACCTGCACTCAGGTAAGAACTATGTATAGCATAAACCACTTTCACACCTGCATTTGTGTGATTACACCTAAACCTAATGAACCAACTGGTAATGGTCATTCAAACAAGTGCATTTAATTGAATGTTTCCTGGTCCAACATTTCTATTAGACACCCAGGAAATGCAAATGTCAATGTCATAGCCTCTACCAGTCCAGCTTGGACATCCTTAATTAGACTGTCTGAAGGGAGATTACGGCACCACATTTATATCAGAAGCATTATATATACATTCATCATACATTCAATAGCATATAATGTGATCAAAGACAGAATTTAAAATTCAAGCTTTAATGGGGTACAACAGCTTAGCCAAGTTCATGAGTACACCCTTCAATAATCCATGGGTGTACATGTGCTTTACATTTCTGTCATGGTATCAAGTTCCTTTTATAACGCACTACAGGGGTTTTTGGTATTAGGCTAATATAAAATGGTTTTGGGTTGCATCCAGATGTTCTGTTTTGCATTGGACTTAAAAACAACCCAGTCATGATGTATTGGTCAAATACCCCAGACCCTGCTACCTTCTTGCTAAAGTATGGCTTAAGTAAGCCTGGATTTGATGGATCAAAAAGTTCAGAGATGTTTGACCAGAATAAACTTATAATTCACTATGTATAACAGGATCTCTATAGTTTTAACTATAGGGCAGAAGCAGTAAGATCAATCTCTGGTTTCGCTCAGATGCAGACAGTAAGCTGCCCTCTCGTCCTTGTTGTTTGCTGTCTCAGCGCATGCGTGAGCCCCGATCCACACAGCTCGGCTCCGACCAGTAAGTCGTTTCAACTCGCTAGCCAATGATATTCCCTTCCGCCGATCCTCTCGAACTGGTCTGACACAGTCTTCTTGCACTGTCTAAGGACACAAGTTCAAATATTTAACCCCAATATTGTAGTGATGGGACGTTCGTGAACAAGTCGGCTCTATGAGCCGGCTCTTGTAGGTGAACATTGAGAGCCGGCTCACACATGCGAAGAGTCAGATCTATTTATAAAAAAACTAAATATGAACATCAAAAGATTCAAGTGAATATAATTAAGTAGCTTAACGAACTAAAACATTTACAAAATAGGCCTAAATGCTCGAGCATGTCATCTGACTGGCTACCCAGACCAACTGCCCCGCCAGTTATTCTGGTCAATCAGACCTCAGTTATTCTGTGTAGCCAGTCAGAACGAAATGCTTGAGCATTTAGGCCTATTTTATAAATGTTTTTGTTCATTGACCACCAGTTATTCTGGTCAATTATGTCCAGACAGTGTCCACCAATGAACCAAATATGCGTGAGGGAGGGCCGATCCAACTCAGTCACTCACAGCCACGCACTTAAAAGCCCAGGAGAGACAGACAGGACAGCTGTGAAAACCACAGCTGGAAAAATTACCGGAAGAACGGAAGCATTTGGATGCATTTGAATAATGTAGACAGTTTTAGAGCACAGGGCAGAATATGCCAAAATAAAATTTCATTTAAAGCCGGTTCACTCAACCTACACCGGCATATCTGAACTGTGCACACAAAAAAAGGACAATTAAAATAAAGAGTAAACAGAAGATTAGAAAAGAGAGACTTGAAGAATGGGAGAGATAGATTGGGACAGAGAGAAGAAGAATTGAAATTAAAAAGAAAATGACTGAAAATATCCTCAAAAAGAGGCAGATAGAGTTACGGATAATAGAGATTGAAAGGAATATGCGAGAAGAAAGCCTTCATGAAAGACAAAGGGACCATGTTACACCAGAATGTCCAAAGGATGATGATTCCAAAAAACAAAACACGGAAGTAGAAAAGACCGTTCAGAATGTTTTATCAGTAGATCCGGAGCGCCCTGCAAATGACATTAAAAGAGGAACGAAGTCAGAGATTGTCAGTAAAACAAAGGGAAAAGCCAGAAGTAGAGACATATTGAAAGAACGTCCATAGGTCCAAGGTTTATAAGTAAAAAAAATATTAATTCAAATGTAAAAAAGACTGACATAAAATTTCCACTGGAAGATCTAGAGTGCCCCGGACATTGATAGACGGATTAAGTCAGAGATTGTCATTAAATCAGTAAAGTGTATGACATAGATATCTCAAATCAAGACAAAAAATGGAAAGGAAGTCAAAAGGTAGAAGTATACATCGGTAGACCCAAAAGTAAAAGAAAAGCACGACATGGCTTTGTTATTTCTACAGTCACCACTACTTGGAAGTAAAAAGAAGACAAACAATGGAATGCATTGAAAGGAAGTAAAATGGAAGAAAATGTCAAAGGATATGACGAGTTTAAGACCAATGTGGACACACAACAAGACGGCAAAGATAAGATGCTGAAAACAAATCAAGCACCCTTTGTTGATTTCAGTGAGGTTTCCAATTTAAATGACTCAGGCTTTATAGACAAGTCAGATTCCCAACATCAACCTTAAACTTCTGAATGAAGGAAAAGATAAGACTAACATGACTGACAAAAAAAATGTCAAAGATGAGATGCAGAAAAAATATTTAGCACCATCTGCTGGTATCAGTGAGTACATGCTCTCCAACTTAAACAACAAAAATCCAAACATCAACCTGACCGAAATTGCAAGTCAGAAACATTTTTTGGCTTTAGGATTCGAAACCTCCATAAACTCCTGAATGCACCAATTGCCGAGCTGAATGAAACGGACACCTTCACAACATCAAAACCAGTACCAGTTAAAAAAAATACGCTGGAAAAAAATATGACATATGGAAAGGTAAATGTGTGAGGAAGGATATTGAGGGGAAAACAACTAAGATATACTGTGTTTAATCATTTATTACTGTACGTAGCTCTTCCAGAACAATATGTATCCAAAGGTGATTCTGTGTTTGATTATAAACATATATAGTTATCGTAGGTATCCCTGTAATTATTACTTCACATATATGCACGTTGGTGCTGTTAAGCTACAGTTTATGCACACATCTGGAGAACATTTTTGTAGAGAAAAAAACATTGGTAGCTACAGAGTGTTTCTCCACACGTGGAGATGGACCCACTCAGTGAGGCAGGTCTACTCCGCGACCCCAAACAACACTGTCTTCTATGGACCAATTGATGGCAAAGTCTATGCCTGTAGCAAAACAAGGCCAAATTGATATTGCATTGGCTAAAATGATTTACACTGATTTCCATCGATTTTCTCGATCGTGGCGGGCAGAGGTTTAAGAAATGATAGCAATAGTCAAAATGAAATGTACACAATTCCAAGCAGGAGTATGATTTCATTTCATCATATAATTAGAGTTAATTTAACACCAATCATAGTCAAGCAATCGCAAACTGTTTGAATTGAACTTATAGACTCCGTTAAACCTGCCTTTTAAAATGGGTATAATTAAGACGACAACATTCATGACACGTTCTGTCGATTTGGAATATGCAAAGACCCCCGAAAACAACACTGTCACAGTATCAATTTGCTGTCCCCTCAAAATCACTCAACACACAGACATTAATGCCTGAACCGCTGGCCACAAAAGTGGGTACAACCCAAGTGAAAATGTCCAAATCGGTTCCATATACTATGCTTGTGCCAGACAATGTAATTTTGAATATGCCATCTCTGGACAGTAAGACACATCATTCCTTAAGTTTAGTAGCGACCCACGGACACACAGCCTTTGGATGCAGAGACAGCTGTTCTGACCACTGAGCTATGCAACAGCTTGACGTGGCCAGCAAATGTACACTGTTATACACGCTGTTGTACACTCCCTACTGTACATTGTAGCAAAGTGTTATTTCTTCAGTGATGTCACATTAAAAGATATAATCAAATATTGTGAGATAACAACACCAGAATAAAAACACTCATTATAGTATATCATCTTACCTCTTTTCCTTGAGCCTGCTCCCTGAGTCTAAGGATGAACTTCCCCTGACCCCTCCACCTTCCCTGGGCCTGGAACACACACTCGTGGTCCTGGAGGGTCCGTTGGGTAGGTCTGGCTGGTAGCCTGCGCCCCAGGGGCTCCTTGACCACCTCCTCTATCAGAGTGTAGTCGCTGGTGTTGGCCCCTGACAGCAGGAGGCTGGACCCCCTGGCTATCTTGAGTGTCTACAGAGGAAATAAAGATTAGCTATATGCTTAGAGGCATAATATGTCATTTCACCCCTGCAAATTGGTTTGGTAAGCTAATTCATAGACTGAGCTTCAGAAACTGGCGGACACTGGTGTCCACATGGTTTTCTAAATGACAAAAACATTTCAAGAGTGTGTCTGACTAGTGCTCACCTGTTGGATGAGCTCATTGGCTGTGATTTGTCTAGGAACTCTGAAGGTCATCAGGGATTGGTCGGGAGACACTTCATGTACTTGCACCAGGAAGGAATCGTTGTCCAGTCCAGCGTTTACCTCCATCTCCTCTATAATGGAATTCCCTTCATTCACAGGCTGAAACATAAGTCAATAGTAAACTAGCAGACGTGTGCCTGGGTGCTAAGCAGGTGCTGTGATCAGACAGCACCTCAGACAATTTTTTTCAAGTAGTTATGAGTGATGAAAATATCAAGGCAGTTCTTTATGGAAGATAACTCAGCGATGATTTAAAAGTCATGAAAGGACAAAACTGTGATTCTGGTAAGGTTTTCTTTACAGGCAGACCTTTTTTCGGTTTTTCAGACACACTCTGCCCAGGTAGCCTTCGTTAGGGTTCCAGCTCTGAACAACCTTTAGAATCTCCTCCTCAGGCCTGATGGTCCTCTGTAAGAGGGGGCTCCGTGCCTCCCCTCTGTCCTCCCTAGTCTCACCTCTCTCCTGGGACAATGCCACCATCTCTTCAATTAGAAAGCAAGACGAGAGGGAGAAGGGAGTGGTGGAGAGGGATGACACGATCTGAAAGGCAGAGAAAGTGATGAAAATTATATAGCTATAAAGTCGTATAATTACATAATTGTATATTGTTACTGTGACAGTGTGTGTTCCAGATAAAACTGTCCAGATGAGTCTGTTGCAGAGGAACAGTACATAGTGAAATGAGAAGATCTAGTGGCTCACTCACATGGTGTAGGAGCTGACTGGCAGCTGTCCTCTCACTCACATTCACCACTGTAAAAGGTTCAGGCCCAGGGACTCCATGTACAGTGACCTTGTACTCCATAGTAGACCTACGTTCGTCTGTACTGAAGAGCTTGGATACAGACAGTTATTTTAGTTATGGATCTTGTGGTACTATAGAGCTGAATCAAAATCATGCAAGTGGTCCCTGGAGCTCTCCAGGACAGTGATGGGAGAAGGCTACCCTGCACACAAAACTACTCACTGCACACAGATCTACTACACACTGATCCACTACACACGGATCTACAACACACTAAATTACTCACTGCACACTGATCCACTACAAACTGAACTAACCACTAACACACTGATCTACTACACACTAAATTACTCACTAAACTACACACTGATCCACTACACACTGATCCACTACACACTGATCCACTACACACTGAACTAATCACTACACACTGATCCACTACACACTGATCCACTACACACTGATACACAACACACTGATCCACTACAAACTGAACTAACCAGTAACACTGCGTCATTTCACCTGTGATGCTGGATGTGAACCTGCTGCTCCACTGTCTTCAGTTCTACGGCTGTAGATGAACACACTAGACCCGGGCAGGACCTCGTTGTGCTGGTTCCTCAGCTGCACATGTCTATATCCTGCCACATGCAGTTTCGGAAATAATTGGTCATGCTTGTTTTGGGAATACAATGATGATTGGCCAAAGTGAAATCTGTTAGCTAGCTGAGTACACACGACAATTAACATTTTCACAAGTACTATATAAAAGGTTTTACTGTTGACACAAGTCGCACGACAAGTATTGTTAATCTAAATGAAACTACTGTAGTTCAAATAAGCTCCGTCCTTGTGTGTGTGTGTGTGTGTAATTAGCCTACAACGACAATCATCAATGGAAGTTAAGAGTCAGGGATACAAGAGCATACACATATCTGTCTGTGTGTGTGTGTGTGTGTGTGTGTGTGTGTGCCTACCTGTTCTGAGTGCTTTGAGTGGTATAATCCTCTGAGCGGTGGTCTGGGAGTTGTTGTGTTCCACCACAGCAAAGCGTAGGAAGGCCAGGTCAGCCATGAGCAGAGGGAAGTGGAATCTCTGGTTCCATATGGGGTTGAAGCTGTTACGGTGGACAGGTTTAGTGCGGAAGTGACACACGTCCGCCTGTACGCCCAGTATGTCGACCTCAATGCAAGGACTGCCTGCTGTGATCCCCGGGCAAACATTCTGACCAGAGATGATCTGGAAGGAATGGAAGGCAAGGGAGATAAATTCAAAGAAAATGAGAAAGGGTAACCTGTAGAATACAATGTACTCACGGTTAGAGAGATCAGGGCGGGGTTCATGCCCTCCGGGTCTCTGTCCAACGGGCTGAAGTGTCCATAGAGCGGGCAGCTTGGGTCCCATAGGACCGGCGGCTTTAGAACATATCCACAACCCCCGTTAGGCTCAAACATGGCCGCATTCAGCTGCAGGGACAGGTCTATCAGAGAGACGGAGGGAGGCAAGGAGAAGACAGAAAGAGAAACAGACATGTTGTGTGTTTACTAGATTTAAACAAAATAACATTAACATATTTTTAAAGAACAGTGTTCCCAAGTTCTAATTAAATTTACCTCTTTTGAAATATTGCATTGACGTTTATGACAGAATATAGACACGGTACAACACATTCTGGCAACATGGCAAATATTGTTTTGCTTGTGTGAAGCTAGACAATCGCCATTGACCACAGTTTCCCCAGCGTTTGTTATAATAACACAACGTATTTGACCGTTCCAGGTGTTCAGCTCACCATCGGTTTGGTAGTTGAGGGCGACCAGCTGCATTCCGTGCAGCCAGAAGAGTAGAGGACTGGGGTTGGTTGAGTCGATGCGTGTGGCTGCTGGGTAGGTGCGCAGGAGCTGGCCTTTGGTGTGTTGGATCAGCTTCTGGGAATAGCGACGACAGAGGCGCTTGGCGGCGTTCTCGTTGACAGAGGAAACGTGGTAGCACTTCGGCGTCCGGATCAGTGAGCTCAGGGAGGTGTTACAGGTGTGAGGAGGCGACGTGGGAGATTCCTCCCAGTTTGGGCGAGAACCGTCTGAGACTGAAATGTTAAGAGGCAATGGTCGACTAATCAGCTTTAAAATATACGTACAAATATGCGTATCAGATATTGGCCTGCCTAAGATGATGCAGCAGCTCCCAAACTACTAAGTTATTAGGACCTAATCCCTGTTTTAGGTGTCATCAGTATTTCCTGATGATGTCAGTACCATTCGATGGATGGATGAGTGTGTGGATCTGCACCCAATGCCTAGACTTTCCATTAGGAAGGTTTCACTTATGTCCCGTGGCTCAGAATCAACAACCTCTGAACCCTTTAGGGAGTTGTTTCGCTGAAGGTGTTAAAGTTCACCGGCGTTGACTGTAGCCATGTAAATGCTTTATGGACTAAAGACACGGGCACAGATATATATATATATAGACATACAAACGTCTGAGCCTTTAGAGTAAACAATTGTGTGCCTTCCTAATGTAAAGGCACTAGCTTTCAAGTGTGTTGGCCAGATAAGATCCGGAGCCTACCTCTATTTGAGGGGCGCCTGACTGTCAATGGGTCCAATGGAACCCCTTTAATTGGAGCATTCCCGAAGATGGACCTCCTGCCCTTTCCTCTAGGACACATTTCCTTTGTGTCTTTTCTTTCTCTGGGAGACTCAGATGAAGTGGCACTGGATAGACCTGATACACACAAACAGTCACATATATGACAGTCACATATATGACATATATTAATACCAAATTGACCTATTCAACTATAGCAAAATGTGAAATGGTTTTTATAGTTCGTTTACAGAAGATATAATGTTATTTAAGAAAATACCTGGGAATTTGACAGCTTGGCAGTAGATCACCAGATCTGAGAGCTCCTGGGCGATTTGGCGTCCTTCTCTCTTGCTTCGAGGCAGCTTGAACTCTTCCTCTAGCTCTTTTCCAAATACCTGTATGCGGGTGAGTGAGTGTATATGTGCATAAGTGTAAAAAGACAAAAGATACAAAACTCTTTCAGACAAATACCAATAAGGTTAATGTTGAAGACTTATTTTCAATCCATGTCTTTTATTATACAAACTAATTCAGAATATCTCTATAGGCCTGTTTATTGTTGAGTTCTATTATTTTTAACGGTTGCCACCAAATAAGATGAATAAACATTCATGAGAGACCTCACCATTCCTTTGTTGTGACTAGTGCTCTCACATTTCTTCCTCTTTTTGGGGACTTCGTCACTGTGTTCGGTCTGTAACTTCTCCCCTGCCAAAGGTTTTCCGTCCAGCCTGTCCTCCAGAATATTATCTATATCAACGCAGACGTTCGCAGCCAAATGCTTGTTATTTTGATCAAGAGAAAAACGCACTCTCTGAGAAAAACGCACTCTCTGTAACACGCAACAATGTAAGTTTCAAACATAACAATTACAACTATTGGCTTACAAGCAAACTCTTCTTCTTGTTTGACCCACTTGGTAATGAAATTGAGGATCAGAGAAAACACATTTAGCAGATAAGAACCTCTGAAAATGGCACATTCACACTCATGCAATGGACACAGTCACAGCCAATGTATTAGAACTAGGGATGCAGCTATCGGATATATAGCCACGGAATCGGTCTGATACTGGCCAAAGTGGATCAAATATCACCCAAAACATTTGAATAATCCGATAGGATTCATTAGCCAATGATGTAAATGCATTGAGCCACATGGCGTAAAGAGAGGTGTGTCGTGAGACAAGCAACACGTGTCTGGTGAACATAACTAGCATAACTAGAATATGAGATTAGCTGGTTAGGTTAAGCAGAGGGCATCCAAACAAATGTATTATTAACAGATTATGTTAGTTGTTGACAAGATGGGAATAGATGGTATCGACAAGAATCGATATCGGCAGATGCTCAAGGTTGTAATACCGTTATCGCCATCGTACATAAGGAAGTGCTACCGAGCCGTCCCTAACTTAATCACTAAACAGAGCACAATTTCACACAAGTCATTTGATTTGTTGTGTTACCTGATGGGACATAAGAAGCAGCAGATGTATTCAGGACGTCAGCTACGGGAGAAGAGTCAGTAGGGAGTCAGGAAGGAAGGAATCATTATGATGATTCAACAGAAGCTGCTATGAGGGTGTAGGGGTGGTTGTACAGAAATGCCAGGACAATAAACTGACAAACACTGAAATGGTATTGGGGGCTGCGATCAGACTATATACTGACAAACACTGAAATGGTATTGGGGCTGCGATCAGACTATATACTGACAAACACTGAAATGGTATTGGGGGTGCGATCAGACTATATACTGACAAACACTGAAATGGTATTGGGGGTGCGATCAGACTATATACTGACAAACACTGAAATTGTATTGGGGGGTGCAATCAGACTTATATACTGACAAACACTGAAATTGTATTGGGGCTGCGATCAGACTATATACTGACAAACACTGAAATGGTATTGGGGCTGCGATCAGACTTATATACTGACAAACACTGAAATGGTATTGGGGCTGCGATCAGACTATATACTGACAAACACTGAAATGGTATTGGGGGCTGCGATCAGACTATATACTGACAAACACTGAAATGGTATTGGGGCTGCGATCAGACTATATACTGACAAACACTGAAATGGTATTGGGGGGTGCCATCAGACTTATATACTGACAAACACTGAAATGGTATTGGGGGGTGCGATCAGACTTATATACTGACAAACACTGAAATGGTATTGGGGCTGCGATCAGACTATATACTGACAAACACTGAAATGGTATTGGGGCTGCGATCAGACTATATACTGACAAACACTGAAATGGTATTGGGGGTGCGATCAGACTTATATACTGACAAACACTGAAATGGTATTGGGACTGCGATCAGACTATATAATGACAAACACTGAAATGGTATTGAGGGTGCAATCAGAGTTTTATACTGACAAACACTGAAATGGTATTGGGGGGTGCAATCAGACTTATATACTGACAAACACTGAAATGGTATTGAGGGTGCAATCAGAGTTTTATACTGACAAACACTGAAATGGTATTGGGGGTGCGATCAGACTATGTACTGACAAACACTGAAATGGTATTGGGGGGTGCGATCAGACTATATACTGACAAACACTGAAATGGTATTGAGGGTGCAATCAGAGTTTTATACTGACAAACACTGAAATGGTATTGGGGGGTGCGATCAGACTTATATACTGACAAACACTGAAATGGTATTGAGGGTGCAATCAGACTATATACTGACAAACACTGAAATGGTATTGGGGCTGCGATCAGACTATATACTGACAAACACTGAAATGGTATTGGGGGTGCGATCAGAATATGTACTGACAAACACTGAAATGGTATTGGGGGTGCGATCAGAATATGTACTGACAAACACTGAAATGGTATTGGGGGTGCGATCAGACTATGTACTGACAAACACTGAAATGGTATTGGGAGGGGGGTGCGATCGTACCATCAGATAGTGATTCATATTCATAGTCGTACTCATCCTCATATTCTTCTTCCTCTTCTTCCTCATTAGCCATGGTTTGGAATTGAGAAGGCATCACAGGACTTGTCTGAGCTTGCATCTGGGCCAACTGATGAGCCTATGCCAGGATTAGTCATTAAGCACAATGTTAGCTAATTACCGTACATAGGTAGCTACACTATAGCATGATGTGTACAGTATATAGATGGAGGTTTTCATCAGCGTGTTCATTTTCGGTAGACATGCCTTCTGTTTAAGGATGTCCACAGGCGTCTGGTGAGCTTTCAGCTTCTTGTTCTTGAGGAGGATTTTCCTCCTCAGTTGCCATGGCGATGGCAGTAGTGGGTCATTGGAGAAATCACTCTCAAACAAGAACTTTGTCACCAGCTTATCCCCAAATACAGTCTGTTAAAGCACAACAGAAACACAGCACCTGAGGTTTGTTTTTGTAAGAGAAGACTAATCAGTTAGGATTGAATAGTAATTTAGGGTCATAAAGTGAAGTGTGACAGATTAACTTATTAAATACAGTGTAAAAGTTTGGGGCTCACTAACTCTATATAGAAACTAAACCTTTAACCTCAATCGTCTAAGCTAACATGTTGTTTCTTCTTCAGCGAAATACAAACAAGTATCAGAAAGAGCCCATTTCACATCTAAACATGTAAACACTTGAGTTTGACAGCATTCTTGTAAAGGTCGATCTACCTTGAAGATTTCGGCCATTTTGCGTTGTTGCGGCAGGGAGCAGTGATTCTCTATGGACAGTATTACAGGTAGGTCAGAGGTCACGAAGGCAGCTCGGTTCACCGCCTCCACCACATCCTGCAGGATGGAAGGAGGAACTATACTCAGCTCAACTCGGTTCCACTCAGCTCAACTCAGTTCAACACAGCTCAACTCAGTTCCACAAAGCTCAACTCAGTTACAACTTGAACCAACCCAAGTGAACCTGGTAAAACGTCACTCTATTTCACCTTGAAGAGTATCCGGGTAGTGAGGGTGTGTCCATGGTAAATGATTGGCGTACCATCATCTCCATCCCAACAGTCCAGTTCAACACTTCTGCATCCTTGGAGGAGCACCTGAGACAATATCGGAACAATAAACCTGTTGCCACTTAGCACAAAGCGTGTGTGATAGTGATTTATTCAATCATCACTACAGCTAGATTGTTAGTAAACATCATGCAACGAGTGTAATTTCCGCCAGGCTTGTTCCAGTGATCTGATTCTCACTGGAGTATAGAGCTCCTGTGATCTGAACAGGGATCTGATTCTCACATGGGTGTAGAGCTATTGTTATCTGAACAGTGATCTGTTCCAGTGATTTGATTCTCACCTGAGTGTAGAGCTCCAGTGATCTGACCAGGGATCTGATTCTCATCTGAGTGTAGAGCTCCAGTGATCTGACCAGTGATCTGATTCTCACCTGAGTGTAGAGCTCCACAGACGACTCTCCTTTAAGTTGATGGGAGGTCAGGTAGGTGTTGTGCGATGACGCGATGTAGTAGTAAGTCAGTGGGTACTGCAGCTCTTCTACTTTTAATGGAGACTCTTCCAGTCTGGAAGCAGAGTTGTCCTTGTCTATCATGTAGCTTAGGGATCAAGAAAACAAACACGGATTCTGGTCATTTTCTCTCAGTTGTGAAGGTCATTGTGTTAACATAGTCATAGATCTCCAAAAAAATACTGCAAATACTGACCGGGCAAATCCCTCAAAAGACATCCAGCCGATCTGACGGAAACTGGCAGACGGCTCGAATTTCTGGGAAACAACATCATTCTTGCATTAATTCTGCTGAAGATTTGCTGAAGAAATCCCTCGCACGTGTGCAGGAGATACAAACATGCAGACACACCTGGATTATTTTCAGGACGTCATCGTGCGAGTGGTTCTCTCCCTGATAGTTGACCAGGAAGTCATTGAGGTGAGTGATGGTCATTCCCAGAGATCCCAGCGAGGCGGTCTCTACACCAGTACCATTGTTCACGATGCTGGCTGCTGCGATGGCATCTAAAATGTGCTTCTGATTGTCCGACATCTGTTGCTTGATGCGAATAGAAAGGCCAAGGTCCATATCGTTCCGTGTCAGCAGGTCTATTGACGGGGAAAATACCTCTAAACTCAACTTAACAGCATATCACAGTCGCTGAGTTACGTTGGGCCACTAAAAGGCTTTTCACGCTGCATGTACTTTGTCTTAGGCGTTGTAGTTGTGAGCTTTACGTACATCACAATACGCCGTTTACAGACTGGTGAAACATATCCCTTATTCCTGCATAGAAACAAAAATGACCCAAACTGTGCAGTTAACTCACCCAGGTCTGGCTGCAGTCCTGTGACACTGTCGTCAATGTTCAGGTGAGTGTAAAGTGCAGGCTCCTGGGTGGACTGGGCACATGACACAGCATGGGCATCAAACAGGTCCTTCAGGTCCTTACGACTCCGAATACTACACGTCAACATGGGAACCAAAACACGGAGGGTCCAATTCATTAAATCATGATGTCATTTTTCCAGTACACGCTGGTGTGAAAACCAAAAACACGTTGGTGACAGATGACCCAAACCATGACATATACCTGGAAATCGCTATATATATTAATCTTTGTAAAATGCAATTGAAATGATAGGGAAAGGACATTTTACTACGGTGGCAATAGTTTTTTTATTACACAATAATGCAGTTTGTTTTAATACATGTTCAGTTTACCTGAAGGACTTGAAGAGTTCAATAAACTCTGTAAAGCTCATTGTGCTATCTGACACCATGAGGTTCTGGAAGTTCTTGGATTGGCTCTTACCCCGGCTAGGTAGAGTCTGATTGGTCCTACTCCTGAATGGAGTGAATCAAAATACACACACAACTAAATTCAACCACATACATGACTTGGTAAAATATTTGCAGCTTAAGGATGAGTGCTCACGATAAGCAGTGTAGTATATTGACAATTTTGTCTTTCAAGGGAAGTAATTGTACAATGTGACATCCAAAATGTTGGAACTCAGAGACAAAAAATTAGTAGCTGGTCTGTCACACCACATCTACATACGTCTACATACTTCAGGAGGTTTCTGTACATCCAGAAATGAGCCAGGCTGTGTAGCATCTTACCCCATTGTCGAGGAGACGTATGATGAAGAGGAGCTAATCGTCATCGATCTACTGGCGGGGGTGGAGACAGAACCACTGACACCACTGGAGCTGCTGTCATCCAGGTCTTGATCCACGTTGCTGGTCGGGTCCAATGTGTTCCACCCTAAAACATCCCAACCGCTCTTCACCTTCCCTGACACCATATCATCATCTGTGGCATCCCCACTGTCTCCCTGTCCACACACACACGCATACGCACGCGCACACGCAGACACAGACACAGACACAGACACACACACACACACACACACACACACACACACACAGAGACACACACACAGAGACACAAAAACATTGGAAACCACAAATAATATGCACGTACATTCAAGTATAATTCACACTAAACAAATATTTTATGTGCATATTTGCATCGACACTCACACAGATACAAATAGCAAGGTCACCCGTTCATGGGGATGAGCCTCTCTAGACAGAATTACTGTGACTATTTCCTGTAACTCAGTGCTCGGAACCTTTGTGTAGGAGTCACACTCAATATGGTTGCTTACTCTAGTCACAGTCTTCTTTTTCTTTTTACTAGAGTTAACTGCCTTCTGACTGGAGCTGACATTATGATGGCTGTTCTTCTGAGTTCCAGACTTCTCCATGGTACCAGCGCCAACACTCCATCTCCTGCCACCAAACAACTCGATGGCCTGCGCTAGAGTTGGTCCCTCGTACCTGCCATCTTCCTGGAAGGAGTAAAACATTCACTCAGAACTAAAAAACTAGGTACTTGGGGAATTGTTAGGACAAAAATATACAAGGGACTTGGATTACAAACTTTTACTGACATTTAAGCACTAGGGACTTGGTGTGATTCAGACCCCGATTTAGTACTTGACAAGATAAGCACAGTCCCAGCATTACTCGTCCTCACCTGATAGAGGTTGACATACTTTCTCCGGAGCCACTGCAGCCTTTGGTCGGGGAACTTCCTCATCCGCCTGTGAGCAGCTATTAAAGCCTGCAATCCAGCATACACCATTCTACATGTGTTTCTGGGAGCCACAAAGTGTAACAACCTGTTGTCTGTAGTGTGAAGCCCATAGAGCACAGACACCCCACACTCCTCCAGGTTCAACCCACTGGAGAGCTTGTTCTGAAGGCATACAGCCTGAATGTCAACACCTGGGTGACCCATGAAGACAGCTTTAGCCACAGAAAGATCCAGGAATCCATCAGCGAGTCCTTTCAATATTGGCTGCCCACAGTACTGAGGCCTGCAGTGGGGGAGGGTCTGACTGCAAGTGCCAGACCCGGTAGAGCACCGGATCTTGGAAGAGTCAGGGCCAGAGTAAGATCCAGGGAGGCCCTCATTGCCACTGTGGAGCTTAGCCCAAGTGAGGAGGGAGTTGTCAGGTTGAAGTTGGAGCAGGCAGCGCGCCGTGAGGTGGGAGTCCTGGTCAAAGTGGATCATGGTAGCTCCGCTTTGGAGGAAGTGATGAACGTGTGGGTGTAAGGAGAGGATATACCAGGGGATGAGCTCGATATTGTGGGCAAAGGCCTTCTGGATCCTCTCACCCATACCCTGGAGGTCTGTGATGTCCTGTGATTGGTCTGACTGGTCACCTGCAGTATCGATGAGATCGCCCACAGTAAACCTGAAGTGCAGAGAACAATTCAGGCCAAAAACAAAACTTTTTCTGAAATATACAAAAAAATATGTATCTGTTTATTGGACACAGTACAGGTGACAACAGAGAATTACTTAAGGCAATACAGTCCAGTTTCAGTTTTAAAAAAAAAAAAAAATCTAAAATTTAAACATATTTAAAAAATGAAATTGCATGGACAATTATTGAATGAAAAATATAATATAAATATATAATATTCCTATTGGTAGTCAACTTACCTGGCTTGTATCAAATATCAGATAAATACTGTATATCTTATTGTGAGGTGGCATCAGCATTAAAACATTACATTAACACTTTCTAGAACCATTAGTTTAAAAAAATTTAAATCCAAAAAAATGAAAGCAATGTTAGATTTGTCTAATGTGTACACTCACCGGTTGCAGTTCCTGTCTCTGAAGGAGTTTTTGCGTGAACCAGGAACGCGCCCATCACCTGCCACTCCAGACTCCTCCCACTCCTCAGACTCCAGACTACTGTTGCAGCTCCGTATGATCTGCAGGATATTGTTAACCGTTGTCTCCTTCTCTGGTTGGTTAAGTCCACCTGGTCCCGCCCGTTGAAGGAAGTTGTCTTGTCCATTGTACTCACAGACAAACTATACAAAAAATCACATGGAAGTTGTTTAGGACGAGAAAAGTAACAAAAGTATATTTTATGATCCTCTGTGATGTATAGAGCTACACTTTTGGCCTCAAAGGCTGGCGTTTTTGTTACAAAAAGGAAACATACTGACTTGCTAACTGTAATCGTGGCTAACCACCCATGACTTCTCACCTCCACAGTGTCCTGTGAGATGTGGTGTGGCTTGAGGCTGATTAGACTAGCTGCTCCATCCAGGGCCTCCCCTAGTTCTCTTAGAAAGACCCCACAGAAGGGCACCACCCGGCAGCCTGGGATGTGGAGGGCACGGGAGACCACCTTCCGGTACTCCTCCGACGTCTCGTGGTGTGTCATGGCGTCCTTTAGGGCATGCATGGCATCAATGTTGGATGGGTCCATGAACTGCCACATCTTCAGAAGCTTACGAGACCTGAAGGTGTAGCATGGGAAAACAATGACTGTGAATGCAGCTGAATAAAGGAGAGTAAACAGTGGAATGTGAAATCATGGGTTGAAAGGGACAACAATCGGAGCGTTTTTACAGTGTATGCAATGTGTCGATAGTGTGAAAGTAGCTGGATACAATAGTGTTAGCAAATTAATAAACAGATTAAATGTCCCCTTTGCGTTTTCCTTCTACCTGAGTCCAGCTAGGAACTCCATGACGGTGTTGTAGTTTCCAATGTTCCAACAGCACTTGGCTACATGGACTAGACCTGAAAAGACGTCTCTCTTCTCCTCCATAGAACCTGCTGTCAAAATCATCCACGTCACCCAGGAGCTCACCTGGAAAAAGGATTATACATTAACTGAATGGGGGAAAAATGGGAATCCATTGTCTCTTTTGTTATTAGGACTGTGTGCTCACGCCAAGGCCTTCTACAGGTCTACATGTGTACCGGTCAGTTATTCAACATAGGTGGAGGAAATATTTCCAAAGTTGTGGCACAGAACAAGACTAATGAGGTCACTCTCACCTCGTTGAATCTTGTAACCAGGTCCTCTACAGCGTTGTGATGCTGACTGCAGCCTGCCAGGAGGTGAGATTGTCCGGGTAAATGTTGCCTGCCAGGGACCTCCAGATCCTGGGTGAGGAAGCAGAGGTAGTCCAGGGGAAGGATCTGTCTATAGAGCTGCAGCTCCTGTTCCATGAGGACATATGCCATCTCTTCTGGGAAACTAAGAAGAGGTCGGAGGTCAAACAGCTCCTTGTTAACCTCTGCCATTGGAGATGCTGGCACCACACTGGAACCTGCCGTTGGGGAATAAAGCTGACGCTCTGGGGGGACATAATAAAGATGGAAGAAACAAATATTTTTTTTATTTCAGGAGTACAGCTAGCACCAATTCCATGACACCTAACTTACAGCTGAATAAATAACTAAACTAAAAGCTGTATTTTTGTAGCTGTAGCATACATTTACATTATACTTAAACAACTTTTGTTTTGGTTAGGGACCTTTCAGAACCGCCCAGCCTGAGGGACTAGTGGTGATACAGGTAGGAGAACCGTCCTCGTCTCCTTTACAGCCGATGGACAGGACCACTTCCAGAAGGGTCCCTGAAATGTAGAGAGAGACGTCCGTCCTGTGTAGGGTTGCTCTGTAGCTAGAAACCCCTCCTCCACCTGGCCATGGAAACGTGGCCCTCCTGGAACGCAAATCCCTCTTCTCATCAGACGTCACTAGATGACTAGAAGACAAGAGAAGCTCTGCTGAACAGGCTACCCTTGCTTCAGAACTCAGGGCGTGGCATGCCTGTGAAGACAGAGGAAGAGCACAGCACGTGGGCGTGTTCAGGCACTTAGAAACACCACAGCAACAGAACAAATATCAATGTTCTGTTGTTTTGGCAGTAGTTAGAGTTAAAAAAAAACACGTTCTTCACACTGAACACAGGTCAGGCGTCTCATAATCTAATCAAACTCATAAAAGACACAGTAGCCTTTCTAATAAAAGTTGTTATTACAACACTGTAGCTGTATATATGTGTCTGTGTCTTTCACTCTGTTATGATATATAAGAACCAGGCTATGAAGATGCACTGTTTTCCATTGGTTGCCTGACATAAACCTACCAGAGGTGTACGTCTGCCTCTGAGACTTGGCAGTTATTGTTAGTCTAATGTCAATATATTGAAGATCATCTAAAGCATCGGGCTTCATAAAAACAGAGCAGTGAAAATGAGGGCCATCATATAAACAAAGATGCTTTTACAAGGAAGAGGCTCTCCTGTTTCTAGGTGACACATCTAAAGGCACCAAAAGCCTTAATAACAAATGCGTACTAAAGCCCTATAAGCGCTCCCTAAGCCTCTGTGTCGGACCTGGCTAGTGAACCTGCGGAGCTTATTGGTGGTCAAACCACATGTGTACACATAAAACAAAAGTAATGTACTGCTTTTATTCCTAATCTCAACAATCCAACATTACATTCTGTTGGCAGCTGTACGGAATAAAGTGTAGCGCTCTAAGAAGAAGCGGCTGAGGTGCCACTAAAAAGACTGCCACCGTCCACCACTTCAGGACTGGTGCCCAGGATCGGTCCACGATAGGGGGCCAAACACTGCCATCACATCCCCTTCACCTTTCAGCCTCCACCCTCAACTGACACACCCTAGGACGGACTGCCAGGACCTCCACCCTCTCACTCTCCTGAGGCTATTCGCCAGTGTGGGGAAAGAAGGGAGAGAGGAGAGATAGGGAACCTGATGCAGCGGAGTTGAACCGTGTGTGTGGGAGTAGGGGGTTGGTTGTCCTGGTGACCCATCCTATGGAGGGTTGGTGGAGGGTGGAAGCTGGAGGGGACATGGGGGCAGTGGTCCCCACCATGCCTAGCCTTTTAGCTAAACCAAATATTCACCTCCTAGGCAAATATTCAGAAATTATGTTCATATCATCCTGAGAACACTTTTAAGTTCAATTATTATATCCTAACCCAACTAAAGAGTAAAAAACACGGAAGGATTTCACACACACACGCACACACGCGGCACCAAGCACATTGATTATTGTGGAAGTCTTCCATACCATACAGTACGTGCAGATACTACACATGTCAGTGTGTCTCCTTGGTTCATCTGTCTGTGCCTTCCCCTGAACCGTGGCTACATTAACGAGAGCCAACAACATCCGCGTTGCTACATTTGAATATGGTTAATATCTGCTACACTTAGGTTGCCCCGGCCAATGATTTCATTTGATCTCCTATTATCTTCCATAGACCTGATTGTGTTGATAGGCTTCTACCCGTTCTGTCTGTACTGCCAATGACCAATCACTATAGGAGTTGACAAACAGACATAAGACCGCCTGTACATCTGCTTGTGGATTGCATCATCTGAATGCTCATTTACACTCCTTCCTCCAGAACTCTATGGCTTCTCAGGTCTGGAGAATCTCAGGACTGACACAATATTTGGTTTTCCAGGACGTGTGCATCCTCTTGCCTGGACCGCACTGGCTGGACCACCATCCTTATCAAGGATCAATCAACCGTGTTTAGACAGTGTGATAAATGCCGACTCCTCAGACACGTGCTTCATCAGAGCCTGAGTCATGCTCATTACCAAATGAAATAAACCAAGACTAAAAAAATCAAGATTTTTGTACTACAAAGCCAGTAGTCAGGCAGATGACTGGTAATAGTTACTTTTTAGAGTATTAGGCCATACACTTTGAATTTACTGTGTAACAGATGCCCCTCTTTTCAAATTAGTAAAACAAATGAATGTATTTATCAATCTATTCTGTTAAATAATGCATTTTGAACATGAATATTATGCTTCGCAAAAATGATCATAAAACATGCAATTTCTGTTATTTACAGCAATAACCGTCAAAATTTGCCTTAACTGTCTCATTTAGGTACAGAACTCATGTGCCTGTCACCTTGTTAGCTTGGAGATTGCAACCAGTAACCTTTAAACGACTGGCTATCTAGCCACCTTGATATAGTGGAAAAATAATAATTTGGGAAATGTGATATTTAAGTTGTGTTTGGGCGGGGGGGGGAGTGGTGTACACTAACCTGTCCTTGTGATTCCAGAATCACCTTTATTATATGAGCAATGTTACAATTTCAACCAGGTGTGTTACCCTGTATACTATATTTATATGTGGGGGTTTTCTTTTAACTTACTTCTCCAAACAAATCTCCATCATACTGTTTTATTTTCATATAGTAAAAGTTTTATCAAGTTTTATTAAGTATATAGCTGCAGAATTAGTGCTGAATCAGAATTCACAACCATTTACTTACTTAAATGTTTTTCTGAGTGTCCATTTAATAAGGTAACTGGCTAACATAATGACCCTGCTTTTAAGATAGCAAGAAGCTAATATTCTATAAAAGAAAAAGTTTCAAAACATTTGGTCATTTTGGTTCGAATGCCTCAGTAGACATTAACGGGAATGCCAAATACTTTTTTGTTGAATTACTTCAGTACGTTGTGAAGTTATTGTAGTCAAATTGGCACATTTTTACTCAAAGTTTTTGGTTGATTTTGAAAATATCTGGTTCATCTTACAAACATATCATCATTTACATGTCATCATATGTGTGGTAGTGTAGAATAAATCTATAAATATAAAAATAAATTATTAGAATGAATCTTAGTAGAATAAATCTTATTAGAATAAATCTTATTAGAATAAATCTTTGTTGAATTAATCTTAGTAGAATAAATCTTAGTGATGGCATATACTCCTCTAATACAGTTCTTTAACGTCAGAGTGTATTGTTGAAGTTGGAATGAGAGCAGGATATTAATATGAGTGGTTATTCCATATTTGTGTGTTTAAAAAAAGAAAAAAGTTGTAGTTCTACAATTTATCATGTTGCAATTGCTTATAAATTGCTATGTGGATCATACGCCAATATAAAACATTTCTGCTGAAATGGCAATACTGGATATTAAACCCTGTAATCAAAATTGCCTTTGATCCAATGATGACGTCTTTACAAGCAATTTTGAAATTGTACATGAATGTTAAGTACCTTTTATATATGACTTGAAACAAATGAAATAGTTTACACATTTTTTTATCTGTTTAAATAAACAGAACGCACATGTTTAGTCTAACAGGATGAAAGAGAAAAAACTCCAATACATTTGTCAAATGTGGTATGAAGTTGCTGCAGTTGGACCTAATACACACACAACACATTACAGTAAGGAGACCATCTTTACATTGACATTGTAAATTGGGGAATATATCTCATTGTAATAATGTTTATTTTAACATCACTCACCCACATAGCATTTGGTAGAATGTCTTTATGCAGCAATTGTCAAATGGATGCATGTGCTGTATGTTTCTAATAAAACAATCTTGGAATTATAGTTGTACTGAATCGTTACAACCTAAGTATATTCTGTCAGAGGAAACATTATGCTAAGGTCTGATAAGCTATTAGAAAACATATGATCCATCAAAATTCTGCAATTAGGGTTAGGTTTAGTAAACGGTTTAGGGAAACACTAAAATAGGAACTAGGATAGATACACCTTTAGGATCCTTAAAATAAATTGTTACTAATGTTTCTAAGGATGTAAAAGTTATAGAAAATATTTTTACTTACATTAGTAGATCGTGTCCAATTTTATTACAATCTCCAATACTGGTAAAAGTCAGTAAATCCTTAATAGCCGCCTAAAGTCTGCATGTTCCAGTTTGTAGGTTTTACCAGAGAGAAAGGAAGGAGATTGATCTGTTTCTGACGGAGGAGAAAGAGAGCATGCCTGAAACCGAAGAGGAGAGACGGAGCAAAAAAGGAGGGGATAGAGTGCATGAGGGAGAGACGGAGAGAGAGATAGCATGTGTGTTTTGGGACAGCTCCCCTTATATGGTTATGGAGACTGGGTATCAGTAAGATGAGGCATTAGAAGAACATTACCTTTATGCAAATATAATCACAAATCACCACCTCTTATCTTACACTGTTAACCAATACAATGACTATATGACAGTATCAGCCAGTGTAGTGTTACTCAACCACTATGACTGTTTTTAAACGGCCCCCTTCTTGCTCCCTACTGTCCGTCAGTGTCACCAATAGATATAAATAATATAATCGGCGTAGGATTGTTACAATTCTCAATATGCAAAAGAAAAAGCCAGGTAATGTATCTTCAACACAGTGTTGCTCCCCCATCTGCAGTTATTTGGTGTCAGACCTCTCTTGATGACGAGAGTTGATAAGAGATGTCTTGGCGTTATAAATAGAATCAAACAGGCAGAATTCTACCAACTATTCCACTTTCCCAATTATTTGTAAGATATAGTAAGTTATTCTATCCCGATGTTTTTGATAACTAAGAGCAATGAGGTTTATGGTCTAGACAGCCTTCTAGGAAATAAGAAATGCTGTGGTTTAGTTGATGTGTGGCCATCTTTATACTAAGCAAACAAAGCCATATGCTGACATTTTGGTCGGCAAGGAGTACACACACACACACACACACACACACACTCACACACACACACACACTCACACACACAACTCACACGCATGCATACACGCACTCATGCAGACGCACAATCACGTGTGAACACACACATGCATGGAAACATGCACACAACAATACTGATAACAACTGTGTGTTAAATTGCCTCAGTCATTTTTATTGGCAATGTTTTCCATTCATGAACTGAATTTCCCCTGTTAATTCCTGGAATCGTATTAAACCCTGACCAAAAACTATATAAGTGTTTTCTGTGAGCGTAGTTAACCATCATATTTTTACCCTGATTACCAGCTTAGTGATACATTCTGGGATTGCTTTTCTACTGAAGTCTGATTTTCAGCTGAGACCATGTTTTTTCTGTACTCAAACCTAAAAATAATAGCTCATATATAAGGACTGCAGTTACCAGACTGAAACATTACTGTTCAAATTGCTGATAGCAGTCATGTTGAATCAGGTGTGTTACTTCTGTACATGGAGGAAACAGCAATGTTCCCCATGAGACACAGTGTTTCTTCCAAGACAATCCAGTGATCAGTGCCATGATGCAGTGTAATGTTAGGTGATAGCAATCTAAAACTCTTTTCTTTACCAGCGTGGGAGAGACAGTGGGAAAGACAGTACCTAGTAGCTGCAAAATTAGTACCGAATCAGAATTCATAACTATTTACATATTTACTTGTGTCCATTTCACTTTTTTGTTGTTGTTTACATTTCAGATCACCCTTTGTCCCACCATAAGCCCTCTGATAGGACACCACTCTTCATCCTGCTTTTCTTATTATTTTTCAGAATTCTTTATTGGGTTAGACTCGTTTATACATCTCTCTGTTTTAACATCTTCACTGCATCATTGCAGCCCAGGTTTATATCTGGTCATGACAGCCCAACCATGGCCGGGAGCTCTGTGTACAATTCAAACATAGAGAATAAGGTTAGGGGAACCTCCTAACTTATTAGTGACCTCATTTAATCAACCAAGTAGACGGTAGTTGCAAAATACTTGCAGCCAGTTCATGAAACAAGTTGCCTTGGAGTCTGGAATCTATTATGAGCTTTGATATAAGTTAGTTTAGCGTTCTTTAACATAGGTTTGGTATGTTTACATTTCCACAACATGCTCATCTCGCCAAATAGCCCTCCCTCCCACCCACCTCACTTCCTCTCATTAAAGAATGGATCTCAGTTGTCTCCCCCAACCAAACCAGTTAGAACCTACTGTCTTCTTAGTTTGTCTCAATAAATGAAGACATTTGGATGACAACGCTAGCATCGCCCTCGTGTGGTTTCTGGCAGACTTGCAAGCACCACGTATATCAACCACCGATTGTGTTGGTTCATAAAGCAATTGATTTAAGCGAATCATAATTTCCAAACCACAAAGGAAGTTGAATTGATTGTTTGCACAAATACACAAATATGGGAAAGATGCAAATTCGCATTGTTGTATATCAGTTTTGTGTTACACTCAAAATATGACCGATATCTATATTGTTATTAATGAAGAAAAAACATTTTTCTTAAAAACATACATGACAATTATTGCAACCATAGAAGTTCTAATTATAATAGATACTAATATCTGCTTGTTGATATGCAATGCCTTGCAGAGGTATTCAGACCCCAGAACTAACAATCTCATATTACTGAAAAGTGATTTAAAAATATTTTAATATTTTGTACCCTTTTCCTGATCTCTGAAGTCTTATCTCTGCAAAAAGCTCTTTCAGCCTTCATTTAATTTCATAGATGACCAATGATTCTTCAACATGGATGTTATTTCAGAAATCTAAATAGAAATTCTGGTTTATAATAAAAAGACATAAGCCCGAAGGCAAGAAAATACTGACCTAATTAGAGAGCTTCTTCTGTAAAAAGAAAGTGAATCTTTTGATCAGCTCAGAGGTTACGACCACAAAACAATTAACACAGTGTGAAGCAATAAGTAGGCTAAGTATGCCAGTTATTTCGTTAAATTCCCCAGAACCTTGTTGTTTTTGACCAGGCTCAATTTAGAGAGTGTGTGCTTTGCTTTATTTTAAATAAATAAAAAATCATAGTTGAGACAGTCCATCTGCCAAGTAATTGTGATGTAATGGTGTAACCTCACATTTCCATTGGGTGTGTACCCACTGGAGCAAAGCAGCAACTTGACAAGTAACCATGTGGCTCTGATCAAAAGAAGTGCACTATAAAGTAAATCAGGTACCATTTGGGACACAAACACAACTATAATAAAGGCCTCTAGTGTTCTGCTTTGCTTTCCTACCCTGTCAGCCCAGCCCCCATTTCCCTTGCAGCTCAGTATGTTTTGGCACAGTGCCCTTTGGAGCAAACTACCTACTAGATAATGGAGCCCTGTAGCAGGGGTTCTCACACACGTTTCCTTTCTGAGCCCCGCTGTGAGTATGTGTATGTGTGTGTGGGTGTGTGTGTGTGTGTGTGTGTGTATGTGTGTGTGTGTTTCCATCGTTTTAAACTAACCGGGACAGGGTCTACTGAATGGAACCATTATAGTCACCTGAGAGCATGGCCTTACCTCAAAAAACACATTTCTCTTTTTTCCTCTGAGAAGTTTACTTGCTTGCATACATAGACTCTGATAGGCTGGCCTTTGTCCACTGCATCCACTCAATCGACTGTATTCACTAGGTCCAGATAAACGGTTCTCCCTTTTACAGACAGTGTCCCAAGCCTCTTCGCCAATCCCCCCTGATGCAAATATCCTTAGGATAGCTCTTGTTCCTGTACATACAGACTTCTTCACCCTCTGGTTATCCCTCAAGAACCTACGGATTAGGACTTTTGAACGCTCACGCTTATGTACACAGTCGTCCTCAGTCCCGCAGTCAAAAGCAAACTCATTCCCTGAGTCCATCTTTAACTCTGTGTGTTTATTGGAAAGACAAGTAGAAAGGGTCGGTGGAGCAGAGAACTTTTGACTTTTGACTTTCCCACCTGGGCTGATGTGACCATCTCCAAATCCATGGTTACTGCTGATGTTGGCGACCGTTGATGGCATGTCCTCTACGAGGCAGAAAGAAAAGCTTCCTGCTGTGATCCTCATGGTGGGACATGGCACTGAGACAACTGAGGGCACTGAGGACACCTTACCTCCTATTTCCTCCTTATCATTAGTAACACCTAAGGAGGTAGCAGAGTAAAACTTCCCCTGAAAACAGTTCTTGCCATTGCCCAAAGCTGGTAGAGTTCTTGGATTACCCAGAGGAGAAATCAACTGCGACTCCAACTCCATGACAGCCTTGCGAACATCTGTCCCATAATGAACTGCAGTACCCACAATGCTCTGAGAAACATAACGTTTACCATCAGCCGTGCATGATGGAGGAGAGATCCCTGCTCCATGGGTTAGAGTGTTGCAGTGCTTGCAGACGTCTGCAGGCTTTTTTCTCTGGCTACAGCGCATTGCACAAGGCCCAATGCCTGTCCTGTGGCTTAACCCACAGAAGCATCCTGAAAGTCTACTTTGTACCGACACACACTCTTTCTGTTTTGATCCAGAATCTAGAGCCTCTAACGGGCAGCAGCCAATGCTGGAAAGTGTACTTGGTTGTGAGAGTGGTGACGGTGGTGACGGTGGTGACGGCGGTGACGGCGGTGACGGCGGTGACGGCGGTGACGGTGGTGACAGCGGTGACGGTGGTGACAGCGGTTCCCCATGTCGGCTCCAGGACCTCACAGTCCCAGGATCTACCTTTTCGGCATGTGTCTCTGTCCTGTCCAAGTTGCAGGTAGATAATTCCTTCAACATGTGCCGTCCTGTCTGCCAGCCTGTCTTCCTCTGCTCGTTTTTTCAGTCGTGCCACCAGCAGAATGCTGTCAGCTGAAGATAATAGAACTAACAGAAGAATAGAAACATTTGACCTCGGGTGAGTATTCCCAGTCAAAATGGAAAAAATTGATTGAAATATCAGTTGCATTCGCACACAAAAATTACCTGGCAAAAAAACAGTAACATTATCAATGATGTCATTGGATGTGGTCAAAAGGTTAAAGCTGTAGTGCCACGTTTTCACTAGACACAATACCATGACGTGTGAAGGGAAGTGACTATGACATGATAAAAGGCAGATGCATTACACAATCAGTCTTCCGCTTGCTTTTCCAGCTTACTGTAGGCTAACTTTCCCAGCCTATGATCAAAAACAATTGACCAGATTATTGAGCAATTGTATAAGAGCTTTGTGAAGTGACCTACATGCGTTACAGCTTATAGTGAAATAAGAAAACATTTTACCCAGTTCTTCTGCTACCATCAAAATTGTAAACCATGCATTATGAAAGGTGAGTTTGCACACATGTTATATTAAAACATTACTTCATTTAACTCTGATACCACTACATAAGATACATCACAGAAATCTTATCAAATTATTACATTTTCCCTACCTTTGTGTGAAAGGTTGTCGTTTGCATATCCTGATTCAGTTATAGCTGACTAGATGTGTCCCAGCTTCTTTTCATACTACAGAAAAAGTCTATGACTGGGAAGAGAGGAAAGTGAGAGTGATTAAGGAAAACGGAGAGAAGAAAAAAGGGGATCCAGGAGGAGGGGGAAAGTAAGAAGTCACAGAAACAGGGACCTCCTCACCGGGTAGTTCTTTTTACAGAACTTAGCAGGACAAGAGGCATCAGTTTTTATTCCAGTTTTCCCATTCTCTTCTCACAGCTCACTGGGAAGTTTTGCAATTACATTGGACAGGACCTTCTACTAATACTTTCACAGCTTTTAAAGGGGCAGTCATTTAAATCGGCATGCTTTTATATTCAATTAAATCTGAATCTTAAATCTTTTTGTCAACAAGTCAATGGGTTTAAAATTAATCATAAAGAGGAATGGAAATCTAATTGTTTAGACTGTTTAGTGTTGATTGTATTGTATGTTTGAAATCTTGTGTATTGATTCCAGCTCCAGTATTAGAGTAAAAACAAATCCAAATGTATTTTCGTTTGACTCCGTTTTAAGGGGGACTTAGGAAAATGTAATACTCCAATATGGGTATGTTTAGCAGAAGATAATTTGTCAAAATTTACAGACATTACTTTTTTATTCAACCTTTTTTTAATCATAATTATAAAAGGTACAAATCATTTAGAAGGTGACATAGAGACCAGGGTATATTAAGATAATCAGTGCGTTTTGATTTGTTAAGTAAAGTTGTTCAGAATCTTTATATGTTCTGTTTGGCTGCTGTATATTTAATTTTAACGCTTTAGGGACAGTTTTCTCCGCAACAGTTAAAACGATGCCACCAGCAGGAATACATGTGAAACGGTTTGACTACTCAGGCTTTCCGTAATATTTGCGGAAGCATCACACGTCTTTGAGACAGAACGACTGGGGTCACGTTTTATGGAAATTATAGTACACGAAGACAACACGCTATAGCCGTTTGGCACAACAATTTATCTAGTTATTGACAGGTAATAGAAAAGAAATGGAGCGAATGCCAATATTTTTAAACATTGATTTATTGATTAAATGCATATATGTGGAATAATGTGCTCTCATTGCGTGTTCTCTCAGTCCGCAGTAGGCACGTAGTTAGCTAGCTAGCTATTCTGGTGCTACCGAGTAAGAGAATGTAGGCAATAAATAAACATGACTAGCATGTCTATGAAGTGTAGTATTTTTTCTGATGGTGTTGGTACGTAGTGTAATTCATCCAAAATAAGTTAATTACGTGCGTTGATTTTGGCAGTTATGTGTGTCCATGTCATGTACTGCTAAGGAGGCGGTGTTTTAATGGAAACTAGTGTTACTAGTGTTTCTGTTATTGATTGGGATGGAGCCATACCTGAACTTATCAAGGTTTTGTACGGTAGCTCGTTGGTTTCTAATCGTTCTACGACAGTCGATCCACTGTGGGTACTTGGAAACACCTATTATTGTTTTCTGGTCAAATGTACATAAAGGCATATTTCACGGGTGGTTACTGTGGTTCAAAAATCATTAGTTGGTACAGTTACCAAAAGAGGATGAGGACCACTGTTCTAGTTAATGTTTAAGATGTGGTCACTGGTAAGTTAGTGGGACTCTGGTTACAGCCTACACACCAATGTAGTTCCCCTGGTTAAATAACTATGTAAAAAGTGGCAAGAAAATACATTCTTATCTATAAACATTTGGGGCTATTGTCTTTTTTGTTGAAGGAAACATTTTGGAACAATGCATCCTAATCTGGACGTATACAGTCTCGTGTTGGCTGAATTGAATGTTTAGCACAGGTAAACCTGGTAGAAGTAGAAACATGAAAAAAATGCCCACCCCTTCTGCATCCTGCCTTTATTCTTTATCAACCTAACCCTAAAAGTAATCCTGTACGCTGTTCCTCGTTACGTGCCAGTTCGGTGTGCCACACAGGCCCAGAACAAGCCCTGGGTGTAAGAGAATATTTTTATGAATTTCTTTTATTACAACCAATAACCTTTACTCATTACTTTAGAATATTACTATTTAGATTACTATCTAAAAGCAGATCTACATGTTATGAATATGTATATTTCTTAATGGTCATATACAAATTACATGTTTATGTTTTGTTTTTGAGATTTAAAGACCTCTGCCCTTCTTTTGCCTTTAGCTTTAACAACAGTTTTTTTTCTGTACCTTCTTCCATTGTGTTGTAGCCAGGACTTGGCAAGAACCCACCATCTTTTGCCATGTTCCTTACCATGGCCCTGCTGAGGAAAGGCATCCCTGGAAAGCAGTGGATCGGGAAGTACCGGCGGCCACGTGCCATCACCTGGCAGATGAAACGGAACATGCTGGTGCACCTGGAGCGTGAGGCGGAGAACGAGTACTGGATCTCTCGACCGTATATGACCAAAGAGCAGGAGCGAGGACACGCCGCAGAGCGCCGGGCACAGAACTGGCTCAATATTAAGGAAAATAAGTTTCAGACGTTTCCAGAACATAAGTTTGTTGCGGATCATCTCAGTCACCTCAACACGACTAAAACATGGTCAAGTTAAGGACATGGAAGTGTTGACTGTTGGGGGATGGAGACAGGGCATGTAGGTTGCCTGACATTTGACCATTTACTTTGTCAAAATAAATGTAAATTGAGCTTGTACTTTTATCGGTTGCTTGCTCAGTTTGTGACAATGGAACTTATCACAAAATAGTGTTAATGTTTGTCTACAAAATGACTCAAATGTTGCCAAACCAAATGCAGTCATGCTTTTCCTGTGAACTTAAGTTTCTCTCAACTTTTATTTGCCACCCAGGAAGTATGGTTCTTTCAAGGCAACTGGCAAAGTACCATTTAAGAGACATTTTTGTAAAACCAAAGCATCTTTTACCCCAAGGCTTTATTGCTCTATATAAAGCATTGAAGTTAGAGCTCAGAGATTAGTAATTTCCTAATAACTTTTCTTAGGCACAATGCATCGTTAAGTGCCTGGATCCAGTGGTTAGCTGTGCTATATTGGTCATATTTAACAACACAGAGATTCCTTCTTGCTCTTTTAAATCGGTAATCAGTTATTGCTTTTTCCAATTCCATTGGTAAAGGGTTTATAAGAGCACCCAGGCATTTTGGGGGTTTGTGATCTATTGCTAATATACCACGGCTAAGCTCAAGGTCCAGGCACTCGGCAATGTGTTGTGGTTGGGAACTATAATCCTTGGTATATTGGCCATTAACTACCCCCCCTTGCTCTGTTTTATTGCTTCCATCTATCATGGCCAATCAGTATTCACTCTTTAAGGGACCTATATAAATGTAATGATAGTCCATAATTCCTTGTTAATAGCAAATCAGGACAACAAACAGGATCTTTTGAAATTGACAGCCAAGGTAGCATGCAAACGACCTGTAGAGAGGCTAGTTTTACTCATGCTGTGTTCTGCTAATTAAGGTCAACAAATTGTCCAAAATTGTAATGATAATTTCACAGTGCATTCACAAGCATGATATTTGTGAATCGAGTTGTATTGTGTAGCTGAAATATACATTGTGGTTTGACGTTAGATTGAATATAGAGCTTCAATGTTTGAGCAAGAGTGTACACTTAATCCTACATTTTACTGAAAAACAACTAATTGATACTTGGAATGCCTATAGAAACAGGTACAGGGTTGACAAGTTTTATAGACAGTATACTGGCCAATCATCAGCAGAACTCAATCATACACTATTTTTACTGTAAAAACCTATTTGTAAATAGACACGCCCAAACCTGTACACAGTAATGATTGCCTTAATTGTGCCAGTCCCAACCCTGACCAGGCAATTAATATACACACCCCTATTCCACTAATTGTTTTTGGTCAATCAGGTCTGGTTTGAAAAATGTATGACGTGAGAGTGTTAAAAGACCTACTCGTGGGGAGAAACGGTTGTTTTACGTTCTGATGAATTCACACAGAAAAGCGCCCCACAATTAAGCGTCGTACACTAATACATACAATTATGGTGAAATGTAATGCTTTAGTGGATGTAGAACTATGTTGCTACCATTTAACGAGCGTGCCACTATATCACCGGTAGATGGCGCTAACAGCTAGATTAATTAACCAGTTCGTATTGGGGTACCACAGGTCTAGTGCGAGAGGTGCTATTTCAATCTGTCGCACACGGGAAGAGGAGCCAGCAACTGCGAAGTGTCGTTCAGAAGCAGCTGGAGCCCTCAACCTGAAGCTCTCGAGTTCAGTCAGATAAGAGCGATCATGAAGACGAGCGTCTGGAGATTTAATTTCCCATCCAGCATCCACCTTCACCGACCGCTCCCACACATGGATGAGTGAATGACGAGCCAGGATGGCCGGAGGAAGGCGAGGACTTGTAGCCCCTCAAAATACTTTTTTAGAAAACATTGTTAGACGATCAAACGGTAAGGATACTGCTTCCCACGGATGAGTTATACTATGTTATATATATGATGCACGCTGGAGGATGGGGGTAGCGCTTAAACTTTTTGCTCGGGTGATCTAGGAGGCACAATCTGATGTGCATGCAACCGGCTGGCGTGCAAAACGCATAAGCATGGAGAAGATTGAGAAAGTACAGTATATTTATCCTGAAATATTGTGAAATTACGTCACCGTCCACTTATCAATGGCATATTTTCAAAGTCGTTGCTTTTAGTGAACGTTGAATGGTAGTCTATAAACTTGTTAATTAAATTGGTCATATTATGTGTTCCCAGTCTGTCTGGGGCACATGCCATTCCCAAGTCGCCATCCTATGTTATCTCGCCAAACCAAACTATATCGTAATCAGTAACGCCTCACAATTTGGGAACATATGCAACCCAAAAATGTAATGTAACTCAGATCTACAGATATATTGAAATTAATAATTTATTTTATCAATACCTTTAAACACTTAATTAATGAATACGGCTCTTCAATTGTACTTTAAAGTTGTTTAGTCCATAGACTGCTGATCTCTAAAAGTTGAATTTTATTTTTGTTAATCACAAAAAGGAAAATAATAGTCTTTCTATTCATACAATCTATTTTAGTATTTGTAAAAGTTATTGTGTTTTGGGTTCCATGACAACGCATCGATTAGGCATGATTACCTAAAACAGTTGCATGGGAACCCAAAGTCACTATACAATGAACTATTTGAACAATATTATTCAAAATAAATAGTTTTAAAAGTTAGAATGTATCTTCATTTAATCTATGCAAGCTGTTTGGAATGACGATGTAAGATACTTTGCTTAAATCTGTGGTATTTTAGAACAAATACGAAATATTTTTCAGATTCTAATTCTTTTGGATTGGCTACAATTTAGAAATATCAATATGGCAACACATCCGTTTGTGGTGTATAGCACATGTATTTACACTGGCTGTAAGAGCTTACAGCTACACAACAGGATGCCTGGACACAGCCCTAAACCGTGGGGTTTATGCCTTATTTCACAAACTCCTGAGAGGGCTAATTGCAATTATAAATTGGATAATCATTGGAGTAGTGCAAATATTTCGTTTTTTAGATACACGGTGGTAACTGCATGGTCTAACGGCTTGTCCAAAGGTACATAACAAAAAACAATACATTTACCACTGGAAAACAAACGGATGAAAGGACAGAGTAGTGACAGAGTTGAAAGTACAATTTCATGGGCATATGTGTAGGTTACATCTGTAAGCCTTCACCCAAAATGTGTGGTCAAAACTCTTACTCATTAGCACCCCCACTTGACCATTAACCATGCACTTGCCTTACTAAAAACTGGCGTCCCAAAGTCAAAATGAAGTTAACTGTGATTTTGCCAAGTTATACTAAAACAACATGTATTGGTCTATATGACGTCATCTACTGTACACGATTGGCTGCGAATTTACTCTGAAATACTTACAGTCTGTTTGAATTAAGTTTGTCACTGTCATTTTAACCATTTTTCTTTTCAACTTTTCAGTATGGACATTATCACATAGACAGACAGGTATAAACTCAATCCATCTGCTCATGTTTTCTCCCGTAATATCCCTCTATATTAACTCTGTACTATGTCTGTTGTTCTATACCAATTGCTGTTAATTTACAAAGACAATGAATTCCAAGTCTTTTTTTCCCCACGGTTATTTTTTATTTAACATTATTGACTTATATTATTATGGGTTCACAGAAACTAGCAACTATTTGTGAGTGCTAATTTTATTCGTTGGACACTTCTTCATTGGGGCGTAGGTAACTGATGCTAGCTACCCTCTGTCGTTTGCTAAAACCATTGTAAAATAACAAATGTTGGCATGGAACGTCTTACTCGTAGTACTGTGTCTGTGTGTGTCTGTGTAAGTAATGTTGCTGTTTGTCTTCATTTAGCTTGGTGATGTTTGTAGTTTGGTAATGTGTGTCGTTTGTGCATTTTGTATTGTTTGGTAACACATTTAGCTTTAATTTGTGTTTTGTTCCCATTCCATGTTAATGACTTGTGTGTTGTTTGACACCAGAGATGGGACATACTTTATAATTTAGTATGAAACTGCTGCTTATGCAATCAGATTCAATAGTCCTTTTTCCTAATAACGGGATACAACAATTTGTAATGGTACGAGCTGGAACTAACGACTCTTCTCTAATGGGATGAACAACCCATGAAGCTATTGTGTGTGTGTGCACATGTGTGTGTGCGCGTGTACGGGGTGTGAGTTCTTTGTAGTCTGTTGGGGGTGTGTATTTTGCTGCCTAATGTCAGCGATGACAGGGCAGAAGCTTCTAGAGAGATGTAGACATGAATCAATTACATGAATTCTACATTTCCACACATCTCCCTTGACAAGCCTGCTATGGTAGGTGTTGTATTAGCTAATCATTACCGTTTGCCGACAAGATGGAACATATTTCAAGAGGCTTACCAGTTACACGCAGTACGTGCAGAGCATTGCTGACCACTTCAGGTCAGGTACATTTTTAACTGCTCTTTATGCAAATATCTAATCAGCCAATCATGTGGCAGCAACCCAAATTGTGAAGAAATACTTTAACATGGCATGGTTGTTGGTGCCAGTTGGGCTGGTTTGAGTATTTCAGAAAGTGTTTATCTACTGGGATTTTCCCACACAACCATGTCTTGGGTTTACAGAGAAGGGTCAAAAAAATGTAAAGTATCCAGTGTGCAGCAGTTCTCTGGGTGAAAATGCCTTTTTTGATGGCAGAGGTCAGGGCGGAATGGCCAGGCTGGATCGAGGTGATAGAAAGGCCACAGTCACTCAAATAACCACTTGTTACGACCAAACATTTTGGAGGAGTATCTCTGAACGCACAACACGTCAGTCCTGGAAGCAGATGGGATATCACAGCAGATCACACTGGGTGCCACTCCTGTAACCTACAGGAAACCGGGGCTACAATATGCATGGGCCTACCGAAATTGGACTATAGAAGATTGTACAAACGTTATCTTGTCTGATGAGTCACAATCTCTGCGGCAGCATTCAGGTGATAGGATCAGAATTTAGCATTAACATTATGAATGCATGGATCCTTGCCTGCAGTTGGTGATTGTGGTGAAATAGTGTGGGGGATATTTCCTGGACTCAATGCCACGGCCTACCTGAGTATTGTTGTCGATCACGTCCATCCGTTTACGGCCACAGTGTACCCGTCATCGGATGGCTACTTTCAGCAGAACTAGGAGGCATGTCACAAAGCTCACATCATCTGTAACTGGTTTCTTGAACATTATAATGATTACACTGTACTTAAATGGCCTCCACAGTCACCAGATCTTAATCCAATAGAGCACCTTTGGGATGTGGTGGAACGGGAGTTTCGCATCATGGCTGTGCGGCTGACGAATCTGCAGCTACTGCGTTATGCAATTATGTCAAAATGGACCAGAATCTCTGAGGAATGTTTCCAGCAGCTTGTTGAATATATGCCACAATGCATGATTGCAGTTCTGAACGCAAAGGGGGGTCCAACTCGGTACTAGCAAAGTGTTCCTAATGAAGTGCGTGTAGTGAGATACCTTAATTCTTTACAATGTGGTTAACTGGGAATTGTTAAAGGCTTTGAACCAGATTTCCAACCATAATATTGCAGATCAGAACTTGTTTTTAAGCTTAGTTTCCGAAAGGTGATAGACATTCTGATAGCATTCCTCAGAGCTGGCTATTTCTAGAAGATACGTTGTCATAGACATTTAGCTGCATGGTTACGTATGAGGTGAGGGAACATTCTGTAAACATTTAACAATAAATTACCTCAAAATTGTTATAGATTTTCTAACTGATTCTATTTGATTACATCCAAACAGCCAAGAAACAGTTTAACACAGCTTTATTTAAAGTCAAACAAGATCATGTTTACACTGTGCAGGAAATAAACAATTTGGGTGCTATAATAAAGACATGGTTTGGTATGGGAATGATAGAGGCTTTTTTGCTTTGTCAAAAGTGTATGGTTGTTGTTGAGAACAAAGCTCAGAGCACCTTGGAGAATTGACATGAACGTGTCTGCTAAAGGAATCATGGTAGGATCCAGTCACTTCCTCCCTTGAAATGTTTATGTCAATACAGAAATCTGCTAGCCTCATATCTCCACAGTATTGTTGTTCTGTTCCCTCTCTCCCTGGATTCTTATTTGTTAACCTACTTCCACGAGGGTGTTTTTTGAGGTTGTGTCTGCTGTGTGTGTATGTGTGTGTGTGTGTGTGTGTTAACCTACTTTTGAGGGCCTGTTTGTGAAGGTTTGTGTTGAGTGTGAATGTGTCTGCACGTGCACACTCTTTAACGTGTGCGTGTGTGTTTGTGTGTGTGATGCTAAGCGTTTCCTTTTGAACATACAGGAAAACAGTGGCTGGTGCAGCTCTGTTCACACGGATTACATCTGAACTCAGACAGGGATTGAAGTATTGCCTAGTGATGTAATGGTATAGCTGCAGGGTAATTGCATAAAAGTTGATGTACGTGCCGTTAAGATCTGGGAGTTTACTGTACTGTTTTGGTCCTAAATATACACGGTAGCTTCTTTCCAATATAAAGACATGGATTATTAATGGTCCTGCAGGGTAAAAATATGTAGTCAATATTTAATTGTGTATATTTAATGTTTGTTTTTCAATCCAGGATGCTGATTGGCTGAAAGACTTGATACTGTATACGACACTATATATCACAGGCATGACGTTGTCCCTATACCACAGTCATATACCCTTATACCACAGTCATATACCCTTATACCACAGTCATATGCCCTTATACCACAGTCATATATCCATATACCACAGTCATATACCCTTTTACCACAGTCATATATGCCCATATACCACAGTCATATACCCTTATACCACAGTCATATACCCTTATACCACAGTCATATACCCCTATACCACAGTCATATACCCTTATACCACAGTCATATACCCTTATACCACAGTCATATACCCCTATACCACAGTCATATACCCCTATACCACAGTCATATACCCCTATACCACAGTCATATACCCCTATACCACAGTCATATACCCCTATACCACAGTCATATACCCTTATACCATAGTCATATACCCTTATACCACAGTCATATACCCTTATACCACAGTCATATACCCCTATACCACAGTCATATACCCCTATACCACAGTCATATACCCCTATACCACAGTCATATACCCTTATACCACAGTCATATACCCCTATACCACAGTCATATACCCCTATACCACAGTCATATACCCCTATACCACAGTCATATACCCTTATACCACAGTCATATACCCCTATACCACAGTCATATACCCCTATACCACAGTCATATACCCCTATACCACAGTCATATACCCCTATACCACAGTCATATACCCCTATACCACAGTCATATACCCCTATACCACAGTCATATACCCCTATACCACAGTCATATACCCCTATACCACAGTCATATACCCTTATACCACAGTCATATACCCCTATACCACAGTCATATACCCCTATACCACAGTCATATACCCCTATACCACAGTCATATACCCCTATACCACAGCCATATACCCATATACCACAGTCATATACCCATATACCACAGTCATATACCCATATACCACAGTCATATACCCCTATACCACAGTCATATACCCCTATACCACAGTCATATACCCTTATACCACAGTCATATACCCTTATACCACAGTCATATACCCCTATACCACAGTCATATACCCCTATACCACAGTCATATACCCCTATACCACAGTCATATACCCCTATACCACAGCCATATACCCATATACCAGTCATATACCCATATACCACAGTCATATACCCCTATACCACAGTCATATACCCCTATACCACAGTCATATACCCCTATACCACAGTCATATACCCCTATACCACAGTCATATACCCTTATACCACAGTCATATACCCCTATACCACAGTCATATACCCATATACCACAGTCATATACCCTTTTACCACAGTCATATATGCCCATATACCACAGTCATATACCCTTATACCACAGTCATATACCCTTATACCACAGTCATATACCCTTATACCACAGTCATATACCCTTATACCACAGTCATATACCCCTATACCACAGTCATATACCCTTATACCACAGTCATATACCCCTATACCACAGTCATATACCCCTATACCACAGTCATATACCCCTATACCACAGTCATATACCCTTATACCACAGTCATATACCCCTATACCACAGTCATATACCCATATACCACAGTCATATACCCTTTTACCACAGTCATATATGCCCATATACCACAGTCATATACCCCTATACCACAGCCATATACCCCTATACCACAGTCATATACCCCTATACCACAGTCATATACCCCTATACCACAGTCATATACCCTTATATGAATTAAAGGAAAAACCTTTATGAGAAGGAGCATAACGATAGAACATGCGTCCACTCTATGATCCAATCCAGGCTCAGTTGACTTCTATTTGGTATTGTGATGGAATGAGGAAAATATCTTAGACAGAGGATTAATTGACAATGACCCCACCCAGAGAGTGCACATGAGGTAACTGGAAAAAAGTATTTTTATTTCTTCACAAAAAACACTACACAAATAAATGTCTTTATGCTGGGTGCCTTTCAGACTTTCAGATGCCAAAGTTGTTTGCATTTTACTGTATATATATACACATATACACACACTCATACAATTATACTTCAAACAGTGAAGTGTGGGGGTGGATATGTGATCCAGTGAGGCTGTTTCACTTGTTTACCTTGTTTATATTTCCTGGTAACGTTGTTAGAATACATGGTGACATGGACTCCAGTGCCTGGTGATTTCTAGCAAAAGCTGTCTACATCCGCCAGGAGGATTCAACTGGTCGCTGTTCGATCTGCACAATGATCCTTAAGTTAACTATCCACCAGATCTACACAAATATGTCTCGCTGACTGCAGAATGTAGCTGTTGCAATCCCAGTCTCCTGACCAAAACCCCATTCCCCTGGCGATGACTGAAAAGCCTTAAGCATCTAGAGAGATTCTACACGAATGAACGCTCTCTGATCCTTGCAGTTGGTTCTCTCACCTCATCAGATATTAGAGGAATAAGACTCAGTGCAGTTATATTGGCACGGAGTGGTGCCCAGAGTGCAGTTATATTGGCATGGAGTGGTGCCCAGAGTGCAGTTATATTGGCACGGAGTGGTGCCCAGAGTGCAGTTATATTGGCACGGAGTGGTGCCCAGAGTGCAGTTATATTGGCATGGAGTGGTGCCCAGAGTGCAGTTATATTGGCACGGAGTGGTGCCCAGAGTGCAGTTATATTGGCACGGAGTGGTGCCCAGAGTGCAGTTATATTGGCACGGAGTGGTGCCCAGAGTGCAGTTATATTGGCACGGAGTGGTGCCCAGAGTGCAGTTATATTGGCACGGAGTGGTGCCCAGAGTGCAGTTATATTGGCACGGAGTGGTGCCCAGAGTGCAGTTAGTGCCCAGAGTGCAGTTATATTGGCACGGAGTGGTGCCCAGAGTGCAGTTATATTGGCACGGAGTGGTGCCCAGAGTGCAGTTATATTGGCACGGAGTGGTGCCCAGAGTGCAGTTATATTGGCACGGAGTGGTGCCCAGAGTGCAGTTATATTGGCATGGAGTGGTGCCCAGAGTGCAGTTATATTGGCACGGAGTGGTGCCCAGAGTGCAGTTATATTGGCATGGAGTGGTGCCCAGAGTGCAGTTATATTGGCATGGAGTGGTGCCCAGAGTGCAGTTATATTGGCATGGAGTGGTGCCCAGAGTGCAGTTATATTGGCATGGAGTGGTGCCCAGAGTGCAGTTATATTGGCATGGAGTGGTGCCCAGAGTGCAGTTATATTGGCATGGAGTGGTGCCCAGAGTGCAGTTATATTGGCATGGAGTGGTGCCCAGAGTGCAGTTATATTGGCACGGAGTGGTGCCCAGAGTGCAGTTATATTGGCATGGAGTGGTGCCCAGAGTGCAGTTATATTGGCACGGAGTGGTGCCCAGAGTGCAGTTATATTGGCACGGAGTGGTGCCCAGAGTGCAGTTATATTGGCACGGAGTGGTGCCCAGAGTGCAGTTATATTGGCATGGAGTGGTGCCCAGAGTGCAGTTATATTGGCACGGAGTGGTGCCCAGAGTGCAGTTATATTGGCACGGAGTGGTGCCCAGAGTGCAGTTATATTGGCATGGAATGGTGCCCAGAGTGCAGTTATATTGGCATGGAGTGGTGCCCAGAGTGCAGTTATATTGGCATGGAGTGGTGCCCAGAGTGCAGTTATATTGGCATGGAGTGGTGCCCAGAGTGCAGTTATATTGGCACGGAGTGGTGCCCAGAGTGCAGTTATATTGGCACGGAGTGGTGCCCAGAGTGCAGTTATATTGGCATGGAGTGGTGCCCAGAGTGCAGTTATATATTGGCATGGATTGGTGCCTAGAGTGCAGTTATATTGGCATGGAGTGGTGCCCAGAGTGTAGTATGTTGGATGGGCATACAGAGGTGGCGACAGATGTTATCAGGAAAAAAGTTTAACCTCAAATTGCTCAAGGGGGCAAATAATTTAGCAGGGCAATCTTTACTGGTAGCCATGTGCTCTGTAGTTGCTTAGCATTTCTCAATCATAATGTACACTAACCTTATTATTTAACGTTTTGGAACTTTATTTGCTACATGTTTTGTATATTTAAAAAAACTATAAATTCACATAATGAACGATAGAACACTGTGATTTTTTTACCCTCATTTCACTATGTCCACAGCAGATGCAGTCCACCGTTGATTCACTTTCTCCATGCATGTCTTTCTAAGCCGGTCTGATTCTTAACACACTGTTTACTCAACCAGGAAGCCTTCAGCTAAAACACACTCTCTGATGTAATATGTTCTCCTACATACATCCACTGTCGAGTTTCCTGGAGCCCGATCTCTTCACAAGCAGTTGCGAGAGTATTACGTGACCCGGGCAGCTTTGTGCCTGTTTGTGCCACCCTATGCTGGGCATCATCGCTATTCTGCAAACAGGATATGAACCCCTAGCCACTTTAATGTGGACTCAGATCTCTGTGCCACGTGCGGTCTTCAAGCTATTTATTGTTAAAGTAGTAAATGTCTCACGAGCACTGTTCCACTGTCATTCCCCATCAGAACCATCTCTTGAGTTTGTTTCACTCTGTCAGTAAACAAACACTCGATAGTGAATAAACTATGTCATTTGAGATTAGTTACATTTATCCAGACCCACGCCTTTTACCCAAACAGGTGGCGTAACTGCTCTGTGAGACTGTGACAACAAGGATCCTAGCTTTGATGTCTATGGGGAAATTTCTCAGAGAGGGTTATGTTCCCTGAGAGATACATCTACCATACATGTACTGTATGCTAGCAGCCTTTGTAGTGAAGCGCAAATAAAAACATAGCTATTTTTTTCTGAACAAATCTACACTAGTTTAAACCCGGTGTAGAATACCCCTACTCTCTCAGAGAAACCGTTCATCAAGTGATTATATATGTGTGGTTGTTGCTTGTGTGGTTAGCGCTATCTCTTTTATGTCCCCATGCAGTCTTTCTAAGTTGATTTTAAAATAATGACTGTGTTTCTTTAATGAAAAAAATATTTGCCTTAGTATTCTGACGACTGCACTTTCTTCACAAAACCCACACAAACGCACACATATAAACATATAATTTCTAAATATAATATACATACATAATTTGCCTGGAAAAGAAACCTTAATGGCAACATTCACAACACAGATTGGCTTATACTGTATGATGATCTAGAACCACCATTTACCAAGATAAACAGTGATTGTGTTATTATAATCAAAGCATCTCTGTCACTGCACAGTAAACCAAATGTTTCTGGATAACCAGGCACTACTTTTGTTTACTAGACGCCATTAGAAATGTATGAACAAATTCCTCCTAAAAGATGTTTGAAATATTGCTTGGTATTCACACTTTGTTATTAGATTTTGAACATTTCAAAACCTTGTTTTTTATGTTCACAATTAAACTTTTGAAAATGATTTGAGTGGTATGGAGAAAAATAAATGGCTCCCATTACTAAGTTGCACAGCCTTTGTCAAAATGAACTGCGGACTGTGTTTCTGTAAGCCAGAAAGAAGCTTTCTAAAACTTGGTACTGGCAATATGTGTCACGGTATCCGACAGGGTGTAGTGTACAAGGAGCCAGATGCAGAGCAGGAATCACGTTCGTGGGTTTGGTAAAACGGTATAACGAAAACGCTATAAATGAAAATAAAATGTGTGCATAACAAGCGACTACGCCACATACATCAATAACAGCAGACGAAACAGCAAACTGACAGCAAACACTCACAAACAACGACACCCAACATAGAACAATCCCAAGCACCCTTGATCCTAACCAGGGACCTTAAATAGCCCACTGATTAACTAACATATGCCCGGTGTTTAGCGAAACCCAAAACAGCTTTCTTCTGTTTTCAGCTCTCATCAAATATTATGGATGTGATTCAGATCTGGGCTCTACCCAGGCCACGTATGTGATTCTTCTTTAACAGAAACAATCCAGTGTTTCTTCCTTAACCATTACAGTGTACCTCAGATGTGTGTTTGCAGTGGTTGACTTGCTGCTAGCTTTAAACAGAGACTCCTTTTTTCAGACACTGGAATGATAATTACAATTGATAAGTCAATGTTTTGTGCACATTCAAGGTTCGCAGTGTCAGAGTCTTCAAAACAATCTCACAGCATCCTGTAATGGTTCCAAAAACATTGGACATTTGTGGATAGGCCAGAGAAGAGTCCATATCTGAATCCTATTCATAATATTTGCCAATATCTACAGCAGTTAAAGGTGGCCATACTCCAAACATTGAAAGAATGATGACCTTTTGAAGAGTGTGCGTAGTTGCTACATGAATGAAAGAAGTGAGGTCATCAATAAAATACAAGGAGCATTTGTCAATACCTTGTTCGCCAAAGGCTGTGCAAAGAGTATTAGTTCTAGAATGTCAATTATTTCGTCAATGCACTCGTTTCGTCAATGTTATTATTTTCTTTGTAAAAATTGTAAACATAAATGTTCACATAAAAAACATTGGTTCCGCGATGTCGAAAATTCAATAACAACGTTCTTCCACCAAATGTTACAATTTCATCTCAATTTTGACGTAACTGGGAATTGTTTATGAAATGTCCGTAAGGGTCCGTAAGCCTAACTGACACTAACCCTCTGCACATGCGGGGCTTACTTACACAGCGTTATGGGTAAGGGCGGTCTTACTCCGAGTAAAGTAGCCGTATGTGAAGGATTATTCTGCTGCTTTCTGCACTGTAGTAGCTCCCATTGTGCCATATGATTGTGCTGTCCTGTCAATCCTCGGTTGGTGGGAACACCATTTCACTCCAGTTGTTTTTGGAAACATAAACTGAAATGTTATTCGTGCATTTGGATTTTCTTCCCAAATTGTACATTTCCTTTCAATTCGGTTCCTAATTTGGACTGTATTGAACTTGGAATTAATCCCAATACTGCTTCTCCCTTCCCCACATAATGTAGTTGTGGACTGTGAGTCATGACCAGAGAGTTAGTCATGCCTCCTTCTTTGTTCCCCCTCTGACAGATACCAATTTTGTTCTGGGAAATGCTCAGATTGTGGACTGGCCTATTGTCTACAGCAACGATGGCTTCTGCAAGCTGTCTGGGTACCACCGGGCGGAGGTCATGCAGAAGAGCAGCACATGCAGGTAGAAAACGTGGATTTTCCAATGCCGACGCAAAACCTTCTCTGGAGGTGGTTTCGAATGAGCATTTTCATAGTCTGTAAAGAAACACTTTGTTTAAAATTCTGTGATCTGCCTCTTTTTTTTAGTTGTCTGAAAGGATATCTGTTGCTGCTGTCAACACAATACCACAGTGGCATTGTTTGTCAGAAAAAAATATATATCAGACTTGTACTCGTTTAGTAGAACTAAATAAAAAAATTATTGATATGAAGAATAGAGTGAAAGTAGAATATGTTATCCATATGTTTCCACTGTATTAACAGCATCAGCTGGTTTAGGTTTTATTGTGTGATAAAGAGTGAGTTTTATTTAAATCTTTGTTTTCACATTTTGATCATTGTTAGGAATTATGTCTAATTTTATGGTGTTACATTTCTACATTAAAATGGTCAAGATCTGGCCAGGCTGACAAGGCCCACGTGACTACTCAGAAATCCAAGGCTGTGCTGGCCTGGTTACACACCATCATTATTGCTGGAAATGTATGGGAACTTGACCAGTTGTTCGACCCTTTAAATTCCCCTTTAACTGTTTGCTATTCTAATTAAGAAGCATCTGTCGTGACACTTGATGAGCTGAGACAAGTTTCTGTCCGGAGTGATGTCAGATGAAGCCAACAGTCTTTGGGAGTTTTTTCCTCTTTGTGGCTCTTGTCCAATAAGAAAGGGTTATTTATATTTTCTGTTGCAAAACCTTTTGCTACACCGTGTCTTCATTAACACAACTCTGTGTTGGATATTACATGTGATGGTGTACTCTGTGTTGGATATTACATGTGATGGTGTACTCTGTGTTGGATATTACATGTGATGGTGTACTCTGTGTTGGATATTACATGTGATGGTGTACTCTGTGTTGGATATTACATGTGATGGTGTACTCTGTGTTGGATATTACATGAGATGGTGTACTTTGTGTTGGATATTACATGTGATGGTGAACTCTGTGTCGGATATTACATGAGATGGTGAACTCTGTGTTGGATATTACATGTGATGGTGAACTCTGTGTTGGATATTACATGTGATGGTGAACTCTGTGTTGGATATTACATGTGATGGTGTACTCTGTGTTGGATAGAACATGTGTTACACATGGTGATTGGCTATGAGATCAATAGTTGTAAGTGTATGTATGTGCATACGCATGTCTGTACATATGCATATGTGTGTGTGTGTGTGTGTACGTTGATAGAGTCCCCTGGTGTTGTCATCTCTGTTAGCATCAACATCTCAGCGAAAACCCACTGGGTGTGTGGTAATCTTGTTTCACCCAAGTCTAATGTCTTACATGCTTAGTCAAATGCTTGATTAAGCTCTGAGTCGTCACCTGGGAACTGAGAGCTCTAGCCCTGTCTTACATTCGCACAGATGACATTAATTAACATCAACACTAACGGCGTTAAAAATAAACAACGCAACTTCTAACCAACATCTGTGCTTTTTTTAAACCATTTGGGATGTCATAAAAAAACGAAAAAAACTCTTTGTTTTTGTGTGTTCTAGCTTCATGTACGGGGAGCTCACAGACAAGGACACTAGCGAGAAAGTACGGCTAACGTTTGAAAACTATGAGATGAATTCATTTGAAATTCTAATGTACAAAAAGAACAGTAAGTACCAACTAATAAAAACATGATCTTAATGTCGTATGCACAATTTTCAGTGTTATTCCACCGTGGCCTGCTACAGTTTTCTACAGTTCCCTACTACAGTACTCTGTATCTTCAGTACTCTGTATCTTCAGTACTCTGTATCTGCAGTACTCTGCATCTGCAGTACTCTGTAGACTACAGTACTCTGTATCTGCAGTACTCTGTATCTGCAGTACTCTGTATCTAGAGTACTCTGTATCTAGAGTACTCTGTATCTATAGTAATCTATATCTACAGTACTCTGTATCTTCAGTACTCTGTTTCTACAGTACTCTGTATCTGCAGTACTCTGTATCTACAGTACTCTGTATCTGCAATACTCTGTATCTACAGTACTCTGTATCTACAGTACTCTGTATCTACAGTACTCTGTATCTGCAGTACTCTGTATCTGCAGTACTCTGTAGTACTCTGTATCTGCAGTACTTTGGTGTAGATTATCTCAGGTGCACATTCATAAAGAGTATTAGAATAGGAGTTTGATATACGGTCAGGTTTGCCTTTTTAAACTGCTCCTTTTATACCTTTTTTTTTATTCTAAAATATTTATTTTCATAAAATAACGGCCTGCACATCATAATGACCTGATCCTAGATCAGCATGCACTCTGATATGCTGTGATATGTTGACACAGTTGAACAGGTAGTATATAGCTGTGGCCAGTAATAACCATATAGTTCAGGTACTGTTGGTAACAACTGAAACAAACTGTATTCTACGTTGGTAACTACGGTTTAACAGTGTCTTTGGTTAAAGCTTTATATATTCAGTAGTGTGTATGTTCTCTCACCAGGAACACCAGTATGGTTTTTTGTGAAAATAGCCCCTATACGAAATGAACAGGAAAAAGTGGTGCTGTTTCTGTGCACGTTCAGTGACATCACAGCTTTTAAACAACCCATAGAAGATGAGACTTCAAAAGGTAAGGGACCATGTTTGTGAGATGTAGTACATGGTCCCACTGTACTGATACAGATGGACGTATGTACTCGACGCTTTGCCAAAAAATATTAGCTCTTTTTTCCTCTGGTTCTGTCAGGTTGGGGGAAATTTGCGCGGCTAACGCGTGCTTTGACCAGCAGCAGAGGGGTTCTACAGCAGCTGCAGCCTACTGTACACAAGGGAGAAAACGTCCACAAGCACTCTCGCTTAGCTGAGGTACACAAATATTTATGTCTCTTGAGCCTGTTTATAATTCTACTCTCATAAAACCAGGGTATGTGTGTGTGTGTGCGTTTCTGTTATCGTGGGGCCGATGCCATATCATTCTGTTCTGATGTCTGTTCATTCATGTTCTGCCTTGCTTTGGGATGTTGAAAACTTAAAATAGCATGTGCTTGCACAACACACACACACACACATACAAACACACTCGTCGGCCACTCTCATACACACCATACAAGGATGTGACAATCTGTAAGGAACTTTCATGTGACCTTTTAACCCTGCGGTTTATCCCTTCTTTGGTTTTATTCCATCAAACTCATCAAAGATATACAATCTGCAGGTCCTCCAACTGGGCTCCGACATTCTCCCTCAGTACAAGCAGGAGACGCCCAAGACGCCACCACACATCATCCTTCACTACTGTGCCTTTAAGACCACTTGGGACTGGGTCATCCTCATCCTCACCTTCTACACGGCCATCATGGTTCCTTATAATGTCTCCTTCAAGGTCAGAACCATGGATCACATGGTGACATTCAGGGTTTTTCCTAAATCTCAAAATCTAAGGCGAACACCTTCCCGAATTCTCCCACCGCCTCTGTGTGCCGGCATGGTGAAACATGATTTTGCGCTCATGTATACAATTCGAGTGAAATACTGCAACGAATGTGACAGTAGGAGGACACTTATTTTGCCATATTGGGAGGTTTCCTGGGCTATTTCTAAAGGGTTTTGGCGGGTCGATTTACAGGCAAGGTTGTATAGAAAAATATATATTTAGGCAGTTCCGTGCGGGATTTTTTGTTTTCCTGTCACTAGAATCTGGCCACCCTGCATACAGGACCAAATCGGCTTCCCATGTTGTAATATTTCATTAAAACTGCATTATGTTCGCATAACACCAGGGGCCTACTGAAGAGACAATACAATTGAGATATGCAGGCTACCGTTGCCTAAGTAACATTAAAAATGCAATATACCGTGTAAAAAATATACAACCAACATATTTATGTCACTAACAATATAAATATATGCATGTGAATATGCTGGATCAGCGCAAGCAGCTGAGACGAGTACATCTGAAGAGAGTCAAGAGAGGTAGAATAACTATTTGGCGTCAGGGGAAGGATGGCAAAAAAACAAGGCTATGAAATGATATATATACATCAACATATGTATAGAGCTCTTGTGCGTAATGTATGCAAGTCAAATTAAGAAGTGCGTAGCATAGCAACGCCAATAGACAACCATACTATTCATTGTGATTATTATAACGCTGGTGAGTGACTTCATATTATGTATGCTAGTCCTATATCCTCTAATAAACATAGAGCCAGTGGTTTTGATGCTCAATTGTTAAATGCTTACAAGTGTCTCAGACATAATTAAGAGGGTAGGATATGCTCTGTATGCTGATGTGATTGGGGGCTGTGTAAAACAACCAAGCAGAAACTACTGTACAGGCTGGATGCACTAATATCCCAGAAAATGTCTACTAGTCATCGACAGGCAGAGGAAAATGAAAAGAAAACCTGAAAGAGCTTAAAAACCCTGATCAAGTTACCAGTCACAATCAAATCATCACTGTTTTTCCTTACGCAGGCATGTGATATCGTTATATTCAGTCCCAGAATTTTTAAAATAAAATTCCTGTACTATTCGACTTTCCTTTCTCTTGTCCTAAGAGACACAATATAGATGTAGTATTGTCGTAATGCATGTATGCTAATTATCTAGACAATGTGAAATAGATTTCCTACCCTGAAGTACATGTTTATCTGGGCATAACTAATTGAATGTGCCGCTCTAGTACCACAGAGGTTGTTTCCTCCTCTCTTTCAGACCAAGCAGAACAACGTGACGTGGCTGGTGGTGGACAGTATCGTAGATGTCATCTTCCTGGTGGACATCGTACTTAACTTTCACACCACGTTTGTGGGCCCAGCCGGAGAGGTGATCTCTGACCCCAAGCTAATCAGGATGAACTACCTGAAGACCTGGTTCGTCATCGATCTGCTGTCCTGCTTGCCGTACGATGTCATCAACGCTTTCGAGAATGTGGATGAGGTCAGTACTGTGTGCGTTAGTCATCGACCTGCTACACTAAACCGCCGTACGATGTCATCAAAGCCTCAGAGAGGTTGGACAAGGTCGTAACTATCGGCGAAGAGAAGTAAAACCGGCCATTCTGTAAATTGGTTGACTTTAGCCTTTTACTGCTTTTGTCGTTTAATAAAATGTAGTGGATGTCATGTATGCCTTTGCAGATAAAATCAATACCGCCATTCGGATTAAGCTTTTTGTAGAATTCATGTACACTACAAATTCACTGTGTACCAATCCAGGATCCTACCTAGAACCATGGGGCACCATTGATTTGTTGCCATTTAAATATTGAAATGTTAAAGCTTTTCCTTTCCTGTGTGTCGACATAATTATTTTTTTTTGGGTTACCTGAAGCGGCTGTCCTAACTCTAATATTCCTACTTGCCCTCCAGAAACCCGCAACTCTGCATTTACTCTGTTTCCTCCTGAAAGCCAAGCCTGCATTTGCTTATACTGTATAAGTGGACATCTGTGCTCGGGTCTGTATGTTTATATTGGAGGTTCCCATTGAACTGCCAGAGACCTGAAATCGCGTTGGCTTTTAAAGCGGCCAGTTCGTTTTGATATGTGACTTCAGTGTGTCTGTATGTGTGTGTGTGTGTGTGTGTGTGTGTGTGTGTCTGTGTGTGTGTGTGACTGTGCCATCACACAGTAAATGCACATGCCGGGTTTGTCATTCCTATATGCCTCTTCCGCAATCTTCGGGTTTTTACAACCAAATGCTGCTCATCAAGAAATAAGAATCCAAGATAAAGGAAGCATTCAACATAAATACATGGTTCTCTTCCCTACACATATTCACTACACACATTCACCAAATGCTTGGAATTAAATATCTGTATTTGTGAATGTCAAAGCGATGTACCTCGTGGGGTGCGTTAGACTCAGACCATGGTAGCAGCAGCACCTTATGGGTGTCATATTCAATATATAAAGGGCTATGCTTACCCAAAGCAAACGTGTATTTGAGACATGCGGAACTTACAGCAGTTAATGGGTTAACCCTGTACGTCCTAACCAGAGATTTCTGCACGGCTCAGTAGTCCCACATTTCCACCAGACGATATTTCATCAATTTTTCTGGGACGCTGACGGTGGTCAACGAGGAAATCTGTTATCAAAACAGCATTGGGACGTTAAGATAAATTCACAGCACATCTAGGGGAGGTTGTCATCTCTCTAAGTGTTCCCTCGCAAGGGACCTGCATTTGGGTGTCGTTGCAATTAGACATGACTTTAGATACCAAAGGATGTGATGGTAACGGGGGGAAATTAGGGCTTCAAAATAAAAGAAGACACTCTGCACATTTCTTGGGACCAAATTATCAGTAAACCGATCCCCCTACACATTCTGTTTCACCGTTGCTTATCCTGTGTTGACCTTTGACATCATCTAGCTGACTTTCATTCTCTCCAGGGGTTGGGGTCACTGTGGAGGTGGTTGGTCAGTGGACCCTGCCAGTATCTTCTGAACCTCCAGTACTACCATAAGAAGATCTAACAAAATGGAGTTGGGAGAAACCTATGCTCTCGTCTCATATTCCAAACTAAACCATTTAGGTTTAGTTTGGAATATGAGACGAGAAAACCATTTGGCTTGTAGTCTGCAATCCAATAGTCCGCTCAAATCATCTTTCACGTGTGTGTGTTTCATTGTAGGACTACCTGTAGCAGTCTGTACATTATTTGTTTTATATTCTGACATGTTACTGAAGTGCAGTGAAATGCATCTCTAAAATGACAAGGAGAGAGCCAGAAGACTTGGCAAAAACAAAATATATTTCTCCTTTTCTGCTTTTTCTCCCTTTTCTGTCACTTTCTAAAAATAGCATTTTGTCTGGCTGGTTTGATGTCTGCTGTAATTATGTGTCAGGGGATTCAGGATATCTGGTGTAAATTAGCTCTCTGGTGCCGGGGATGGCTGGCGTACCATGATGCTAGGTCAGTCATCGGAAGAACTAACATAGATGTGGTGTTATCAGGCATTTAAGTCCAGGACTGGATGAAATAACCCTTCATCTAGCGGTTAGCATTATTTCAACAGCTAGTATGACATGCAAGTGAATTGGTTCCCATTTGATAATAACGCAGTGCAGATAGCCAGCCAGAAGTTCAATCAATTTCAAAACAGCAATGGATCAAACGAGATGTCATTGTAGCACGAGCATTAGCGGCACAGCTAGCGAGGCATTAGGTCGGTTTAAATGAGCTATCCTTGTATGCATGGCCAGTAAAACAGTCAGCAATAGCCAGAAAAATGACCTATGTCTATTAGCTAATCGATGTGGGATTTGTCTATGCAGTGGGAAATATAGTCATTCCTATAGAACAATAGTAAAACCTTATGCGTGTCTGTGTGTTGTCAGTGCATGTCTGTATGTAGTTGTGTCTGTGTGTAGTTGTGTCAGTGTGTAGTTGTCAATGTGTGTCTGTGTGTAGTTGTGTCAGTGCATGTCTGTTTGTAGTTGTGTCTGTGTGTAGTTGTGTCAGTGTGTGTCTGTGTGTAGTTGTGTCAGTGTGTGTCTGTGTGTAGTTGTGTCAGTGTGTGTCTGTGTGTAGTTGTGTCTGTGTGTTGTCTTGTCAGTCTGTGTCTGTGTGTTGTTTTCATGTCATTGTGTGTCTGTGTGTCAGTGCTTGTCTTTGTGTTGTTATGTCAGTGCGTTTCTGTGTGTTGTTGTGTCAGTGTGTGTCTGTGTGTTGTTGTGTCAGTGTGTGTCTGTGTGTTGTTGTGTCAGTGTGTGTCTGTGTGTTGTTATGTCAGTGTGTGTCTGTGTGTTGTTATGTCAGTGCGTTTCTGTGTGTTGTTGTGTCAGTGTGTGTCTGTGTGTTGTTGTGTCAGTATGTGTCTGTAAAATCTAATCGTACGTAATTGGTAAAGTAGAGCCCTCTGAAAAGGAAGCAGTACCCTCAGCCCAAGTCATTTATGATGCTTTAGATTCCTCAAAAATCAATAAACTCCATTTATTTCACCCAACTGAGAGCAAGCAAACACTTTTAAAGTTTCTCACAGAGAATCAATCAATCCCACAGCCAATTACAGTTAAAAAGTACCCAGTCTCTCACATTCCATGTAACGTGAGATTTTGGATTTAATGTGTGTTAAAGCTAAACATTGTCTGTGGCCATTTCAGTCTCTAGTCGTTCTTCTTGCCAGAAGCAAACTCACACGGGTTCTTCCAGTAGGAGTGCTAATACAGGATCAGTTTTGCCCATCATTAGATTATAGAATTATAAGGCCAGGTGGGACTAGACCGCCTGAGATCACAAGTCATATTGTATCTCGCGTAGTGAATATGAGCACAGAACCCATTGGGTGTGTCAAAGCCTGTTATAGGGGGGTAGGAACTGATCTGCCATCTAAGCTTTTTTAATTTAACTGAATTTCAGCTGTGGATATTGACTGTTACTGTTGCTTGGAACAGGTCAGGGGTCATTAAACACGTTGAAAGATGGATAATGTTACACTGCCAGGCTTATGGATTAGTCAGGTGACCGTCATTAAATGCATGCACTGAACAATGTGCACACCCTTCACAAACACATGCAAATGCACACTTCAAGCTCACGCACACTTCAAGCTCACGCACACATCAAGCTCACGCACACATCAAGCCCATGCACACCTCAAGCTCACGCACACTTCAAGCTCACGCACATTTCAAGCTCACGCACATTTCAAGCTCACGCACACATTAAGCTCACGCACACATCAAGCTCACGCACACATCAAGCTCACTCACACATTAAGCTCACGCACACCTCAAGCTCACGCACACATCAAGCTCACGCACACATCAAGCTCACGCACACATCAAGCTCACGCACACATCAAGCTCACGCACACATCAAGCTCACGCACACATCAAGCTCACTCACACATTAAGCTCACGCACACCTCAAGCTCACGCACACCTCAAGCTCACGCACACATCAAGCTCACGCACCCATCAAGCTCACGCACACCTCAAGCTCACGCACACATCAAGCTCACGCACCCATCAAGCTCACGCACACATCAAGCTCACGCACCCATCAAGCTCACGCACACCTCAAGCTCACGCACACATCAAGCTCACGCACCCATCAAGCTCACGCACACATCAAGCTCACGCACCCATCAAGCTCACGCACACCTCAAGCTCACGCACACATCAAGCTCACGCACACATCAAGCTCACGCACACATCAAGCTCACGCACACATCAAGCTCACGCACACCTCAAGCTCACGCACACATCAAGCTCACGCACACCTCAAGCTCACGCACACATCAAGCTCACTCACACATCAAGCTCACGCACCCATCAAGCTCACGCACACATCAAGCTCACGCACACATCAAGCTCACGCACACATCAAGCTCACGCACACATCAAGCTCACGCACACATCAAGCTCACGCACCCATCAAGCTCACGCACACCTCAAGCTCACGCACACATCAAGCTCACGCACACATCAAGCTCACGCACACATCAAGCTCACGCACACATCAAGCTCACGCTCACATCAAGCTCAGGCACACCTCAAGCTCACGCACACATCAAGCTCACTCACACATCAAGCTCACGCACCCATCAAGCTCACGCACACATCAAGCTCACGCACACATCAAGCTCACGCACACATCAAGCTCACGCACACCTCAAGCTCACGCACACATCAAGCTCACTCACACATCAAGCTCACGCACACATCAAGCTCACGCACACATCAAGCTCACGCACACCTCAAGCTCACTCACACATCAAGCTCACGCACACATCAAGCTCACGCACACATCAAGCTCACGCACACCTCAAGCTCACGCACACATCAAGCTCACGCACACATCAAGCTCACGCACACATCAAGCTCACGCACACATCAAGCTCACGCACACATCAAGCTCACGCACACATCAAGCTCACGCACACATCAAGCTCACGCACACATCAAGCTCACGCACACATCAAGCTCACGCACACCTCAAGCTCACGCACACATCAAGCTCACGCACACCTCAAGCTCACGCACACATCAAGCTCACTCACACATCAAGCTCACGCACCCATCAAGCTCACGCACACATCAAGCTCACGCACACATCAAGCTCACGCACACATCAAGCTCACGCACACATCAAGCTCACGCACACATCGAGCTCACGCACCCATCAAGCTCACGCACACCTCAAGCTCACGCACACATCAAGCTCACACACACATCAAGCTCACGCACACATCAAGCTCACTCACACATCAAGCTCACGCACCCATCAAGCTCACGCACACATCAAGCTCACGCACACATCAAGCTCACGCACACATCAAGCTCACGCACACCTCAAGTGTGACTATCCCATGCGTGCCAATCTCTATGCTAATTTCTGTGGTGGCTTTTAGCAGCCTGATGTGCCGCTCCGAATCATCTGTCAGTGAGTGGTCGGCTGATGGAGGCCATGTCTGAGTCAGCTACGTGGCTGATCCCATCAGGGCTGTGAGCGCCGCAGAGTCTGCTGTATCTGCAGGTACAGCGTTTTGTCAGCTTCTAGTCTTTCAGCTTGTGAGTGCGGCTGACGCTCACAGACACCGGAACATTCCCCGTCAGCCTGACACACCTCCGACTCCTCCGCCTTCTCCGCCCTCGTCCTCACGGCGACATTTCACGGTCCCTCCCCTCCTCACGGCCAAGAGATCGGTTTTGGTTAAATGTTAATGTCACTACTATTTTTTTCATGGGGCAGAGAGGACGGGAGTCTATTAGTTTTGACAGTTTAGCACTAATTCGATTTTGCAGTTCAGTAGGTGCATGCGTTTTCATACCCGCCCCGCTGTGGGAGGGGTACTGGAGCCCACTCACCATGGATACACGGGATACTGTCTTCACCACCTTCTGCCGTCGAGCTTGGAGATACTCATTATTCCACTGGGATTAAGTTTACCTGCCGATTGTGTGTGAATCCGCGTACGTTCACCAGTACATCGGATCAGAATGCAATGTTCTAAGTGGTGGTACACTGTGATGGTCTCTCCTTGAGAAAGACCTCCCCACTGACCCTCCCCCACAAGGACCCGTTAAAAAGGAGACCCACAACCCCGATACCCTGTGTGTGTGTGTGTGTGTGTGTGTGTGTGTGTGCTTGCTTTTTGCGTGTCTGCCAGAGTGGGTAAGACTGCGAACTGTAGACAATTAAAGCAAGTAGCTTGTAGCCTGCCTGTTTTGTTGTTACTTAATCAATTCATTAGTGTTAAGTGACTCCCGGGTCTGATGGACACACTTGCATTTAGATCCTAAACCGATTATGTCCCAAGTCATTGAATTCCCCCGTGAGCTGGTGTCCCTGAAACCCATGTAGCCTGTCGTTTAATTGTAAGGCAGCGGGATGTGTAGTGCCAACCTGAGCTGACTCATGTGTTGTAATAGACAGGTGTCGTTCCCTTATGAAGGCATTTTTATCATTGTCATACAGTGATGTAACTACAGAAGCTAACCAACTAGCTAATGAATACTGTACTCAACAGGCCATGTCTGTAAAGTTCTGTATGCGATAGCATAGCGATAAGGTAACAGGGTGTTTTTTGTAATACCGCTTTTACATTCATTCAGTTTATCTACTAATGTTCAGGTTTAAGACTTGGTGCTTTTGTTTTGATCATCTTCTGATATCTTCTGTTCTGTCTGACCATGCTCACTTCTTTCATTCTGTTCCTCCTCACCCTTCTGTTCTGTTGTGTTCTGTTGTGTTCTGTTTGCATGGAACCTCATCCTCGTCCTGTGTTTATTTGTGGAACGCGAAGAACTGGAACCATCGAGCTGTCACTCAAGTAGGCCTTTCATTATCAAACTCATTGTCGTTGAGTTGGTTTGGTCAGAGTTGATACTAATGACATGACGGGTCTTCATGCTTGCACATAGGCTGTGATTGGCACGTAGGATAAAAAAGGATTTTGGGAAATCGTGAAGGACAAGTACACACACACACACACACACACACACACACACACACACACACACACCCACACACACACATACCCAGCTGAACAGTAGTTCACATTGACAAAATATGGCATTTGTAAAAATTAAAGCAAAATGAATTATCTTGCTTTTTGCGGAAAGCAGGACATATCAGGACAAATGATGAGTTGAATGGACTACAAATGTAAAACAAATTTTGATTTGTATCACATTTTTTTGCAGTCATGTTCCTGTAACAGCGTATATGTTGGGTAATTAACTCTGGATGATAAGTATTTTGTTCTGATATTCCTCCTATACCTGGAAATGGTGAATAAAGAACCTTAAGTTAAATGCCAGAAGAACCGTGATATGGTGAAATCAACCTGGAGTGCCATAGTAAGAGTGCTATTCAGGTTAAAACAAAAGGTCCTGCCCTCAGACACAAAAACGTTATAAACATGCAGATATTTATTATCTCACAGATTTATTATTGTCTCCTTTAAACCTAGAGTTTGTTTATACCTGGAGGAATGTCACAACTGTACTTCAGGTCCTGTAGAACTAAAACTCCTACTACCCTCCCCCCACTCCTTCCTCATCTCTCTCTGTCTCCTCCAGGGGATAAGCAGTCTCTTCAGTTCTCTCAAGGTGGTCCGGTTGCTGCGTTTGGGCCGGGTAGCCCGTAAACTGGACCACTACATTGAGTATGGAGCGGCGGTCCTGGTCCTGCTGGTGTGTGTCTTTGGACTGGCTGCCCATTGGCTGGCCTGCATCTGGTACTGTTCCATTGCCACCCATGTGCTGTATATTCATGTTATCACAATCCTGCCATCCGGTTCCATCACACGACTCACATATTTGCTGGAACATTCCGTAGTTTTGAGTTTGTCCCCGTGATCTCTGGCTGTGGCATGCTTTATAACTACACCTCGTCACAAAGAATTAATGCGATTTGTGTTGGATAAGTGCACACGTTCAGTCAGGTGTTGTAGCAGAGGATATGAAAATAAACGTAACGTTAATGGATTGTGGAGTGTCTGAGTTATGGATTCCGTTGCCCTGGCCTTCAGAACTGTCTCACTTGCTGTTGTTGACAATGTTATGAAGTAGAAGTACGTTTCTGTTTCGTTAAACAAATTCCCTGGCATCTGGCCAAAATTTTAACCTGTGCCCTTAATCATGGCATAATTCTTCATTCCAAATTGCCATTATGGATCACTACTTTCCTCTGTAGAGTAGTGGATTAATGAGGTAGGGATATTTAATTTGGTTACTCTGTTAAGGATTTTGGAAAAAAAGAAAAGAGGACCCTTGTTTTTTAATCTGAGACAGCACCGACTTTAGAGAACAGTGGATTTTTTGTGAACAAATCAAATTGTGAGGATGATACAGTGAAGAAATTAAATGGACAAAAAACCTTCATGTAAAATAATGGACTTTAAAGAAGCAAAATGCGTTTTGAATAGGACAACCAAGAGTTGCTGATTTTTTTCTCCAATCTTTTTGACTTTACACAGGTACAGCATTGGTGACTATGAGGTGATTGACGAGGAGACCGGAATCCTCCGGACAGACAGCTGGCTATACATGCTGGGGGAGACTGTGGGCTCACCTTACCGCTTCAACGCCAGCGGCACAGGAAAGTGGGAGGGCGGACCCAACAAAGACTCTGTCTACATCACATCTCTGTACTTCACTATGACCTCTTTGACCAGTATAGGATTCGGAAACATCGCACCCACCACTGACGGAGAGAAGATCTTTGCTGTCGCCATGATGATGATTGGCTGTGAGTACATGGGACCGGCGTATTGTTTTGGCTGTGTTATTATAAACCTTTTGTATCGCCAGTCAGTCAGCATTTGATGTTGTCCAGAACTGGCACAGTTTTAACTAACGAAGGGCTTGACAATTATGCAAGCATTCTGAAACACAGAAAATAATTAAATCAACTGGGGCCGCTCAAGGAGATGTTTGAATAAATGAATAAACCAAATAAATAATTATCTTGATGAAAAACATTTTTTTTATATTATTCGAGTGGTAATATGGGAACTACTCTGATGTATTAATGTGTTGGATGGTGAAAAGATTAGGGTTTACATTTCAATTGCTTAGATGGTCCTATATATTGTACATGATTCACTACTACTATTTATGGATTCACATAAATAGTGAACAGATTTGCAATCTCTTATTAGATTATGTGATCATTTTAACCCTGTTTATCTGCTATAGGTATGTTTAATGGCTGTTTGAAAAGATTGCTTGGTACATGGTCGAAGGAAAAACTGTTTTTGTTGAACTAGCCAGTGTATGCTGGCTGCCACCCTCTGCCATACCGTATTCACATACATTTTCAGTATATTTACATTCACATTTGGGCATTTCTTAAGCTAGACGCCTGGACTGGTCAAGACATGTCTTTTTGTTTCTTTTCAATTCACTGTGCAAAAGCCATTGGAATATTTTAGGCTCACATTTGATCAGAATTAAATCCTGGCAGTTGCTTGGTGAAACAACACAAAGCAGTCAGTAGCTTTTGATTGCAGGAAAAATCGCCAGGCTGATCAAAAATCTACAAGCGTTCTAGTTGTCTTTATGAATAGCAGCCAGGTTTCATCTTTATTTTTGTAGTAGCCCATACACCAGGTGTCTTTATTTTTGTAGTAGCCCATACACCAGGTGTCTTTATTTTTGTAGTAGCCCATACACCAGGTGTCTTTATTTTTGTAGTAGCCCATACACCAGGTGTCTTTATTTTTGTAGTAGCCCATACACCAGGTGTCTTTATTTTTGTAGTAGCCCATACACCAGGTGTCTTTATTTTTGTAGTAGCCCATACACCAGGTGTCTTTATTTTTGTAGTAGCCCATACACCAGGTGTCTTTATTTTTGTAGTAGCCCATACACCAGGTGTCTTTATTTTTGTAGTAGCCCATACACCAGGTGTCTTTATTTTTGTAGTAGCCCATACACCAGGTGTCTTTATTTTTGTAGTAGCCCATACACCAGGTGTCTTTATTTTTGTAGTAGCCCATACACCAGGTGTCTTTATTTTTGTAGTAGCCCATACACCAGGTGTCTTTATTTTTGTAGTAGCCCATACACCAGGTGTCTTTATTTTTGTAGTAGCCCATACACCAGGTGTCTTTATTTTTGTAGTAGCCCATACACCAGGTGTCTTTATTTTTGTAGTAGCCCATACACCAGGTGTCTTTATTTTTGTAGTAGCCCATACACCAGGTGTCTTTATTTTTGTAGTAGCCCATACACCAGGTGTCTTTCTTCTCAGCACTTAGAACCCTCCTAGAAAATACCAACAACTACACTTGATAAGAGAAATAATTTCTTGATTACAAGCATTTTTTGTTTAGCAAATCAATGGAAAAATATTTAACGACAGAACTAAAAACAGATACATTGGTCCTCTAAAGGCTGTATTTACCATGAAACCTACCCATATCAATCAATTAATCAATCACTCTAATGTATTTTATAAAGCCCTTTTTACTACGACAGTTGTCACAAAGTACTTTTACAAACACCCAGCCTGAAACACGACAGAGAACGAATCAACAAGTTGATTCACAATTTTTGTCCCCCAGAGTAGACAGTCAGGAAACTGGAATCACAAAACGCAACCACTGTCCCTCAAATTTTTTTATTTTGCTTAAAGATGTTTGAATCATAGCGCTATGAGTATTTATCTCCATCCTATAATACATATATCTGCCATTCATAATAATTTGACTGGTTAATTCTAGGGCAAAGATATTTACGGCTTGTACATAATGTTTTGGGGAAAATACACGTATGCGTATTGTATGTGCGTCTCAATCTGTCTTTAACTAAATGTCTACTTTTACTGTAACTCACGTAGTAATGAACATTATCTCTGTAATAGGGTTATGGAAATATGTATGTAATGATGTAATGGAAATATATCTTTCATTCCATCCATCCATTCATTTTAATCTCATCCATCCACGTCTATTGTTACAACTGACATACTCAGGCAATATAGAGCCGGAATACTAGACAGGTTAACTGTGTGTGTGACTCACTGGCCCTCAGTTGTGCAGTATCTGCAGTAAAAGAACCAGAGGCAATATACTATTCAGTGCCGGATCAATAGAACAGTGCCCCCCTCCAGTATGACCGGTCTACTGCTGTCAGGCCCTGGAAGCTCCTGGCTTTTACACAATTTCTGACCCCAAAATAGGTGGGCCCTAGATGAAAAGTAGTGCGCCACATAGGGAATAGAGTGACATTTGGGACACGTTCTAACACAATCTTACAGTACCTACGGAACTGCAGGTACCGATGTCTCTCTAGTTACCTAACCCACTGTTGCCATGGAAAAAGAGAAAGATACACGTCTGTTGAAGTTACTGGCTGCTTGTGACGTGGAAAGGTTATACCTCAGGTGCATCTCAATATTCTTAATTGATTCCAGTTGTTTAGGTTTCTGTATTGTGTTGTCGAACGGTTGCAAATGCAAAACAAGATGCACTTTAAATGACGACTGTATGACGCCGTTGGTTCAAACCATAACTGGAGCGTCCATTATTGCCTATAAAAATAACCACATCAGTAGTATTCAATTTTTACCATCGGCGGTGTTCGTTGTTGGCAGCAGCCGAAGATCACATCGTTGACAGGGGGGGATTATACAGCTGTCTTGTTACTATGGCAACGGTTGGCCCAGGGCATTTTGGGGTTTCTGACAACTGTCTGTAAACTGGCTTCAAAGGAGGACAGCTGTTGGCTGAGTCCAGTTAAGGCAGAATCACTGTCACCAACAAAGCTGTTACAATACAGAAAGATCCGATACTGAGATTCAGGTGTGAGAGGGTAGGGACACACGTAGCTACTACACTTTAAAACTGTACGAAGCCAAGAAGAAGGTCAATGTGAAGGTCAGTAACATGATTACTATGTAGTAGTAACATATGTATTATTATGTAACTACTACACATTCAAATTATTATTGTGCAATCAGAAATTACACAAGTGAAAAAAGGAATGTGTAACTATTGTTTGTAAATAAGCATTTAAAAATCGACAAATTCTTCTCTATACTTTACATATATATATATATGTACATATTTTATTTGCATTAGCTGCCTGTTCCTTCCACTTGAGTGGTCGACCGTAAGCACTACAAATTGTAACATATTGCACAAATTAGGTCTGTAACATATCACAGAAATCGCCGGATTGTGCCAGAAACTCTCTGTTGTTGCGCCAGCATCATTGCACTGATGATGCACACATTTATCTCTCTCTCTCTCTCTCTCTCTCTCTCTCATTCTGTATCCAGCAGTACTAATTAGGTTCTCACTGCCAAGAGAATGGTCCAGTAAGACAGAGACAGAGTGGGGCAGAGACGCTCCCTCTCTACTGCCTTCCTTTGATCCTGTTCCATACAACCTCCAGGTGCTACCGTCCGTCCATTCCACAGGCAGCCCCAGTAACATGGCCTATCTACTTTCAGCTAGAGAGAAACAGGCTTTAGGATTGTGGACATCTAAGTTAATATCGTCGTTGGTGTCACAACAAGTGTTCGGACAGCCGCGTTCGTTTGTATGCGCGGTATTGTAAACTGTGTTTGTCTGGTTGTATTCTCTGTTCTGACTACAATAACGCGGTATGGCATATTGAGAAAGATACTGAGAGTGGATAGACGCTTACACTGGAGTGGTTGCATTGGATAAAGCATATCTGTGCCCATAGAAGGTAGTCAGAGACAGGTCTCTATAGGATAAAGCATATCTGTGCCCATAGAAGGTAGTCAGAGACAGGTCTCTATAGGAGAACAGATGGACAAGAACACAACTTTAGTGGTGTCTAATCTTCAAAAGCTGCAGTGACGATGCGATTCTACAATATTCTGTCACATATCTTTCTTATTCATCACCGGACAGCATCTTTATTTTTATAAAAGTGATTTCCTATTGAGCCCAAAAAAACTATGGCTTTTCCGCTGAGAACAGTTCAAAACATTTTTTATTTTACATTTGTTTATTCAGAGTGAGGGATGCCAATTGATACTTTTTCACGAGCCCTTCACCAGGCAAGTTAATAATGCTAAAGGGAAGTGGTCCAATAATGTGTATGTGTGGCTTTTATGGCTTTTGCTACACAACTGTTGAGTGCATTGCTGCGACATCATCTCCTCCAAGGGTAAATCGCAGTTTCTTATTTCTGTATTCTGTAGCATTCTCTCTTTATCATAAACATCCTGTTAGCTGATTGGTTTGAACCTGTACACAGGAAATAACAGTATAGTTTAAATGACCCAGTGCTGCATTGAAAAATGCCTTTTATTGTAGTGGTGACAGGTACTTACTCATGAGATCCTGCCTCGCCTGCTCCTGGTCCTGATGATGATGAGGTGCTGGTGTTGCCCAATCCCCATGGAGACGAGGCAATTAAACACTATATGGTGGTCATCATTCACTTTTATCAATTTGTTTAGTAGGTGTGCAGTGGGGAACCGGTGAGGTCCCGGACCTTTCTCTGTCTGTATCTCATTGTGCCGGGAATCTGTGAATGTTTGTGAATGCGTGTGTCATTTTGGAATGGCACCCGCTGAGGTGATGTCATCATTTTGGAATGGCACCCGCTGAGGTGATGTCATCATTTTGGAATTGCACCCGCTGAGGTGATGTCATCATTTTGGAATGGCACCCGCTGAGGTGATGTCATCAGTTTGGAATGGCACCCGCTGAGGTGATGTCATCAGTTTGGAATGGCACCCGCTGAGGTGATGTCATCATTTTGGAATTGCACCCGCTGAGGTGATGTCATCATTTTGGAATGGCACCCGCTGAGGTGATGTCATCATTTTGGAATTGCACCCGCTGAGGTGATGTCATCATTTTGGAATGGCACCCGCTGAGGTGATGTCATCATTTTGGAATGGCACCCGCTGAGGTGATGTCATCGTTCTGAAATGGGACCCGCTAAGTTGATGTCATCATTTTTAGGGTCATGACATTAATGTCATAGCTTATAGTTTATTTCTAACGTAAATGTGACATTCAAATAGGTATCTACAGTTTGCAATGAAATGCCTTTCACCGTTGACTTAAATAATGGTGAAATTAAATATAAATGTGCACTGAAAACTGACCAAATCATCCCCTTGTAGTAGAATTAATGAGCCAAGGTACATGTGGGCTTGTGATTTTCTTTTGAGAAAGCAGACAAGAGGTGACCTTTTCTGTCAGATGTTCTTCTATCAACAAATGCAGCCTTTGTTTAACCTTTTGTTGCACTTCATATAGTCTTTTCATTGACAGGTCTCAGAATTACTTCATGGCCAACCAGGTTTAGGGGTAGCTCCATACAGACATGATGTGCCAACCTGGTAAAGGGTAGCTCCATAGAGACATGATGTGCCAACCTGGTAAAGGGTAGCTCTATACAGACATGATGTGCCAACCAGGTTTAGGGGTAGCTCTATAGGGACATGATGTGCCAGCCTGGTAAAGGGTACCTCTATACAGACATGATGTGCCAGCCAGGTAAAGGGTAGCTCTATACAGACATGATGTGCCAGCCTGGTAAAGGGTAGCTCTATACAGACATGATGTGCAAACCTGGTAAAGGGTAGCTCCATACAGACATGATGTGCCAACCTGGTAAAGGGTAGCTCTATACAGACATGATGTGCCAGCCTGGTAAAGGGTAGCTCTATACAGACATGATGTGCCAGCCTGGTAAAGGGTAGCTCTATACAGACATGATGTGCCAACCTGGTAAAGGGTAGCTCCATACAGACATGATGTGCCAGCCTGGTAAAGGGTAGCTCTATACAGACATGATGTGCCAACCTGGTAAAGGGTAGCTCTATACAGACATGATGTGCCAACCTAGTAAAGGGTAGCTCTATAGTAGTTACTCTTGCAATGGAGGTTAATATAATTGGTTCTTTACCGTGAAATGTCCTATGTTGGCATAGCTTTGCATGTCAGTTTTGTGTCAGTCTGTATAATATTAATAATTTGTATTTTTGCCTTTTTTTAAGGTCTGTAGTCTAGCTGTGTATTTTATATACATTTTTAGGAACCTTTTCAGGAAAGCACTTCTTTGTATGACTGTTACATAACGCTACACTCAATCTACAATCATTTGCAAAGAGGGTTACTCACTCGACATTGGATAAATGACCACCCTCCTGTGTTCTTCATCACTGCCATTCTCTCCCTACTGGACTCAGGAGTCCAATCACTTGGAAGAGGACTTACACTCATTTCACACTTGTTTCATTACACTCATTCCACACTGGTGTCATTACACTAATTTCACACTGGTTTCATAACACGAATTTCACACTGGTTTGATTACACTAATTTCACATTAGTTTGATTACACTAATTTCACACTGGGTTCATTACACTAATTTCACACTAATTTCACACTGGTTTCATTACACTCATTCCATACTGGTTTCATAACACTAATTTCACACTGGTTTTATTACACTAATTTCACACTGGTTTTATTACACTTGTTTCACATTAGTATCATTACACTAGTTTCACAATGGTTTCATTACACTCATTTCACATTAGTTTCATTACACTCATTCCACACTGGTTTCATTACACTCATTTCACATTAGTTTCATTACACTCATTCAACACTGGTTTCATTACACTCATTTCACATTAGTTTCATTACACTCATTTCACACTGGTTTCATTACACTAATTTCACACTAATTTCACACTGGTTTCATTATACTCATTTCACACTGGTTTTATACCACTCATTTCACACTGGTTTCAATACAGTCCTTCTTCTCCTGTCTATCTACTTTAAAGCTACATCTTCTCATGTCTGTCTACTATTGGAGATATTTTCAAGTTATAAAAATCAGTGCCGCTCCATTTAGATGCTTTAAGTTTGAATCCTCTGTAAAGAATTTAGCGGTCAGTCTAGGATTTCTTGTGTCTGCAACAGCAAGTCTGTTAATCCCCCCAAAAAACGAAATGTATGCTCTTCATCCAAAGCCTGCCTTAACCTGCCTGACCCCCAAACATCCTCACTCTGAATGTAGATCCACAGTCCATGTGTCCGGACCGCTCTCAGTCAATATTCATATCACCCACCAGTCAATACTGCTCGATTCAGAGTCATCCTTCACACACGCTGCCAAGTATTTCCTTGTTAAAACAGACCATCTCAGCTATGGTGATGTAGTTTCAATGCCATCTGTTTTTTACCAGTGACCCCTTAACGTATTGCCATCTGGTTTATCACCAGTGACCCCTTAACTTATTGCCATCTGGTTTATCACCAGTGACCCCTTAACTTATTGCCATCTGGTTTATCACCAGTGACCCCTTAACTTATTGCCTTCTGGTTTATCACCAGTGACCCCTTAACTTATTGCCATCTGGTTTATCACCAGAGACTCCTTAACTTATTGCCATCTGGTTTATCACCAGTGACCCCTTGACTGACTGCCATCTGTTTTTTTCACCAGTGACCCCTTAACGTATTGCCATCTGGTTTATCACCAGTGACCCCTTAACTTATTGCCATCTGGTTTATCACCAGTGACCCCTTAACTTATTGCCATCTGGTTTATCACCAGTGACCCCTTATCTCACTGACATCTGTTTTTACCAGTGACCCCTTAACTTATTGCCATCTGGTTTATCGCTAGTGACCCCTTGACTGACTGCCATCTGTTTTTTTCACCAGTGACCCCTTAACGTATTGCCATCTGGTTTATCACCAGTGACCCCTTAACTTATTGCCATCTGGTTTAACACTAGAGACCCCTTAACGTATTGCCATTTGGTTTAACACTAGAGACCCCTTAACGTATTGCCATCTGGTTTTTCACCAGAGACCCCTTAACGTATTGCCATTTGGTTTAACACTAGAGACCCCTTAACGTATTGCCATCTGGTTTAACACTAGAGACCCCTTAACGTATTGCCATCTGGTTTTTCACCAGAGACCCCTTAACGTATTGCCATCTGGTTTTTCACCAGAGACCCCTAACTCACCTGCTGAGTTGGTCTAACCTATCTGTATTTGTTGGCCTGTATTCAGTATGATCTGATGTATATTGTCGATTCTTTTATTCAATTTTTTTGTAAAATAATGTTCATTGCCATTGGCCAGGTCTTTACTGAAAGTTGAATAGTTCTCAATTTTTCTTTTTTCTTTGACAAAGTACAAAATTATGAGTTCTTTATGGGTGAAGAAAATAAAGTTTGTACAATGTATTATCTGGTATGATCTTCTTCTGGATGGCGCCTGACTGGCAAATTAGCAACACATGTATCCCACTGCTTGGGCAGGTCAGGTCCCTGGTAATATTTAAAAACAACTCCTTAGCACTGGGATCACACCAGGATCACACCAGGATCACGCCAGGATCACACCAAGATCACACCAAGATCACACCAAGATCACATCAGGATCACAGCAGGATCAAACCAGGATCACACCAGGATCACATCAGGATCACACCAGGATCACAACAGGATCAAACCAGGATCACACCAGGATCACACCAAGATCACACCAAGATCACATCAGGATCACAGCAGGATCAAACCAGGATCACACCAGGATCACATCAGGATCACACCAGGATCACAACAGGATCACGTCAGGATCACGCCAGGATCACGCCAGGATCACACCAGGATCACGCCAGGATCACGCCAGGATCACGCCAGGATCACACCAGGATCACACCAGGATCAATCACACCAGTGCATTAATTTCAACCAGGGCCTATGGGGTTCTGATAGGGTTCCATTTGGAACACTGCACTAGGTTGGGAAGCAATCACTGTCTTCTCCCTCCAAGCATCAGCAGACTAGTCCTCAACAGCTGCCAGCCGATGGTTGTCATCCACCTGTACAGCTGCATCCTCATCTCCATTAGCTGATGCTAAAGCAGCAGAAACACTTCCTGGGGTCATGACTCATGACACAGTACATATTGGTTTACATCAGGTCAGATAAAGGAGAGGCTGTTCCTTCAGCTGTTTCTCTATATGTTGCAGTAAGGTTAGCTTTTCTCCTGCCAATCACGGCTCTATATATATACGCCGCATGTTAACTTGAATTTGTTCTGGCTTAGGAGGAGCCCAAATGGGGACTTGAAGCCAGACAGATGTACATTATAATTACATGACATGTACTTACCAGGTGGTCTTTTAGATTAAATGATTGACAAATGAACACCGATGGGCTTAAAGGTCAGATGTGTGTGAATTGTGAATAATACATTTGTATGTAGGTACGCGCTAGATTAGATTAATGTCTAATATTAAGCTAACCAAGGTTCACAGGGCTAAATGACTGCAGACCAGTTGCCCTGACTTCTGTGGTTATGAAGTACTTTGAGCAACTGGTGCTGTAACAACTCAAGACCAGCGCTGATCCAGTACTAGATTGCATTTTGCCTTCAGAGCCAACAGGTTTATATAACCACTCTGTTTTTCAACCAACCCACCCTGTCTACTGTATGTTGTCTACAGGCCAATATGTCACTCCATATATATATATATATATATATATATATATACACACATATACTGTATGTATATATACATACAGTAGGCGGTGTGGGTTTACATACATGGAGTGACATATTGACCTGTAGACAACATAAGACTGGGATCCTAATGAACAGGTACATGTCAGAACAACTCTGTGTTTCTGTCAGCTCCTCTTTAACACTGTTTCTTTTACACACGCACACACACATGGTCACAAGCCTGTGCACGCTCATATAGTCATGGATAACATAGACACACACACACACACACACACACACACACACACAACCTGATATATTGTCTATGTTATCCTACAGATCAGAGGTGTTTCTGACCCAAATCTGCCACTCAGTCTGCGGTCAGACACACTGTACTCACTTGTTCACCAAGTGCTGATTTGCCCCCCGGATCTTTTCTCCATTTCTATTTTGGTCTTCGTATAGAAAGTGTCTGAACCATCAGTGGATATTTGATGCTCTGTTACTATTACATTACAAACACGGGGAAACATTGGATAACTTATGTATCACAGCTACTTGAAAAACTGTCCTCAGGGTGACACATTTCAGCACATTGTTGTGGTACTCGTGCTCTCATTCTCAACAGGTCGACTGAGGCCTGACACAAATACTATAGGATAGTACCCACATCATTTCAGATCCATTCCTAATGTCTCCCGTCGACTAAAGACCAGCGCTGCTGATTTTGCAATGAGTTAGCTAGCAAGCTAATCTTATCCCACACACTAAAAGGTCTAAACATTTCTCGTCTGTCCTTTCTTGCCCTTTTATTTCTTTCCCAAGCCCTGCTCTACGCCACCATCTTCGGTAACGTCACCACCATCTTCCAGCAGATGTACGCCAACACCAACCGCTACCACGAGATGCTAAACAGCGTCCGTGACTTCCTCAAGCTCTACCAGGTACCCAAGGGCCTTAGCGAGAGGGTGATGGACTACATCGCCTCCACCTGGTCCATGTCCCGGGGAATAGATACTGAAAAGGTATCTCAAACTGTAAGCCAGACATTTATTATCTTGGATTGCATGCTCACCCCCTCTACCCCCTGTGTTTTCCTGTTGCATGCTAGCGTCCTCGTCTAGTTGGACCCCCTGTTGTTTTGTGCTATGGTGGTAATCATGTCTCTGTGTTTTGAGGGTTCTGGATCTGTTGTGATTGTTACTATGTGGAATATGGACGACGCTCTGTTATGAAGTCATATTCGTGATTTTACAGATTTAACAGAGTTGACTGACAGCTGACTTGCCATGAGACAGACATTGGCTGGTTTGCAAACATATAAGGCTAATTCTGTAATATTTGATTATGTAAGAAGAACATGATATTGCAAATTACTGCATTGACTGTGACATGGTTTGCAGCCAGATTTGTACATATCCTATACAAATGAAATATGTTCACAAGGTAATGTTTTTTTGGGAATTGCCCATCAGTTGGCTTTTTGTGGCTACCTCAGAACTGTTATCCGGTGGTTTTAGCTACAGTTTAGTGATGTTATTTGGCAGATTCCAATGCTGTAACGTTAGGGATTGCCTCAAATCTAAGCTTTTAGGCCCATTTCAATTACACCGCAGAGAGATTGGATGTGTGAAAGTGGATGCATTCCTTTAAGGATTCTCTGCCATCACACTGACTCACCCCAGCCTCCTAGGAGTTTAACTGTGACTGTTGCTGTGACAACGACAGCATTCTAAGTAAGCCCTGTGGAGACGGAGCTAGTTAGATGGGCAGTATGATCTCCTCACATACAGTACTTAGCTAAACTCAACATCCACACCCCTAATCTTCGGAGTTACTGCATATTTATCTTCAGGTCCAAAAAAGCCGATTTGCCGACAAGATTGCACTGCGTTATTTCAGAGTTCTACTAGCTTGTAATTTTACTCGTTGAGCATCATTAATGTATTCTGGTTATGACAATGTTGACACTGATGATGGTCATTACTGATGTTGTTGCTATCTGTTGCGGTTGGTTGCCATGATCCAACACCAATAGAAAATGTCCGCCAGAAGATGGACGGGAGAGTCAAAAGGAGAAGTAACTAAAAGCGAAGTTGGCTCCCTGTCGACAACAGTTGTGAAAGGTGACATCAGTTGGCTGTTTAACTCATCCATCTCTTTCTGCCTCTCGTTCTCCCTCCCTCCCCCCATCCCGTCCCATCTAGGTGTTGCAGATTTGCCCTAAGGACATGAGGGCCGACATATGCGTCCACCTGAACAGGAAAGTCTTTAAAGAACACCCTGCATTCAGGTTGGCCAGCGATGGCTGCCTGCGAGCCCTGGCCATGGAGTTCCAGACGATCCACTGTGCCCCCGGTGACCTCATCTACCATGCTGGTGAAAGCGTGGACAGCCTCTGTTTCGTGGTATCAGGATCCCTGGAGGTCATTCAGGATGACGAGGTGGTGGCCATCTTGGGTGAGTCGTCTGGTATAATTATGTAGGCTAACATGCTATCCGTACGTTTATGCTCTAAATTTTATGGGAGAGGGGTTTGTTACCGTTGATGGACTTGAGCTGAAGTTGAACTAAACCTAAATCTACTAAAGACAAAATGTAAAAGTAATTGGACTGTGCTGTGGAATGCATGGGGAGGAGCAAGAAAAGGAAAAAACGCGGGAGCAATGGTGTCAATTTGCGATGCATCAGCACCTCCATTGGTTTGATCTGGAGGCTCGGATCAGAGAATTGCTAACTTTGCTGAAGCACAAGATTTAGCCGACCAAAATGTGTCTGAGATATCTTAGAGCCAAGTGGAAATTAGAGTCCCAGACCGTCTCTCCTGGGATATCAGGTCTTAACCACAGGTCGGCATGGGGCAGTGGTTAATGATTTCACTGGGAATATAATCAGTGTAATAGGATCTATAGTCTAATCCCTTGTTGAGGTATTAGAACGATGTTCTGGTTTCAGGGTGTAAATGCGCCTAAATACAGATGATTCTTATTCTGGAGGCTGACACGGCTAGATGTTTAGCCAAGCTGTATGGTGAATCTAAGTTAAATTCTGTTATTTTCACTGACCATATCAACAGTATGCATTCAAATCTCACGTTACAGGAAAATTTGATTGATTGATTCACATTTAGAAAACCATTACTCCTGTATTGTTACAAGAGCTAACATTGACTGTGCTGGACAAACAGAAAGACCATTTAAACCAAACATATTATTTGAAAAGCTAAACCTGAAGATGCCACACATCAAAACATCCAGCAATACAGACGATGGTCCTCCCTCTCCCAGCTGGGCAACACAACTGTGATTGTCTTCTCGAAACATTCACCTGCTATTGGTGGGATGGCTCATTGGGAGGATTTATGCCCTTTTACATTGTAATACTTGTCCTTGTCGTGGCAGGTTCATGGCAATGCAACGATCCACCGCTGTAAATCACGTTCTCATTGACTTAATGGCAGCTACTCTATCTTGGCTTTACCACCGCACTGTAAGTCTGTGAAGCATAGTGACCGTCCTATTAATTAATTAACTTGAGTGGCTCACCTCTTCCCCATTCTATCCTTAAGCTTTTTATCTGCATTTAGGAATGACCTTCAGTGAATCCACTTCGTCTCAGCTGCTGGAGAGCAGGTCGATGTAGCAAGGTCGTAGTCTGTCACTGTTAGTTTTTTACGATGGATATATATTGTACATGAAGGCTTTTTTGAGGGGTTTATTCTAAACAAACTCTTCCAAGATATTTATGCTAACACGACTGATTTATAAAAATATTTTGTAGGTTTAACAGCTTTTAAACTTTACTAGTCCGTACTTTAGTTTATTGTCATTGTTCGTGCTGAGTCAAAACAAGGGTCCTACCCATCTATATACATACTGTCAGTAATGTCTGTGTATTTAATGGTGGTTGGCAGTTTGTCACGTATCATAATGCTGAGGAAGATGTCAGCTTCTATTGAAAAGGGACTGATATAGATATATTTACTGGTTTATTGGTTAAACAATGTGTGTGTGTGTGTGTGTGTGTGTGTGTGTGGATGTAAAAACACTGACCAGACCCATTTCCTGTTTATCCCAGCCTAAATACAAAGATGAATGCTGTCTGGGTTTGTGTGATGATTATCTCTGTACCTTCCAAAAAAAAGTCCAATGTTTTTTGGTGATGCCACATTCATTACTGCAGTTGGGACATTTTTATGTGTAATGATTAGGAGAAGACTGTGAGTGTGTGAATGTGTGGGTGTGTTTGTGTGTGGGTGTGTGAGTGAGTGAGTGTGTTTGTGTGTGGGTGTGTGGGTCTTCGTGTGTACCTGCGTTTGTGCATTAATTTGAATAAATGTATGCCATGGATATTTGGTAGCAGAAATATGGTACGGCAATACGATGCCTTTGAATGTAATGCTGTCATCTTTTGTGGTGACAGTAGCAAACATTAGGACGTTTCTTCTCAATCATTCGGCAGAAATGTGAAATTCTTTTCAATGTTGCACTTCATCTGTAAGTACAGGAATTATGTAGAGAAATAATTTAATAATGCCCTTTTTGATGAGCTCATCCATATTCAATGCATTTGATATCACAGAATCACACTTCCTCCTTTCAGAATCCAATCCAAGCAATGTTTAAAACAATATTCAGGACAGTGGCCAGAACACTATTGTCCGTGTTTGCTTTGTCATTCATCATACATTTACAAGTTTTGTGTTTTGACCGTGGTGCTTATTGGGTTTAATCATTTGTCTGTCTGATGTATTTGTCTAAATCACTGTTTTATACTCGGTATAATACTTTATTATCTTGCATTAGCTTAGACCAGTGTATGTCAATTCCAGTCCTGGATTTACCCTCAACGCTGCACCTTATGTTGCATTACAAGACAAACACACCTGAATCCTCGTGTCATCTCGTCATTATACCTTGTCCACGGGGCTACAGCTTAAATGTCTCCTGTTGGATGTACTGGATGACTGGATTTGGGGAAATATTAATTTAAAAAGGACAAACACAATCTTTACTTCTCAGGCAAAGTCATACTGCAATAAACTAATCCTTCCTAAGTCTCCGAATTTATGCTCAGTTGTGTGGTCGTATTATAATTTTATTTATCTGTCTTTTCTCTCTCTTTCTCCCACTCTCTGCAAGGGATGTTTGGAAAAGAATACAATTATTATTTAATTATTGTGCTGTATTTGTAAGAAGTAATGTTTGAATTGGTCTGTCTCTTGTGTGTCTGCAGGCAAGGGGGATGTGTTTGGGGATGTGTTCTGGAAGGAGATCAACCTGGCCCAGGCGTGTGCCAATGTTCGTGCCCTGACTTACTGTGATCTCCATGTCATCAAACGGGACGCATTGCAGAAGGTTCTGGAGTTTTACACCGCCTTTTCCAACCACTTCTCACGGAACCTGCTGCTGACCTATAACCTGCGGAAGAGGGTCAGTACTGTGTTCAGACTGTTTGTAGTCCCATCAACACATCATGCTTTTACCAACTGGATTTCATTCAGTTCTATGTCCAGCTCTTCTTTACTTATTATGTATAATAAAATAATTAAATAACAGTAAACCTTCTGCTCAGAACTAGCTAACCTGGTTCATTCCATTAAAGCTTATTGTTTAGCTAAAACATGTTGATTCAGGGTTGCTATCTGTAACAAAGTTCAATAAGATACTGCTGCCATTAATCTAATGGAACTTGCCAGCGAGGTTGCTGAATATTTAACAGGCATTGAATATCAGAATAAGCACAAGAGCAACCAGTCACCAACCAGTCACCAACCAGTCACCAACCAGTCACCAACCAGTCACCAACCAGTCACCAACCAGTCACCAATGTTACACCAACACACCTCTGACATCCCTGAGAAGCAATGACAAATTATGTGTTTATCTTTTTGAATCCTACCTTAAGCCTCTGATCTGATCAATATAATCTCCTTACCAACCTGAAGGGTCAAAAGCCACTATAAGATTGTGTCCTTGTAATGGTATCACTACTGTAGGACCATATTCGTTGTAATGGTATCACTACTGTAGGACCGTATCTGTCGTTATGGTATCACTACTGTAGGACCGTATCTGTCGTTATGGTATCACTACTGTAGGACCGTATCTGTCGTTATGGTATCACTACTGTAGGACCGTATCTGTCGTTATGGTATCACTACTGTAGGACCGTATGTGTCGTTATGGTATCACTACTGTAGGACCGTATCTGTCGTTATGGTATCACTACTGTAGGACCGTATCTGTCGTTATGGTATCACTACTGTAGGACCGTATCTGTCGTTATGGTATCACTACTGTAGGACCGTATCTGTCGTTATGGTATCCCTACTGTAGGACCGTATGTGTCGTTATGGTATCACTACTGTAGGACCGTATCTGTCGTTATGGTATCACTACTGTAGGACCGTATCTGTCGTTATGGTATCACTACTGTAGGACCGTATCTGTCGTTATGGTATCACTACTGTAGGACCGTATCTGTCGTTATGGTATCACTACTGTAGGACCGTATCTGTCGTTATGGTATCACTACTGTAGGACCGTATCTGTCGTTATGGTATCACTACTGTAGGACCGTATCTGTCGTTATGGTATCACTACTGTAGGACCGTATCTGTCGTTATGGTATCACTACTGTAGGACCGTATCTGTCGTTATGGTATCACTACTGTAGGACCGTATCTGTCGTTATGGTATCACTACTGTAGGACCGTATCTGTCGTTATGGTATCACTACTGTAGGACCGTATCTGTCGTTATGGTATCACTACTGTAGGACCGTATCTGTCGTTATGGTATCACTACTGTAGGACCGTATCTGTCGTTATGGTATCACTACTGTAGGACCGTATGTGTCGTTATGGTATCACTACTGTAGGACCGTATCTGTCGTTATGGTATCACTACTGTAGGACCGTATCTGTCGTTATGGTATCACTACTGTAGGACCGTATCTGTCGTTATGGTATCACTACTGTAGGACCGTATCTGTCGTTATGGTATCACTACTGTAGGACCGTATCTGTCGTTATGGTATCACTACTGTAGGACCGTATCTGTCGTTATGGTATCACTACTGTAGGACCGTATGTGTCGTTATGGTATCACTACTGTAGGACCGTATCTGTCGTTATGGTATCACTACTGTAGGACCGTATCTGTCGTTATGGTATCACTACTGTAGGACCGTATCTGTCGTTATGGTATCACTACTGTAGGACCGTATCTGTCGTTATGGTATCACTACTGTAGGACCGTATGTGTCGTTATGGTATCACTACTGTAGGACCGTATCTGTCGTTATGGTATCACTACTGTAGGACCGTATCTGTCGTTATGGTATCACTACTGTAGGACCGTATCTGTCGTTATGGTATCACTACTGTAGGACCGTATCTGTCGTTATGGTATCACTACTGTAGGACCGTATCTGTCGTTATGGTATCACTACTGTAGGACCGTATCTGTCGTTATGGTATCACTACTGTAGGACCGTATCTGTCGTTATGGTATCACTACTGTAGGACCGTATGTGTCGTTATGGTATCACTACTGTAGGACCGTATCTGTCGTTATGGTATCACTACTGTAGGACCGTATCTGTCGTTATGGTATCACTACTGTAGGACCTTATCTGTCGTTATGGTATCACTACTGTAGGACCGTATCTGTCGTTATGGTATCACTACTGTAGGACCGTATCTGTCGTTATGGTATCACTACTGTAGGACCGTATCTGTCGTTATGGTATCACTACTGTAGGACCGTATCTGTCGTTATGGTATCACTACTGTAGGACCGTATCTGTCGTTATGGTATCACTACTGTAGGACCGTATCTGTCGTTATGGTATCACTACTGTAGGACCGTATGTGTCGTTATGGTATCACTACTGTAGGACCGTATCTGTCGTTATGGTATCACTACTGTAGGACCGTATCTGTCGTTATGGTATCACTACTGTAGGACCGTATCTGTCGTTATGGTATCACTACTGTAGGACCGTATCTGTCGTTATGGTATCACTACTGTAGGACCGTATGTGTCGTTATGGTATCACTACTGTAGGACCGTATCTGTCGTTATGGTATCACTACTGTAGGACCGTATGTGTCGTTATGGTATCACTACTGTAGGACCGTATCTGTCGTTATGGTATCACTACTGTAGGACCGTATCTGTCGTTATGGTATCACTACTGTAGGACCGTATCTGTCGTTATGGTATCACTACTGTAGGACCGTATCTGTCGTTATGGTATCACTACTGTAGGACCGTATCTGTCATTATGGTATCACTACTGTAGGACCGTATGTGTCGTTATGGTATCACTACTGTAGGACCGTATCTGTCGTTATGGTATCACTACTGTAGGACCGTATCTGTCGTTATGGTATCACTACTGTAGGACCGTATCTGTCGTTATGGTATCACTACTGTAGGACCGTATCTGTCGTTATGGTATCACTACTGTAGGACCGTATCTGTCATTATGGTATCACAGTAGGCGTACAAGCTGTGTGTAGGCGTACAAGCTGTGTGTAGGCGTACAAGCTGTGCGTAGGCGTACAAGCTGTGTGTAGTGTGATCACTGGCGAGCCAGTAAAGCACCCCTGTGTTCGGCACTATTGGATGGATACTAGTGTATTACTGATCACTGCAAAATGCCGGCTATCAATGACCTTTTGGATCGGAGCCTGGCATGGCTCAATCAATACAACACTGCCTTGAACATCCATTGAGTGATTTAGTAGAGCAGCGAGTGGGAGATTAAGGATGACATTGAAGGATGACATTGCCACAAATGGTATAATTTTGTAATTGTCATGACGTCATGCTGAGCACATATTACAGCATTCTGACAGGATCATCATTTTATAAATTCACATGCCGGAATATAACGTGCTGATGACTGAAATGTCCTAACAATAATTTTAAATTAAACTTAAAAGCCACATCGTTTACGTTGATACGGTTAGGTGAAATACTGTGAACACAATGTTGACCATGCTTTCATCTCTGACTAGAACATGCTTTCATCTCTGACTAGAACATGCTTTCATCTCTGACTAGAACATGCTTTCATCTCTGACTAGAACATGCTTTCATCTCTGACTAGAACATGCTTTCATCTCTGACTAGAACATGCTTTCATCTCTGACTAGAACATGCTTTCATCTCTGACTAGAACATGCTTTCATCTCTGACTGGAACATGCGTTAATTCTATTTAGAACATAGTGCTATTTCTATTTATAATATTGTGCCATTTCTGCCTGGATAAGGCTTTCACTTCTGCCTATAACTGACCATTAATGCTCGAAAGTGTTTGCTCAGATTTTTTCTGATCACAAATATAAGTAAATAACAATTTTCATAGTTTTGATGGCGCCTGGCTGTTGGCATAACCTCATGGAGTGTTGGTAAATGACCTATTATATACTATTGTCAAATACTTTTCTGGGTAGCATATAGTTAGTTGAAACCATTTTTTTTTAAATCTCATGGAGTCTGTTTCTGATGCAACCAGGGTCCATTGAGCTCAATATGAGGTTCAAAACCGTAGTATTCTTCATACTTGTGGATGTGTATTCTGATATAGTCTAATGGTTCAGCCAATCACAAGCAAATGGGTTTTCTTCCCAGGTGAAGCTAGGCTGTACTGCCGCAATATAAAGTAACTACATGACCCGCCCAGTGAATACAGGAAACAAATCTACCAAGTGTTAGTTTGGGTCTTTTTACTGAGTTAGATGTTTCAAACTATTCAAAGACAAACAGTGATAGTGGTTCTGTTGAATTTGTGTTTGGGAAATAATGTGAAGACAGATGCTACATATACTGCCCATGCTCTGGCAGGGGTCAGCCGTCTGCAAGCTCAATCATGAATGTTGGCCGGGGAATCGACCTCCTCTATTTTGTATGCACTGTGCGTTACATCCTGGTTGAGCCACTGCTACTACAGGATTTAACCCAGTCCTTGGGTGGTTATATTAGATTTACCAGATATTGTGTTAGGATTGGCTGTTCAAGCCAAACAATGGCTTAACTGGATTGTGATCATGTCAATGTTGCATTCATGTTTTAGCTAGAAAATATTCTGGTAATATAACTTTGTCACTTATAGATACTTTTGAATCACGATTGTTGCCTTATTGTGTGTTTTTGTATGTGTGTTGCGATTGACAATAATGTTTGAAAACCAATGGAGCAGAGGTAAAAGAGGTATCAACAACAACAACAACAACACAGACCCATGTTCCAGCAAATTTACATTATAGAAAGCTGTTGTTATTTTAATTTATAACATGAGGCGCCAGACACCACAAGCTGGTGCATGGAGCCATGTTTGTATGAGAAAAGGGCTGAGATTGTAGAAGTTGACGTCTGTAGAGCTTACTTCATCCACTTTAATGAACCCCAATGCTCTGATGACCATTAAAAGCTCAATTTTTAGGAGGCATTTATTCACCTGAGGCTTCCTCTACTCAGCTTAGAGTAGTACTCAGTGTCCCAAATGGAACAATGTGCCCTACTCTATATTGTGCACTACTTAAATCATAGCCATATGGACTAGAGAAGAATAGTGCTCTATAAGGTATGTGTAGCTACCTACATGACTCTAAAATCTCTAAAGTCATCTAAAATGTCAGTTGAAACGGCTGCCATGTCTTTTAGTTCTTTAGTCAGTTTCTCTATCATTTATAGAGAATGTGAGTGAGAAAAATCTTTCACATCTAAAATAACCTTGTATGTTTATGTTTAAAACACAATGCAAAGGATAAATACAATTATTTATAGTAACAATGAAGCAATAATGAAAAAATCATCGGCACTTTCTTCGTTTTGTTAACTTCTTCATACCTACGCCTTACCTCTCTTTGTAAAATACATTGGCGCCCAAGGAAAGGAAGCTTTACTCTTCCGCCACAATGTGCTTTGAGTGAAAGAAAATTAATGGATGGGTCAAGGTGAGAATCAAAATGGCATTGTATTGATTTTAAACCCATTGGATAATAATGTGAGAGGGGAGGGACCTCTGATCTTTACATCCAATGGGTTTTCAGTGGGATAGAATGCAACGAATCAATGAAATGTAATTGATGCTCTCCCAAGGACATAGGAGTATAGCATTTGTCAGCTGTTACCATTTTACACAGTGCCTGAGTGAACAAGCAAGCGAGCTTCCATACACAGCCTATCCAGAGACAACCCATAGCCGTTCCGGACCTTTTTTAGTGACTGTACCACAAACAGAATATTTCACTGCCTGGCCTCATGTTATTCTTTCTAGTAATCCTATTTTGTCACGAGTGTTTTTAAGTACCCCCTGTGGAGAGGCCAGGTACCCCCAGGGGTCCCAGTAGCCTTGGTTGTGAACCACTGCCCAGCCCATACCCTCCATCCATAGTCTAGTCTAGTCGGCAACAATCCTGAACTTTCAGCACAACATCTGAGGCATTGGTTGTGTGTTTTATTTCCGAGCAGAACACACATAATTGTGGTCAGTGTTTATTTCCACCCACCCACGTTTTCAGGCTAATTAGGCAGTTTTGAGTTCCTAGAAACCTACACAGATAATTTCAATGAGTCAATCGAACACTGAACTGAAAGTGACCTCACAAATGGTCTTTTGGCTGAATGGGCAATGGGGAGGGGGTCATATAGAAGTAACGACCTAGTGTCCGTGTACTGTTGGTCAAATGCTTTTATTATTAATTATAGGGAAATGGCTGTGCTGTTTAGGAGCTGGACTCAATGGCGATAACACCCTGTTGAAATTGAAAAAAAAATAGGAATAGTAAACACGACTACACTTGCAAGAGTCACCGAGGCAGCAAAACCTAAAGTGTAGCCAAGACATGAATGACACATTGCAAGAGCGAAAAAAATAATTGGACTGATATTACCTGAAATGGCTTCGGAATACTGCGAACGTGCAACTCTGGCACTTCTTTATGGCGCTAGACCTCTTCTAGTGAAAGCAAAATGACTGTTCGACAATTCGGTTCTAGCCCTGCACTGACTGAGTGGACATACACCTCAGGCCAAGACTTGGCCACACCCCACCCCACCAAGCCCCGCCCTGCTTTGCAGTCTGTCTAGTCCTGCCTCATCATAACCTCATCAGCAACAAACCGTGCCGGGCCAGATCTTTGCTGACCTCTTACTTTCTGTTCACTGTACACTTCTGGACCGCCTTGTCACACCAGGGACTTCAACTAAGATATGTTAATCCTATATGGATATGTAACATGGAAGTTGGAGTAGCAGCAGTGGAGTGGAAAAGAGGAAAGCGAGGGATAAGACCATTCGAACACAAGTCAAATAAAGTCAGAAGTTGAGAGGGAGAGGGTCAGTAAATGTTTACTGGGGGATCTGTGAAACAAAGTGGACTGTATCCGTTGTTAACAAAGCTTTTTCCGCAAGAGCATTACAATGGGCTTGCTTTCTGACTGTCGTCGGTCGCAACTTGTAAACAAAATCCAACCTCGATCATGTAAAACTCCATAGTGTGGATTAAGACTATAGACCAGCAAAGATTGTCTAATAATAAGAGGTAAGGGAAGGAAAGACGGAGTATCAAACATGATAGAAAAGAACGAGGCATGATTAATTGAAGATGGGCGATGTGGTAACAGTTTCTTGCATATTCATAAGCTGGACAAATTCAAGAAAAAAAGAGTGGCAAATGGGTATATGCATATAACGGCACGGATTCAGAAGAATAGAACTGGAGAGGGGAGAAAGTAATCAGATGGAGTGTTGCTATAAATGGAATAGCAGGTATTAACTGGAATGAAGAGGTGCTATAGATGGAAATGTCGTGAAAGGATGTAATGAAGAGTTGCTATAGATGGAAATGTCGTGAAAGGATGTAATGAAGATTTGCTATAGATGGAAATGTCGTGAAAGGATGTAATGAAGATTTGCTATAGATGGAAATGTCGTGAAAGGATGTAATGAAGATTTGCTATAGATGGATCAGCTGGGTAAGGATTTTAGTGGGAGGAAAGATGTCGACCATGATTTGTACCGACAGTTTCCCGTGGCTGTCATTTGCAGCAGTGTGTTTAATGGCCAGTCTTGGGGCAGATTTATAGACCATAAATAAACTCTGGTGATTTATTGAGACAGACCACCTCCCTATTGACAACATCAATCTCACCTAGGTGCTAGAGCTGTACATACATATCACAAACATGTCTTTTTCTCCCTAGAGCTGTACAGACATATCACAAACATGTCTCTTTCTCCCTAGAGCTGTACAGAAATATCATAAACATGTATCTTTCTTCCTAGAGCTGTACAGAAATATCATAAACATGTCTCTTTCTCCCAGAACATTTCCTGCCTATGGGCGTGGCATGGGCAGACAAACTTTGACAAAATGGTGCATGCTGGGTAATGGAAGGGAGAGAACATAAAGGAGTGAGAGGAAATTCGGCTGTTTAATTGAATATGCTAAACAAGATACAATATTATTGATAGTTATTACTTAGAGATGTCATGTTATTACTATGTTATTACTGTACATCATGTCAGTAGAGTGAAAAAAAAGAATAAAAACACTCCTGAAAAAATAGAAAAGGTCAATACCATTGAAATTGATAGTTTGGTAATTTGTAATTGGTGTGAGTGGTTCTCATGCAAGTTTATGGGCTGGCCATGAAATCCGAGATGGGGGAATGATTTAAATACAAGTGGATGATGAATCTGTCATTACATAATGTGTCAGTTCAACCAGTGTGAGTGTCTGAGTGTGTGTGTGATGATCATGATGACATTCAACATATTTTTCTGGTGTGAGACCGTTCCTCCTCAACTTGTTGTGCCCCATTGACTGGAGACCCAAACACAGGGACACGTAGTACTAATTATGATTAATACTTTGGTTGTAAAAGCAAATAATAGTGTAAATCCTATATGCAAACACATTTGTTTCATTTTAAGTGTTTGATTTCATTTTTGTATGCATATATAAAATGCATATATATATATATATACACACAAAGGGAACTTTTCAAAACAAAGTTGAATGCATTAAAAAGTAATGATACATTATTTATCTGATGGAAAAGCAGCCTTTGTCTACTGGCCCTTTTGAACACTAAACTACCCTGTTCCCACTGTTTTCCACTTTTCCTACTACTTACTAGCCAGAGTTTCTTGTCCATGTTCGTTGATTAGCACCATTCTTCATTGTTGCAGCCAATACTTGTACTGTTTGAACTTCTAATAATAATAAGTCTGTTCGCTGGTGGATTGGGAGAGAGTCCTGTGATTTTCATCAAGCATGATTTTTTTGCAGCAGTGCTACTGACAAAATGTAATAGTCGGTGATAGATTGAGATTCAGGGGGCTGTTATCATAAAGTAACCAATTAACTATTGAATATTTACATCTAAGCTCGTTTAAATGAATGTAGTAACTTGCCAGAAGAATTTAACCACTTTTGGCACTATCCCATCTTATGAAGGAACATGCATACCTGATTTTGGGAATATGGTGTCATGGTAACCCTAACCCTATTTGGTGTTAAGCACAACCTGTCAACAAACATGAAATTTAAGTTTCGGATTCCGAAAAATAATGATACTGATGATGTGGAGAAGTTTCTTTCTCTCTATGGTTTGCAGCTGCCTCTGACGGCAATTCAACATGAAATTTGAGATATGTTTTTTTAACTGCGATAGAGCTGTATGAGGAGATGAGCTGGAAGGCTCCACATGAGGTAAACATCCAGAAAAATATGAGGAGATATTCGCATTAATACGACAAGCATGTGAATGTGTGTGGCAGGCAATGACGGAGTAGAGCTTGAACGTAGCTTCAATGGAGAAAGCAATTATAGTCAGGAACAGATTTGGGAAAAGAAAGTTGGAAGCAGATTTACCAATTCGGAGAAAGGTGAAGAGGTGAACAATTTATTCCTATCCATAGTTGTAGGTAAATTATTGTACCAAAGTGATGATACAGTAAAACTGCTACTTCCCATGATTGGAGTGGTGGTACACAAATAAAGAATCGTCACTGACAAATCTCCCCTAGCAATTATGTAACTTCAACCCAATTTATAGTGGCTTGCAATTAGATTTCCACTCACTATGAAAACTAGTTGTAATTTGGTTTTAATGATGTTAATTTAAATGAGAGAAAAAAGCTGCACACTCATCACCACTCTGGATTTAATTTAGCCGGTTTGGCACTCTGATTCCATCTTTTTATTAAATAAACTTTTGTTAACAATTCTGCTATTGTGAATGTAAAAAAAATCTGACTGGTTCGAAATTTAGCTTCCGTTTTGGAAGACGCTCTAATGCATGAGCGGCTTATAATTATATGAATTACAGTAAATAGGGAAATATCACAACTGCTAAAGGGCTTCATAAAATAAATGTAATTGATTGATGCGAGGAATGGCATGAAATGTGATAGCAGCTATCTATATAGGTTTAAAAAAAAAATACATATCATGGTACAAATTAAAAAAGAATTGCTTACCTGACACAAGCCTGAATCCAAACATTAAGCTTTTAATTTGATGTGCATTTTGCATTTAATCTGCACATTTGTTGACAATGAAATATTAAAATGCTCTGGAAACCTTCATTAACAGGATAAAAATATTTCTGGAAAATCTAGGCTAGGCACAAAATAACACATGAGAAGACACATGTTTTGAGTTAAGTGGGATCTGCGTTTGGCCAAACACCTCGTTGGTTACTAAAAGCTCGGTGTGCCAAGCTAAGAGCCATTCAGCACTCTCTCCATAGTCTCCAAACTGCAGGTGAACTAGTTAGAGAGAACCTCAGAGTTAACATTCAGTTGTCTGTCTGCTCAAAGGGCATTATTTATTGATGTTCTGGGTGTTGGCATTAAGAAAGTGTACATGATGGTTCCCAGGTTCCCTCCACATACTCCGCCTGTTCCCCAACTAAACTTCTGGAAATTAGAAACCAGTTTTTGGTTTGGCCGGTGTTGCGCGTGAGCTACTTGTCATTGCACTAGTTATTAACCATGGTAACGTCTGTTTGAGAATGCAGTAAGAGGTTTACAAGACTAATGACACTGCCAGGCAGTCTCTGTTGGAGCCTCTCGAGTATGTAGAATATCAACGGGGGGGTGACGGTTCTTCTGGGTAAACCAGAGAAGAAGGGACAAATAATGTGTTGTCGAAATGATTAGTACAGCAACCATAAGGTAAAGCTCCCACCTGATGTCCAGGAGAAAGATCCACACGTAGGAGTGAAACTTCTCTATGTGTGGCACCGTCTATGCAACACCATCAGGACTGCCTCCTCAATTTAGCCGTTATTACTCCACCCCGATGATGTCTGAGACGTGAGCTTTGGAACTGCTTCAGAGACCTAATAAAATGTTAACGTTACAGAACCATTGTCAGTCACTCTGCTGGATTGTTCCTTGGAATTGGTGTAAAATCGTAGGTTTTTCAGAGCAAAATAAGCATGTGTTCTGAGTGGGTGGTGTGAGAATGCACTAGAAGTCTGTCAGATCATCTGAGCTTTTTTTGTGGCCCTTGCTTGGTTTGTTCGGGGCTAGGCACTATTACTGGTCTGACTTTTTTAAATTAAATTTGGGGTTTTACGCAGTCCAAAAATGTCCCATTGGACAATAAAATCTGGGTCAGGTGCGCATTATCTGAAAGCTATGTTGTGTTGATTACATTTTCATCTTAATAATTGTAAATGAAGATGACAGCTTTAGACTTTCAAATGGCATTGTTCAGAAACATAAGTTCCGTGTGCATAGAAATGATTAATGAATGAATGAGTTTAGGTGCCTGATCAAAGGCTATTTTTCTCCGCAATAAACTAAAATAGTTTAATTTCAGTCGTGCTGAATGATGCTATGTCATATTTTAATTGTGGATCAGACATGGTGGACTTAAACATTGTCTTGGGAGATAAATGGGTTTCCCTCCAAAAATAATTTAGTGAGAATTAGCACCGCTTGTAACAATATTGAGTTTCTATTAACCTCAATGTTAATATATATTTCGACGTAGGTCAGAATGGCTATGAATGAAACCAACAAAGTTATTTGAACCTCAGTTCAGACATCATGTGTAGGACATCGATACAGCAGCTGTCTTTGAATCTCCCATTGTTAGTCCATTGTTAGCTCATTGTTAGTCCATTGTTAGTCCATTGTTAGCTCATTGTTAGCCCATTGTTAGCCCATTGTTAGTCCATTGTTAGTCCATTGTTAGTCCATTGTTAGTCCATTGTTAGCCCATTGTTAGCCCATTGTTAGTCCATTGTTAGTCCATTGTTAGCCCATTGTTAGCTCATTGTTAGTCCATTGTTAGTCCATTGTTAGTCCCTACTCCCTGCACACATCTAAGTGCTTTTTCCCAGAGGCAAAAACACCAAACCAATCAGCTGGTTTTCCACACTGCTCTTCGAGCCAGGAAGTTCAATGGCTAAATACTGTGAGCGCTGAAACTCAAAATGTTGCGATCAGGTTGGAGTGTTTTTTCACCTGTGAAGCTCAAATCTGTACAGTCTAACTGCAGTGTACTGTACTATTGTACTGTAGTCACTGTAAGAGACAAACACACTCTGCCATCGATTTCCCATGTCCTTGCCTGTTCTCCTTCAGCACAGCATGGAGTAACAGCATGGAGCTAACACTATCCAATTCTGGTATAGTCAGGAACATCCGGGTCCAGTCAGTTGTTTTAAATATGGAGTGGGCATGGTTTCTAACCTGGGGAGTGTGTATTCAGCTCATATATTGATATATATTGTTTTATATATATATATATATATATAACAATATACCTGTTTGTGCCAGTTACCCACTTAGATCTTACATTACGTTTTACAAGCAGCTTACAATCTATTAAACGGTTTCCTGGTTTAGTTAGCTGAAATAAGTTAGTAGATAAAGTAGGCTGTACCTATGGGGGGATAATTACTATGGCTTTTTGGTATCAAGTGATAGAGAGCACTTGGACACATAATCACACAATATTCTGTCTGTTGTTCAGTTTGTCCAAATTATTTGCTGGGATATGAGTCAAAACTCCCAGCTAATTGGTGTTTTGTGTTTCTATGTTGCGGTCTTCATGGCTAGGACAGAGAGGCGGATTAGTGTCACACATCAAAGCATATAGTCAGACTAATGAGCCTCTGAAGACCTGATTACACCTGATGACACCTGGTGAATGCATCTGATTACACCTGATGACACCTGATGAATGCGCCTGATGAATGCGCCTGATGACACCTGATGAATGCGCCTGGTGAATGCACCTGATGACACCTGGTGAATGCATCTGATTACACCTGATGACACCTGATGACACCTGATGAATGCGCCTGATGACACCTGATGAATGCGCCTGGTGAATGCACCTGATGACACCTGGTGAATGCATCTGATTACACCTGATGACACCTGATGACACCTGATGAATGCGCCTGATGACACCTGATGAATGCGCCTGGTGACACCTGATGACTCTGGTTGACACCTGGTGAATGCACCTGATGACACCTGAAGACACCAGGTGACACCTGATGACACCTGATGAATGCGCCTGATGACACCTGATGACACCTGATGACACCTGAAGAATGCGCCTGATGACACCTGGTGACACCTGATGACACCTGGTGAAACCTGATGACTTCGGATGACACCTGGTGACACCTGATGATTGCCCACATCAGATAACGTGTGTTTTGTTAAAGCTGAGTGGACCAACATGCTGATGAAGTCATATGCCCCATTATGGCATCGCCATGGATACGGTTAAGTTGCGAGTCGTCTGTCTGATCTAGCAGAGAGAGAATCAAAATGATCCTGCTTCTCCTGAGTTCTACTTCTGCACATAAAAGTGTATTGGTTTAGATTGATAGTGGTTTTAGCTTGGAAATTATACATATTTTTTTCCAGTACATATAAGAGCAATGATAACAGAAAGGGTTTAAACATTTATATGTTGATTTGAATAACACATTTGCATTAAATGCAAATGAAAAGTGACGTTTTTTCAGACTCCCTATTTTGATTTTAAGGTAAAGCAGAATAAGTTGTGTGTAGACTTTTAATAGGCATTTGCAGAACCGGTACTTAACACAGCTATGGTTTTTCTCCCATGGGTTGGTTGTGATCAGAGCGGAGAGCGTTGGTCTTTGTGTGAGTGGTTCATGTGAGTCAGAAGTCATGTTGGCTTAACGTCCCCATGAGAGAGTAAAACCTGAGCCACAAGTGAGTTGTGACCATTCAGACAGTGCCATGTGAAGACCTGGTTAGCCCAACCAACAACTGTCTCAAAAACAGACACTAACACGTACGAATAACGGCGGGGTGGCAAAATTAAAAACAACCATGTGATCAGTATTTCAAGTATCTGCATAACAAAACAAAGAACAAATGTCGGCAGCTGTTACATAGTGTTTCCTATAGGGGTCAGTGTTGGGTCTTCATCATACTCTTACCTCCAGGCAAAATTACTGGCTGATTGAACCCATAGAACAGGGATGCCTAACTCAGTTCCTGGAGATCTACCATCCTGTAGATCTTCTTTTATTTCCAACCCTAATTTAATACGCCTGATTGTAATGCTTACCTGGAGATCAAATTGAATCACATTACTGACAACTGGATTTGGAGAGTAAACCTAGTGCACAGAATACCTCCAGTCCAGCATTGTGGTTGGGCAGCCTTGTCTTAGATGAACAATGTATGTTAGTCAGATATATATAGAGTTTGGCAAAGGCACATAACATTTGAGAGCATAACTTTTTGCCTTGAAAAGCATTAGCTTATTGACAACGCAGTGTTCTTGTTTATGCTCTTCATGTCTATATAAGTTGCTGCTTTTCCATGCGTTTCATCTGTAGTGAAATAGGTTAATATCTGCATGTGTGTGGATTTATATAAGCCAAAAAGAGCAGTGCTATTTGCAGTGATCCAGGTTATAGTCTGGTCCATGTTAATATGGCTAGTGCCTACCATCAGGCCCTCTCTTAGGTTTCTGGTTTCCATCTCTACTACGGCACTTCCGTCTCTACTACAGCCCTTCCATCTCTACTACAGCCCTTCCATCTCTACTACGGCACTTCCGTCTCTACTACAGACCTTCCATTTCTACTACAGCCCTTCCATCTCTACTACAGCCCTTCCATCTCTACTAGAGCTCTTACATCTCTACTACAGCCCTTCCATCTCTACTAGAGCCCTTCCATCTCTACTACAGCCCTTCCATCTCTACTAGAGCCCTTCCATCTCTACTACAACCCTTCCATCTCTGCTACTAGAGCCCTTCCATCTCTACTACAGCCCTTCCATCTCTACTACAGCCCTTCCATCTCTACTACAGCCCTTCCATCTCTACTACAGCCCTTCCATCTCTACTACAGCCCTTCCATCTCTACTAGAGCCCTTACATCTCTACTACAGCCCTTCCATCTCTACTACAGCCCTTCCATCTCTACTAGAGCCCTTCCATCTCTACTACAGCACTTCCATCTCTACTACAGCCCTTCCATCTCTACTACAGCCCTTCCATCTCTACTACAGACCGTACATCTCTACTACGACCCTTCCATCTCTGCTACTGAGACTTAACCATGACAACAATTATGCATCTCAGTAGTGTGAGCAAGAGAGACTGTGTGTGCGTCCATGGAGAGTGACTGTGATTGACAGTGTGCTGAATTCATGGTGGGCATGTGTGAATGAGCTGGAATGTGTGCAAATATAAGGGGCTATAAGATGCAGTGTGCAGTTAGTTTGGCAGTCTGATGGCCTGGAGGTAGAAGCATATTTCCACCATTTCTGTCCTGGTTACGGTGCTCCTGTGCCGCGTCTGTCTGTTAGATGGTAGCAGCATGGCCACGAGGCTGAGGTCGATAATGATGTTTCTGCCATTTCTGCTGCACCAGGGAATAAATGTCCATGAATCAGGCAGCAGCCTTCTGATGATGTCAGCGCTGGGCTGTCCTCAACATGGTGTGTGTGTTGCAGATTTCAGCTTCTAGTCAAACTTTGCACCGGTGGTCTGTCATTTGACGTCCTCTAAAGGGATACTGCAAAAACTAACTATCAATTTAAATCGTTTTTTTACATTTGTTAATTTGGCAGGCTTGTTAGACAGTTCAACGCCTCGGGGTAGACCAAATCAGTATATTCTATTTTCCATTTAACGTACGTGTGGAAAAATGACTTTAATTATCGGAATGATAAATCAATATAGTTACAACTAAACTATAATGGATATACTATAATATTTTATCTTTCTTATTACTGTAGAAATATAATCACACATAGTATTATTACAGTGAGAGACAGTGGACCGTACACATTATATGCAACTCCTCAGATGGAACACAAACCTCCCATAAAACCCTCCCTTTGTGCAGACAACTGAGGCTCCTCAATGCCGTAGCTCTCCCGGTAGCTTGCATCTTTGAGTAACTGAAGCAGAAAGACAAACTGTCAGGTGTCACAAAGCAATGTTCACAGATCCCGGTGTTCTCAAGCCACCTTTCAATAAAAAAAATAACCCATGCGGCACTCAGGCTTCTTGCCTCTGGTACAGAGCCAAAATCCAATAAACCACCAGCACGACTGATGAGCATGTAGCAACATGTGGGCTACTTTCCACACAAACAGGAATCGGTCACAGTCCAGCTGCTGTCCAGCCAGGGGTCTAATCAATAGGGGTACAGACTGCAGGTTTCTCCAAGGCCGCACATTTACCTGCATTTTTCGAACAAAAAAGCTTCTCAATGTACTAACAGTTAAGAGATCATTGTTGACAATCCGGACAAGCCTACCTCCTAGGAATTAAATATCAACTATCCTTTTTTTCTCTTTATTGACCATAAAGTCAGGTAGACAACAGATGTGAGGCTAAGCTCACGCACCTGAACCTTCGTTACCTTTGCAATCACACCAGGAAATCCCCGCTAATGATGCATCCATCCACCATAGGAGACACTGGCACATTTGCATTACCCATAAGGCTTAGCCCAGTCAAGGCTTTGCAATGAACTTGGAGCTACAAACTAGCTCTTTAGACCGACTTGGAAGTCCCAGATATGATATTTCCAATATTTTATTTATTCATTGACCTCGCAGACACACCAGTCTGTTATATTAAGTATTTTCTCAAGTACATAAGACTCCACACATCCGCCTGCACTGCATCCATATAAAATGTGAGCACTGTCCTCGACCGAGGCAGTTATATAACCGTCATACTCAATATTTCATACATCCCTGAGAAGAGAGTTTGCACTGAAGCTGGGCAGGGTGTGACAGGGGTAGGTACGTTAATAGAATAACGGGCAGGGTGGCTGGTCTATGGCCTGATCATAATACAGGCTAGGATGCGAGGTGGTGGGTGGACAGCTTTTCTATATCCCAAATCAGACCCTATTTACCCCTATAAGTGCACATATTTGGACACTAGCCTGTAAGGCTCCGTACATAGTTAGTGCTCTGTGTAGAGAATATGGGGCTTTATGGGACCCGGCCTGTACATCACCAGTAATGTGATTATGTCATGAAAATTAAATTTAAATTTGATTTAAATACACCAGTGGTCTCGATAAAATACTTTGTCATCTCACTGGTGTACTGCGTATCACACATCAGATCACATTCAATTAATCCAGAACTGTTGTAGTCTTGAGCCGCTAAATATATTGTCTATGAATTGTTTAAACCATGTTTTTTGTGTGACTCGCTAAAGCATCAAAAAGCATTTGATCAGAAGTCTCTGCTTTGTGCTTTGGTTCTAGTCAGCTAAATAAATAGTTTTCTGCAGAGAGTCACTGATGCTGAAAACAAGAGAAGACATTTATATTTCATGATTTCCTTTAAGGGCCTTATTTGCTGTGTATTCAGTAAGGGTTTGCATTAGTAATGAGGAGAGGGTGCTCTGCTCTATTTCCACTTCCTCTGTCCGTTTACTTTACCCTCTGACTGACTACTCACAAAACTAGGAAAAAATAAATATCAGCCTCCGTCCATTTGGCAGGAGAATTCCTGACAATTCTGCAGCTACATTTTAGAATCACCAGACCTTTCTGTAGGTACTGTACTTTACTGGGTGTCTTATACAAACAGTGCCGTACAGTGCAGATTTAAGTGCATATTTAGGTTATTCGGTTGTTTGGGCTAAGCGTGAGGCGTATGCTAAGAAGGCTTTAACAACCCACCTAACTCACAACAACGGCCGTGTAACATAGACATATACGTGCAAACAACCACAAATTGAGACCTAAACTGGAGTCTTTTGCCTCTACGCAGATTGTCTTCCGAAAGATCAGTGACGTGAAACGAGAAGAGGAGGAGCGTCTGAGGCGAAAGAACGAGGCGCCCCTGAACCTTCCTCCGGACCACCCTGTACGCCGGCTCTTCCAGCGTTTCCGTCAGCAGAAGGAGGCCCGTATACATCGGCCCGACCCGTCAGACGACATGGAAAGAGGCCAGACTGTGTACATTGAGCCCACTGCCATCCATGAAATCATCGCCACCACCAGTATTGTCACTGTCACTGAAAGCCCAGCCACACCCATTCCTTCAGTCTCCATTTTGGCCTCTACGGCCTCCAGCCCGACAGACAAAGCCAAACTCCAGGCCCCATCTTTGCGAGTGTCAGAGCCGGCCAAGGTTAAAGGCTGGGGCCGCTTCAAGGACTCTATGGCCAAGGAATCCAACTGGAACAAGGTACAATCAGATTCACAGCCATTCTGTCTTAAGACACCATAGATTAAATTCCAGCCATAAAATGAGGTTAGTGATGTTTTTGTTGCAATCCAGCATCATGCATTAATGAATAATATTCTTCATTTTCCAAGGTGTCCAAAGCAGAGTCCATGGAGACACTACCAGAGCGGACCAAGACAGGGGCGGCCCACGAGTCCCAGACTTCGCTGAAGAAAACCGACTCATGTGACAGTGGGATTACCAAGAGCGATTTGCGTCTGGATAACGTTGGGGAGGGCGCTCGTACCGCAGGAACCACACCCCAAGACCGCAGCCCTGTGGCACCCCCTGAGGTGACCAAGCTGCACACCTTCTACCCCATCCCAGAGCAGACTCTCCAGGCTTCCCTTCTGGAGCTAAAGCTAGAGCTTAAAGAAGACTTGAAGGACTTAAATATCCGCATGACCAGCCTGGAGGTCCAGCTAGCAGAGGCTCTGACGCTTCTTAAGGCACAAACGAGAGTACCCAGCTCCCCAAAACCTATTTTTGAGATTTCCAGACCAACCACGCCGGACTCAGAAAAGGAGGACATATTTTTGTAAAGTTCAGAGTGCGAAAAACGGGAACACATTTAGAAAATGATTGTCCTCATTATGGGCAATAGGGGTCAAAGTTGGCGTGAGTTGACATATCATCTATGCTGAGGTCAACGATCACCTTGCCAATGCCTTTGAAAGCATCACATGGTGTAGCTACGATGCTAGAGTGCTGTTCATTTAAAGGCCTTCTGAAAGCATCACCTGATGAAGCTACGATGCTAGAGTGCTGTTCATTAGAAGGCCTTCTGAAAGCATCACCTGATGGAGCTACAATGCTAGAGTGCTGTTCATTAGAAGGCCTTCTGAAAGCATCACCTGATGAAGCTACGATGCTAGAGTGCTGTTCATTAGAAGGCCTTCTGAAAGCATCACCTGATGGAGCTACAATGCTAGAGTGCTGTTCATTAGAAGGCCTTCTGAAAGCATCACCTGATGAAGCTACGATGCTAGAGTGCTGTTCATTAGAAGGCCTTCTGAAAGCATCACCTGATGGAGCTACGATGCTAGAGTGCTGTTCATTAGAAGGCCTTCTGAAAGCATCACCTGATGGAGCTACAATGCTAGAGTGCTGTTCATTAGAAGGCCTTCTGAAAGCATCACCTGATGGAGCTACGATGCTAGAGTGCTGTTCATTAAAAGGCCTTCTGGAAGCATCAGCTGATGAAGCTAAGATGCCAGAATGCTGTTTATTAAAAGGCCTTGTGGCAGTGGGACTTCAGAGTTCACCATGTTGGTCTGGTGTTGCAAAGTGAAGGCTGTGTAGGTGCAGGGCAGTACCACCACGGACTACCTTGGGTACAAAAAACATTTTTGTGATCCACAGACAAAGACCCTTCTCCTGTCTGCTGGCATGCTTGTGCAAATTCACTGTATATTTTGGTTAAGACTATTTCCCAACAGTTTTTAGATTTTACGGGCAGAGCGGCAATAATTGATTGTATTATTCATATTTGTTCACCACTGTCCTTTCAGATTCCCTTATGGATCACAGTCTTTATGCGTGGTTCTGCACTTTTCTTAAACCACCAGTGTATTCTGTTCACTCAGATTATATCACCCCGTAATACATAGCAGGATTTTCTGTTTAACCGGGTGTTGCCTTTCTAAATTCAGAAAGGCTCTTCATCAAACCAACGGAAACCACGTTTGTTGACTGCTTTGTCAGTATCTTTTGTTGACTGTTTTGTCAGTATCTTTTGTTGACTTTTTTGTCAGCATATTTTGTTGACTGCTTTGTCGGTATTCTGGGCGGTGATTCTATTGCTGGAAGAGACAGTTGCACTTACAATGTTGCACCTTATCATTTTGTCTCGTTTTCGCATGTAGAGGATATTGTATTATTTAGTTGAGTCATCGTTTTTTTCCGTCTAACTAGTTTATTTCCCCTTAGACGGCGTAGATGTGAAGCATATATTAAAAGAATGACATTTGCTGTGCAATTGGGTCTTACAAAAAAGGACATACTTTTTCAAGACACCTCACAGCAAAGCATGACTTTTTGCATGATGTGCATTGAACTACATACATTCATGCCAGCACTGTATGGCCTTGCAGCTTGTTATAGGCTAGCCTACTGTATGCTCATGTTGTCACAGGCAGATGGAACTCTGAGGCCTGTAAATTAGTAAAAACGTCTACTTTTAGGGTACAAAATTGTGCTACATAGCCTAGACAGCTGAAGATCACAACAGACAATTCACAGAATTTGATATTCAACTCAATCGTTTATTAATCTTTCTTCCCTATCACTTTTTGCACTTACAGTGCATTTACTAAACTAAAACCATATTGAGATTTCGTAACAGGCAATTGGATTATTTTATTATATCACCTTTGATTAATTTCTGAAATCATTTGTCAACAAATGTTGACAGAACATGGGTTTTAGAGAACTTGCATCAATATGTCCAAGGATCATTGATGAGTTTTATTTCACTTGCGACATGAAGTGAACGTGAAGTCTCAGCAGTTTGACTGTCCTATATGCCACTCCGCTCTGCAAACAGCAGCACACAGTCTTAGTTTTCATTAATAAAAACATCCAGAATTAGCTGAATTTTTCCAAACCAGAATCTAGTGGAAAATCCGACATATGAATGTTACCATGTTTATCTTACGATTAACGACATGGAGTGTGGAGGATATTTCTGAAAAATCCACTGACAAAGACAAAAAGTGGTTACCTTACTGCATGAATTGGAAAAATGGGAATTTTATTTTCCTAACATTCTGTAATTACAGACGTCTCAAATCTTGGAGCGATTCATTATTAGCAATAACGATGAATGACGAATAGTATCGTTGTAATTCTGGACAGACATTTGTTATAGCTAACACAATACTTTGTTTTATCAGGTTAAGCATCAAGGTAATTTTGTCTCACCTTTTTCACCAACGAAATGAAAAGGTGATTGCATGTGTTGCTATCATGGCCGAGCAATAATAATATACAAAACGATAAATGTTCATTGACATCGATGTGTGAACGGAATGTACAAGTTCAGGTCTCTATGATACAGGGAACTGAACTTCGAATAGCTTGTTTATTTTTTTAAACGTACAGCTTGACATACAGTAACGTACAATGTTCAATAGGCCGGTGCCTGAGAAAGAGGATGTTGTGTTACTGATTTGAAGAATGACACTGTACTCTATGCATTACAATGATCAAATGTTTCTTAATATTATAGCATGCTTTTGTTAAGTGAAACTCTCCCAAAATGGTTGCCATGGGCAACAACAACAGCGATGTCATTTGATTGGTGCATATATTGAGTAGCGTAACTTTATTCAAGATGTTTCCAGCTGAAATCACAGTGGGGGCTATTTATCAATCTTAATATACAGCGAAAACCATAATTCCTTGGACAGGGATTTAATTGTTATTTTGGTTTTGTACTTTGAGTTTGACAAGATTCAATGATGTTTAAGTGCAGCTTTAACTACCAGACTCAGGGTATCTTCCTTGGTGATGCTCTGCCAGGCCTGACTGTCTGCAAACAGAAAATACCCATAAATTAATGCTGAAAGTCTCAACTTAAATTAAAGTCAATGTACATCTTTGTGCCAACTGGGTTGATGCATGTGTACAATATTTGATTATTTACATTTTGACTGTATATAATTATATGTTCTTGACTTAGTGTGTATTCACCAGCTTTTTTCTGTCTTTTGAAAAAAAAAACACATTTAAGCAATAAGACACAATGGGGTGTAGAATATGGCCAATACACCACAGCTAAGAGTTGATGTCTGGACATGGTCCTTAGCCATGGGATATTGGCAATAAAACACCAACCCACACAATGTCTTATAGTATTTTAAGCCGGGTGCAAACCTAATAGGGGCAGTAAAAAGTTATGCAACAATGGGTATTAGCAGATTTCAGGATCTGTATCACATGGTTTATAGTATAAATATACCATAGCATTTATGAATAACCCCCTACGTTTGTAATATGGGAATACTTATTGCTACAGCCTGGATTCCAGACTGAGTAATATGGGAATACGTATTGCTGCAGCCTGGATTCCAGACGGAGTAATATGGGAATACTTATTGCTGCAGCCTGGATTCCAGACGGAGTAATATGGGAATACTTATTGCTACAGCCTGGATTCCAGCCTGAGTAATATGGGAATACGTATTGCTACAGCCTGGATTCCAGACTGAGTAATATGGGAATACGTATTGCTGCAGCCTGGATTCCAGACTGAGTAATATGGGAATATGTATTGCTGCAGCCTGGATTCCAGACGGAGTAATATGGGAATACTTATTGCTGCAGCCTGGATTCCAGACGGAGTAATATGGGAATACATATTGCTGCAGCCTGGATTCCAGACTGAGTAATATGGGAATACGTATTGCTGCAGCCTGGATTCCAGACGGAGTAATATGGGAATACATATTGCTGCAGCCTGGATTCCAGACTGAGTAATATGGGAATACGTATTGCTACAGCCTGGATTCCAGACTGAGTAATATGGGAATACGTATTGCTGCAGCCTGGATTCCAGACTGAGTAATATGGGAATACTTATTGCTGCAGCCTGGATTCCAGACGGAGTAATATGGGAATATGTATTGCTGCAGCCTGGATTCCAGACTGAGTAATATGGGAATATGTATTGCTGCAGCCTGGATTCCAGACGGAGTAATATGGGAATACGTATTGCTGCAGCCTGGATTCCAGACGGAGTAATATGGGAATACATATTGCTGCAGCCTGGATTCCAGACTGAGTAATATGGGAATACGTATTGCTGCAGCCTGGATTCCAGACTGAGTAATATGGGAATACGTATTGCTGCAGCCTGGATTCCAGACGGAGTAATATGGGAATACTTATTGCTGCAGCCTGGAATCCAGACGGAGTAATATGGGAATATGTATTGCTGCGTCTGGATTCCAGACTGAGTAATATGGGAATACGTATTGCTGCAGCCTGAATTCCAGACTGAGTAATATGGGAATACGTATTGCTGCAGCCTGGATTCCAGACTGAGTAATATGGGAATACGTATTGCTGCAGCCTGGATTCCAGACTGAGTAATATGGGAATACTTATTGCTGCAGCCTGGAATCCAGACGGAGTAATATGGGAATATGTATTGCTGCAGCCTGGATTCCAGACTGAGTAATATGGGAATACGTATTGCTGCAGCCTGGATTCCAGACTGAGTAATATGGGAATACGTATTGCTGCAGCCTGGATTCCAGACTGAGTAATATGGGAATACTTATTGCTGCAGCCTGGATTCCAGACGGAGTAATATGGGAATACTTATTGCTGCAGCCTGGATTCCAGACAGAGTAATATGGGAATACTTATTGCTGCAGCCTGGATTCCAGACGGAGTAATATGGGAATACGTATTGCTGCAGCCTGGATTCCAGACGGAGTAATATGGGAATACATATTGCTGCAGCCTGGATTCCAGACGGAGTAATATGGGAATATGTATTGCTGCAGCCTGGATTCCAGACTGAGTAATATGGGAATACGTATTGCTGCAGCCTGGATTCCAGACTGAGTAATATGGGAATACTTATTGCTGCAGCCTGGATTCCAGACGGAGTAATATGGGAATACTTATTGCTGCAGCCTGGATTCCAGACAGAGTAATATGGGAATACTTATTGCTGCAGCCTGGATTCCAGACGGAGTAATATGGGAATACGTATTGCTGCAGCCTGGATTCCAGACGGAGTAATATGGGAATACATATTGCTGCAGCCTGGATTCCAGACGGAGTAATATGGGACTCTATCTTGATTTCACACAACAACACCCACTATGCATCTCCTCCCAATCATTTGCACTGGTTAGAAAAGTCTTGACAAAGATAATTTGGTGAAAGCGCATCATTAGCCAGGCTCTAACCTGTCAATTTATTTTAGATCAGTGCAATAAACGAGAGGACTCATTGCTAAAAGATTGAAGTGACATTTGAGAAAGCGTTTCCCAGCTAATCAGCTAGTCCTTTAGCACATCCTATCTGTTGCTGTCTCACTGTATGGTGCACACATTCTGTACAGACCTGTCACAGATGAGACTCGTCGGTAAAACTTGATCATTGACCAACACTTCACACTCTTCACACCTGGTACTAACATGTAACATTTCCCTTGCTACTGTCCACTTCTCTTAATTACTAATTAAAAGACAACGTGGTTTTACATCTCCTTGACCATCTAAGGAGGCATTCAGGCATGCGTATCTCCGGACATCAGTCAAGTTTTAGCATATCTGCATAATCCAAACATTTGAAATCGTTAAAATAATTAATTGACCGTATGACAAAGATATTTTAGATGTGACACCTTGTTCAGATTGAGCAGATCATGTAACTACAGTGTAAACACAAGGTGTTAATGAGGCTTTTGTTTAAAGCCTGAGATCTGCACTCCCAGACAGAACCCATCATGCACCAAAAATATTTGTTTATACATCATGAAACTATTTTTGTGGTCAGCTCTGTTGAGCTGCCTAGTTGCACTATGTATGTGGATAATATAGTGGCATGTCATGAGGAGAGAGTCATATGTATGTGGATAATATAGTGGCATTAGGAGAGAGAGTCATATGTATGTGGATAATATAGTGGCATGTCATTAGGAGAGAGAGTCATATGTATGACCTACGAATGTGACATATGGGTTATGAAGTGCTTATGTAGGTACCCTTCAAGTATTGTTACTAACAGTTCAACCGTTAAATATGAGGACACCAATGTGATTTATGCACACTATATTCATACATTTCCTGTAATGATACTGTAAATGTACTTATTGTAAGCACAAATGAACATATTTGTAAAGATATGTAAAATACTATTTATAATAAATATTTTATACATAACTAATGGTAGTTTTTTTTGCAACAAAAACATCAAAACACAATTACATGTAAAAAGAAATAAAAACAATCAATGCAATTTTAATAGGAAAAAGATACAGACAAACCCTGACACACTTTAACGACAGTGATGGAGCCTTTAGCTAATGACTTGCATCAGGGCCAGTAGAGCACCTCACACATACATAAATATAGTGAGCTACATGAGTGCCTGAAAAAACATGTTAACATTCAATTAACACCATACTGGGCCCTTGGACCTCAACTGAGATATGAAGAGAAAGACAAAGTGAAATAGAGAGTAGCATTTGAGAGGGCAGCATTTGGGAGTGCAGCATTTGGGAAGGCAGCATTTGAGAGGGCAGCATTTGGGAGGGCAGCATTTCAGAGGGCAGCATTTGAGAGGGCAACATTTGAGAGGGCAGCATTTGAGAGGGCAGCATTTGGGAGGGCAGCATTTGAGAGGGCAGCATTTGAGAGGGTATCATTTGGGAGGGCAGCATTTGAAAGGGGCAGCATTTCCATAAACAATAAAGGAGAAACAGAGATTCCAAGAAGGAAAAACTACTGATTCCGGCAAAACTAGAGAAAGACGAAAAATAAAGCAAAGTGAAACGAAGAAACAGGAAGTGATGGAGATCAGTCACTGCTACACCAAAGATTAGGGGACTCTCATTGGGTGACAAACTGTCTCAATAGGAGTGGCCGGGCCCTTAGCAGCAGGCACAGCCTTGATGACTAAAACTAACATTAACAGCTGACTCTGAAACATGGATTGAGCAGCCTTTGAAGCTGCCACAACTGTTACGTGTGCTGAAATTATATCTCAACTGCGAATACGTCACTAACAGGTTGTGCCATCATAAGCAATTTACAATTTAACACTACAGATTGTTTCACTTCCTGGTCAGATTCTTTTTTTATTCTTTGAACGTCATAAGACCTATTCATGTCTGTGCTACAAATGGCACACTATTCCCTAGTGTACCAAACAGGAATTAGGATGCGATTTGGGATGTGGTTTCAATCCCTACGCTAGGCTAATTAGCTGGGATTACACATATGACCCTTTGTGTTAGTTAATCTGATTGAAACACACTGATCTGCGTATTCTTTCAGTGCCACAAGACAGACACAGGATTAGCAATGAAAGGGACATGCCGAGTTCATTCAAGCCAATCTGTTTCAATGCACAACGATGACTTGGCACAAAAAGGTCAGAAAGCTCAGTGGGATCCTGCAGGCTTGTTATCATGTTATCAACAGGGTATCTCTGAACAACATCCATTGTATTTGACATGGTCATCTCTATGTGTTCACCTCTATCCATTGGTGCAGAAGATCAACTGTAGGGTTCCCCACTGTGGGGGTAAAGGGTGGGCTATTCTACCCACATACAGACCACAATGTTCAGATAACTAGGCCAGGTTCTGCCGGGTTCTCTTCCAGTGGTCCCCATGTGTTTGGTGAGTTAGGGTTGGCTGGATTCCCATTCCAGTCCAATCTGGGCAAAGCAATAGAGGAAGGCTAACGTTGGTGGTGCCACTGTACACCAACCTGGAATGAGAAAGCATAAATATGTCCTTAGAGGCTAGCAGAACACACACATGTTTACAGCACTCACATCAATAAAAATATAAATGTATATGCACATGTAGAGGTGACAATAATCATGACAGATTCACACAAAATATATTTATTAATTGAACAATTTGTTCACCTCATTTAAACATTAAATAATTCTCATGTTTTAAATGTAAGATTGAATTTATTAACAGCATTTTCGAAACAGTTGTACCAGGGTACAGGGGTACCAAGAGCTATCTGAAACCTTCACTATCTCAACAAGCTGCCAGAGGCTGAATTAATAGTTAAAAAAAATTTGCTAAGCTATTTCTGCTAATTTATTGAAAATGAAATATGGAAAATCTGACCAGTATTCAAAACCCTTAGCCATGGTAATTAATATTTAAGAATATAACCTGTTGTTGATTGGTTAATGCTATGGTCATGTGCATGAGATATTTAAGAATATAACCTGTGGTTGATTGGTTAATTATAGGTTTATGTGTATAGATTGACAATGGAGAAAAAGGAATGTGGTATAAATAAAAATGAATGAAGTTCAGTGAGTTCACCTCAGTTTAAGCTAGTATCCAACATGTCCTTGTTCAACCCCCCCCCCCCTACCCTCCATGTATCCAGCCACTCACATTGGTGCTCCAGCCCACACCTGCTCCCACATCACTATTAACACCAGACATCCTTCGATACTCACTGCCCTGATCAGACTTTCGTCATCATTTCTACTCCCAGACATTATCAGTCAGTTACAATTGGAGCTACATGGCAGAGACCAGATAGAAGGCAGCGAGATATCGGGATAGAAGGAACAGGATAGAAAAACAGTGAAAGAAGTCCTTAGGGAAATCAATGCTGCACACTGTGAGTGTGTGTTAATGAAGCAGATTATTTAAGCCAGCCAAACAAGGCCAGTCAGTGGGAAAACTAACTTGTTTTATATACAGTAGTAGGACAAGCATTTTCCAGGGAATTCAAAATCAATTTCTAGTTCCTGCTCTGGACTGGTCATGTAGAGGACTGGATTTGTGGAAGCGATGTAGTAAAACAAGCCCAGACAGTACAGTAATTCCTCCCAATTAAAAGTCAAGATGAAACTATTACCATAATATTGCTTAGATCCGAACCGCTCAAACCAACCTGTGTTTTGGCAGTTGTTGCATAAGTGGGTGGATTTAAAATTCAGATGGCATGTACATGCTGGAAAGAATGGTCGTTTTTCCAAGATCAAAGCTTGCTACGTTGGTCTGGGGAGCGAGGGAAAACTACTTGACAAATACTTTATTTAGGAAATGACCACAACTCAATGATACAAACGGAAATCGAGTGCAAAATGAGTCTAATGTAGAAGCTAATGTCATCTTGAGGTGAAAGGTGCTCTGGCAGCAGTTGTGTATTGTCTGACTAAAAAAAAAGACAGAAGCCGGCCTCTCAGTTTCACACTGGTGGTCGGAATAATCCGGAAGTCGAGGTGTAAATTGGTTTTAGAGCTCTCTCACACCTCTGCTCTCTTGTCCAATGTATCAGAACCACAGTGATAAATGTGTTGTAGCCTATAAAGTAGCTGTTGTTCAAACCTGAAGGTCTTTGTTAAAACAGAAGGTTGTGACAGTTATATAACTTGTTTCGCTATGGACCCTTTATACTTTAGTGTTTACATAGAGGGCATGTGTGTCTGTCTCAAACAACTATATCAGTGTGTGTGACCACGATAAATATTGACTTTGTACAAATTCACTGTAATTCCATAAAAATAGCCAAAAAAATTATCTTCAAAAAGGAGTATTGTCACAACCTTTTCTATTTTTAAGGAACACTTCTTTGAACACATTTTCATTATACAACTACAATTGTTTTGGATTTTATGTAGCTGCCTGTCTAGAAACAATTTTTTCATCTTTTTTGATTTTCAACTTAGCACAAGATTAATAAAAAAAAAACATTTGATGAGTTCGTAGGTTATACTAAAAGCGCAGCATTTACTGTCTAACTTTAAGGGGCGTTCAGGAATTAAAAAGAAAGCAAGCCCAGTCACACGCTGTCTCTGTCAATTTCTCCATCTCTCTGTCCATCATTTCATCTCCCTCTTTGCTTCCTCTGTGTGTCTGTCTGTTTCCATTTTCCTACCCCGTTTACCGCTCCTTTCTCTATTGACCTCTCCTTTATCAGTCCTGTCTCTTTCTCCCGCTCTCACAATCTCACTCCTGTATTCTCTCCATTAGGTCTCTCTCACCCCGGCAGTCTCCCTCTCTCTTTATCACTCTACCACTTACATACACATCCAAAACACCTTCAGCTCCACACACACACAGACACACACACAGACAGACACACAGGCACCGAGGCCCTAAGCTCATTAACTGAACAGCCAGGGCCGTGTTTAGACAGACGGACAGCATGCGAGGTGCAGGCACTCATTTAGGAGCCCCATCAGTGGGAGTGAGCTCTGGCCATGACCAGGGGATAATAGGTCTCTAGCTACTGTACCATAGACGTGAAAATACAGGAAGGAATGCTGATCACAGAACACTACTACGGTATCATCTACATAATACGCTAATGAATGAGAGGTACGTGTCAAACAGTTGAATACAAAGAGAGGTTTACTAGCCCAATACAATCGCTGATAATGTCAGAGACATTTGAAGAGCTCAGAGTGGGCCTACAGACAGTACTAACCAATACGAAAACATTCACAGGTATCAGGGTCGCATAGGGTCACAAATGATTCAATATCAGAAACAATACTGAATAGAAGACCCAGATATCAAGTAAGACTATTGTTGATTTGAAGTCCGACAGACCTTATACACCCTTAATGAGTTATTTTAAGCGATAAAAACAAAGATAATTTCTTGGAAAAAAATTGGGAAAACTAAAAGATTGTAAAGGCTCTTGATTTCCACTACATAATACTCGGCCCAGGAGCACACATTTCTATGGAGCACACATGTGCCCTGACTGCACAAACCACAGTGACTGGATGCTTCTACTCAGCCTCATCACAGCGTTTAAAAGCAGGAAATGGTTTAGATACACTTTTGCTTAAAAGACTGATGGAAAGGGTTCATGCACTCTCAACAATGTGCACTATCGGTTTCCATAGAGATTGGATACAAGGGATAGGGAGAGATCAGCGCCAAAACAGAAAGAGAGATGGAGATATCTTGATGTCAGCCCACGAGTTATACAATTCCACGGTACCCCGTGTTGTATAAGAGATGATGAGCAGAGATCCAAAGATGTTCTAATTTAACGAGTTACAAGAGAGGAAAGAAGCAGAGGGTGTGTCCATTGATGAGAGGGTGTGCCCCGTGTGACTGCATTTCTGTTCATTACATCATGAGAACAGCCGTGAGAGCAGGGGTTGGCCTCCCCTGAGATGCAAGGGACCAGCTGTGGTAGTCCCAGCCCAGTGCCAATCAGTGGGTTAGGGCAGGAATAGAATGGGATCAAGACTATTGACAGACCCAGGAACAACATTAAGACTTTCAAAGCCCAGTTTGGTCATATATATATATATTTTCTCATAAAAGTGGGTACACCCTTTACTTTTTTGTAAATATTTGATTATATCTTTTCATGTGTCAACACTGAAGAAATGACATTTGTTATACAAGCTGTACACTCACTACTTTACATTGTAGCAACGTGTCATTTCTTCAGTGTTGTCACAGGAAAAGATATAATAATATATTTACCAAAATGTGAAGGGTGTACCCACTTTTGAGAGATACTGTATATAGGCATATTTTACAGTGCGCTTCAGGTAGTATCCAGAAGTGATATTGTATGTACTATTGACGGAGTACTCAGATGTTGCTAACAAACATTGTCCAGGTAGTTTCCTCTGTTTGACTCCATGTTTTCTCTGTTCAGTGTTCAGAGTGTTTGGGTTTGTAATTAGCAAAACTGGTGAAGAGAATAGAATTGGCTGTTTGATTACTGTTATTAAGGATTCAATCAGAGACCTGTAATTAGCTGACATGGCTGCCTTTATATGCTGATTAATACCAGTGAGGACTGGAATGAGTACAAACGAGGTCCAAAGGCCACTCTGGACTAGGAACAAAATGGCTGTCCAAAGGTTATGCACAATCTAGTTAATAATGCCATACATCCTCAGACCATTTACAGAACACTTTACCAGACAAACTAGAAAGGACTGAAATGTGTATAAACAATAATTAGCATCAATACCAGAACAAATATATCTAATCTATCTAATATAAAATAGCCTGCAGGTTCTGAAAAAAAGCCATTGTGGCCAGAGCCAAAAAATATGTCAGACTGATGACAAAAGAAAAAAAGTGTGGGGAAAAAAGGACCGGGCATACCGAATTATCTTTTATTTTAAAGCCTCCAGCGGTCTCCACAGAGTTGGAACAAACTCCAGACCTATTAAATTGAACAGACTGGTGTTCCTAGCTCATTTTAAGAATGTATTAATGTCTGTCTGTGATTGTTAATTTTTCATTTGTGTTCTGAAGTCTGATTCTGGCCCATCGTTATTATTATTGTAGTTGATCAGGACACAGCCGCAAAAGAGATCCAGGTCTCAGTCTCTGTGGTGTTTAGGTTTGGGGCATATATGATTCACCGGTCTTTATTCATGATATAAATGCTAACGGCAGCAGTAGAACTATTCATCACAGTGCATGTCAGAGCCAAAACCAGAGGAAAAACCAAGCAATATGTCGTGAGTTGAGTTCATTATCATAAGGGCACAACAACCAAAATATTTTTGGGCTGATTGTAACAAGATTGAATGATTTGGCTAGAATGCCAAGTGCTACATCTGGTGAAAATAAGGTACTGCTCATCAGTCAATACCATCCCACACAAGCATGGTAGCAGCAGGCTTTGGGGATTGAGGGAAGGGTCAGAGCCAAATACAGAGAGTTGCTTTGAGACCAGTCTGTGAATGTACTTGTGTAGCCCAGACAATATTGGGTTATTGTCAATAACATTCACACATTTCTAGAATGAGTTGCCAAGTCTTGTAGCTGGCGCGTGACTGTGGGCTAGCCGCCAGTAATCCAAATTACACTGTAGGCAGAACAACGAAGGCAGTTTGTGGGTAGGGACGTGCTGAATGATATTATAATATCCTAAGTCATTAATACTAATGTAGAATATCACACACTAGGAGTAAAATGGATCTACAGGGCACACTGCAAGTAATGCCAAGGAAGTTACAATTACCAACTGATGGCACATTAACAAAGACAAATGTTAATTATTATCTGGTTAAATGTTTTATTTATTATTTAATTTTTTTGTATTTATTTTATTTAAAGAGATCAATGTCACAAACTCTGGCCAGCAAGTCCTCACCCAAACCACAAAAACAGTATATTATTTTAGAACTAATTGATGTTCTATAGTACACTAAACCGTATTCAAAAAGCATACACTAATGTGTTAAAAGGATTATTTAATTTAGTGACAATACATTAAATAGATGTATGAAAAATAGATTCAGTATATTTCAGGTGAACTAAATAACTACTTTAATACTATCTAGGGTACTAAGCAACAACATAAGCAGTATCAAAATAAATATTTTAAATATACTGCTTTTTGCCATGGGTGTGGTCAACAGATAAATGAATCAATAAAAGTGCTTTGACCGAGACGGGTGGTTGTATCTATAATTACTCCCATGTGAAGGTTTTGGTCAACCTTTAATAACGGGGTGAACATACTGAATGCTAATTCACCGATATTTGGTCCAGAATCAGACGCCAGACTTCAGGTTCAGTACTACTACCAGCAATTGTAGAGATCCACATTGTCCGGGTCTGTACAATTATAGAGTAGATTAGATCATACGGTTCATGCGGTCCCTAAAGTTCATAAGGTTTGTACAGTTCGTGCGGTTCAGAGCTTACATAAGAGGCCTCTGCTCCACAGTGATCAAATATACATTTAGGATATTTAGCTGGTTGCTCTTATCAGGAGCGTTGTATAATGCATTATGGATTGCATACCTTTAGTGACTCTAGTACTGTTCTGGTGACATGGGGGTGGACAGGGGAGGGATGATGGGAGTTAAACGGAAGCTGTGGACGATTAGACGACCACAATTATACATGAAGATCAGATTGAAAATACACTTCACATCCCTCATTAGCTCATGTGTGTCTTATTTGAGCCCGCAGGATATTAAATATTATCATAATGTGCGTGAGAGTCCGTCTTCCTCAGGTGCAATGACAGTAAACTATTAATATACACGGATGAATCACAGAGGTGGAGGTCCCTGTGAAGCTCCCATACAGCAGGAGGGGGAGGAATGGATGGAGAAGGACAAGAAGATTGGAGTGGAAAGGTACTAGAACAAATGTAACCCTCCAGCCCTAACGACACACACGGACGCACAGACGCTCGGACGCACACACCGGACACACACACCGGACACACGGACGCAAAGACACACAGACGCACAGACGCAAAGACACACAGACACACAGACGCAAAGACACACAGACACACAGACACACAGACACACAGACACACAGATAGACGCACAGACACACAGACGCACAGACGCACAGACACACAGACACACAGACAGACGCACAGACGCACAGACGCACAGACGCACAGACACACACACAGACACACAGACGCACAGACGCACAGACGCACAGACACACAGACACACAGACGCACAGACGCACAGACGCACAGACGCACAGACGCACACACCGGACACACGGACGCAAAGACACAAAGACGCACAGACACATGGACGCAAAGACACACAAACGCACAGACGCACAGACGCAAAGACACACAAACGCACAGACGCACAGACACACAAACGCACAGACGCAAAGACACACAGACGCTGAATCTCCATATCAGACACACCAATTACGTAAGTTGGGCCACCAGTATAATCCCATTTCATAGAACTACAGTATAATTAAATTTCATAAAAACCATTAGATCTTCATTCTGAATTTAATGGCCTTGATCTGGAAACCCAAACATTTAATCAGACTGAATGCAGAACTGACCGTTGACGCTTTCCATTTGTTTTAACCAGAACAAGTTCACGAGTCTATGCATATCTGCTAGTGGAGATCTTCATGCTATGACATCACACTGTCAAAGCAGAATAGAGGGATAGAGATGCCCACACAGATGCCCACACTGATGATGCCCAGACGGCAGATGCCCAGACGACAGATGTGGAACAGGATGTTAGCATGTTAGCACTATAGTGCACATGAGATGGGTGGCAAGACCTTTATTAGGAAGACAGGTTGATTCTGATGAGTTATGCTTCCCTTACCCGGTACTAGACAATAACACTCATCACTAATAGACAAAAAAGAGCACCCGCCAAAGCTCTTGGCAGAGGCAAAGGACCCCAGACTTAGAGGCATGTTTTAAGCCGAAAAAAACTGAAGTTTGAAAAAATACAATTCAGATCCAATTTGGGAGGTGAGGAGCCAAACAATCTGAAACAGAATATTTTCCCATTCCTGCTTCAGGCTGCAGACATTCACAATAAGTAACATAAAATATGTCTTGCCAGTTAGATTTAATTCTGTCCCTGCTAGGTGACGGCAGTACTGCGATAAACCAGCGGCATTCAACCCATCTCAGTGTAATCAATGGAGTCTGTTTCCCTGATTTCCTGCGTTCTTCTCTCGGGGCAACACGAATCCGCCAACACTTCCAGTGGACATCAACAGCACAGAAGGTCCGCCGGTGTGTTCAGAATCCCTGCTAGGTGTAAGCCTCTCAGTAGAGGCTAGATTCACAGGGACTACGACTGAGACCAGAGCAGAACGCCACGTGCCATCTGGCGGAGCCTGTTGAAACTCTGGTCCCCTGATGGGTTTTGTACTGTGCTATGTGAGTGTGAGTACCAGCTGAAACTCTGGTCCCCTGATGGGTTTGGTACTGTGGTATGTGAGTGTGAGTACCAGCTGAAACTCTGGTCCCCTGATGGGGTTTGTCCTGTGGTATGTGAGTGTGAGTACCAGCTGAAACTCTGGTCCCCTGATGGGTTTGGTACTGTGCTATGTGAGTGTGAGTACCAGCTGAAACTCTGGTCCCCTGATGGGTTTTGTACTGTGCTATGTGAGTGTGAGTACCAGCTGAAACTCTGGTCCCCTGATGGGTTTGGTACTGTGGTATGTGAGTGTGAGTACCAGCTGAAACTCTGGTCCCCTGATGGGGTTTGTCCTGTGGTATGTGAGTGTGAGTACCAGCAGAAACTCTGGTCCCCTGAAGGGTTTTGTACTGTGGTATGTGAGTGTGAGTACCAGTGTCAAACCAGCTCATCGCCATTTAAATGCATATATGCATAAAAGGTATTGAGCTAATACTACTTTGGTGCATTTCCCCGGGCCTGGATGCTTGTGATGCGTGCCGATATTCATCAGAAAACCACAAGACAGGATGTGTTATACGCCTTAAGGCAGGGCTCTTCAAATGGCGGCCCGAAAGCAACCTCAGAGTGGCCCAGCCCGTAGTTCCGCAATAGACAGTATAAAAGGGAAAATAGGGTCCCGCCAGCGATATTTTTCCCACCACTATGGCCACGCCAAGACCCGCCCTTCAATAGCATTCACACACTACTATTGGCCAGGTGTCCATCTACAGGTCCTATCCCCTGACTGCTTCGTAGGGCGGGTCTTGGCGTGGCCATAGTGGGATTGGTAATTTTGCGTCCCGCCAAAACTACCAACATGTAAACAATGCAGAGCGTGCTGTGCCGGTAGTAGCCTACATTACTATCAATATGTCTCAACACTGAAACTTAAAATTCTATGCACCTTTTGCTGTGCAAACTGACCAAAGTTAAAAGAGAAACAATGAATAAACCTTACATGTTTTTCAATAAATTTGTTTGTGTTGGTTTTTAAAATTTGTCATTATGAGCTGCTTCGCCGCTGAAATGACTGGCCCAACTAACCTTTCTCGATTTGAAAATCTGGCCCAACTGAATTTGTAATTGAATAGCCCTGCCTTAAGGTATTACCTAGCTAGAATGAGATTTGATTTGCATGCGTGTCTCGGCATCAAACACTCATATACAATGTATTATTTAGTGTGTGGTTTACCACTATTTGTCAGTCAGATTCATCATGACAAACCCTGACCTTCTTAGTGCCTGGGCCTAAAGCTGTTCTCTCCGAGTTACACGTGGAACACATTCCTCTCCTTGTAACACTCTCTCTGTTCCACTGTTCGTTCAAAGGCTTAATTGGGCTGCCAGGGTTTCTGGTGTTATAGGTGATGGAAAATAAAACATTTGAGAGAGGAAAAGAAAAAAATGACAAGAGACAGAGAGGGAAGAAAGAGATGGGGAAACGGCAAGGCGAGGGTTAACATTAGACAGAGAGGAAATTAAGTCAAAAGGAAAATAGACTGAGTGGGTTCGAGAAGGTCTGGTTCTCCGTCTCATCACTAGCAGACATAACACACTGAGCGGTTCCAACAAAGTTGCCCTTCAGGTTGCTATTTTATACACACTCAAGCACCTGTCGCTGGGCGCCATGCCAACAGCCCACTTAGACCTGTCCAGATGCCATCATGTAGCGCTGCATGTGCCAGGGGTTGTGATGAAAAATGACTCACGTATTGTTACAAAGTATTCCACTTTCCAATACAGCTCATTGAAAATGAACTCAGCGTGCAAGAAGAGAGAGAGAGACGGACGTGAGATGCCGTGCCGTTAAAGCGTCCTCCGCGTGCGCTGAGAGGAAGACACTGACATTGTCATACAATTATGCCAATGAGGGAGTGCAAGACCGAGAGAAAAACGTGAACGAGTGAAAAGAGCTGCCAGAGTCATGGAACAGGATCAAAATATGAAGGTAGAGTGCGAGACACCTGGGAGAGATCGGTGTCATGCTTTAGACACTAATTGAGCAGAAGCGAGCATCCCAAGGAGATTGGTAAAGCTTGGGAGTCGGTGAAGCTGTGAAACAGATGTCTTTGAATCTATATCCACTCTTAACCCGCAAACATTTAACCAACCGCTCTGCACCTGTTATACCGGTCACCACTTACCCACACTGCACCACAGACACAAAGGCACTGCACCACAGACACAAAGGCACTGCACCACAGACACAACGGCACTGCACCACAGACACAACGGCACTGCACCACAGACACAACGACACTGCACCACAGACACAACGACACTGCACCACAGACACAACGACACTGCACCACAGACACAACGACACTGCACCACAGACACAACGACACTGCACCACAGACACAACGACACTGCACCACAGACACAATGACACTGCACCACAGACACAAAGGCACTGCACCACAGACACAAAGGCACTGCACCACAGACACAACGACACTGCACCACAGACACAACGACACTGCACCACAGACACAATGACACTGCACCACAGACACAAAGGCACTGCACCACAGACACAACGACACTGCACCACAGACACAACAGCACTGCACCACAGACACAACGACACTGCACCACAGACACAATGACACTGCACCACAGACACAAAGGCACTGCACCACAGACACAACGACACTGCACAATGTCAGCAGGCAGAGTAGAGGTTACCATTCCACCACATTATGACAGTCAAGAAGAAGAGGATTGTTTGGAAGAGGATTATTGGGGAAAGTTCCGTTTGAGAAATGATGTAAAGAGGTTCAGTTGAGAAAATATTACATAGTTGTGTGAAGGAACAGGGGTCTGGTAAATGTAGTTTAGACATGGTTAATGAAAAGAGCCTGCACTAGACTAAGTGTGTGAAGTGTAAAAGGTTTCAGAGCAAAAGTCTCTCTGTTCAATATTTTACCATAAATGATACAAGAAATAAGACACAGAGATTATCTGAAACAAATGTAACCTAGAGATAACAGAACAGGTTAAAAGATTACAAATAGAAAACAACGAAAGATGATGGTCACTTCATACTCAACTGTTAACTGGTATTGTTACATAGGCAAAATAACCTGTGGAACATAAATGAGTACTAACATATTAGGGTAACCCGTAATTACAGTAGACTGACATAAGAAGAAATAATCAAAATGTATTTCATGGGGTAGAAAGTAGCGGGCTATAATACAGGCAGTAAATGAAAGAAATATTACTAATGTTATGTCTTTTATTGTGTCTCATTCAGAACGCCAGGACCATATAGGAAATAGAACAGCACCAACAAGAGTCCTTAGAAAAGACACTTGTCCCCCATCAAAACGTTTGTTTACCCAGTACTGAACTATTGCTTTCAACAGTACAAGATTCAAACAGGAAATAGCTGGCGGATATCTTTAATATGATCGTTACGGCACAGATGGCGACGCCATAATAACAGTCAATTATGCAGTAAGAGCTTTAACATTATAGAGGAGCCATCTAATGCTACTGCCTCTTAGGATGACGTCTCAATGCCCCGTACTGAACCGCGTAGCTACATTCACCATTCATAAATAGGATCAAACTGAGCCCAGGAACGTTTCCCAAATAACCCTTTAGTTAACTACTTTTGACCACGGGGCTATTGAGTGGCTGCTACCCTGCCGACTTACTGTATATTGTCTGCGTGGTATAATTGCTTGCTTGTGACGCACATTGTGACGCAAGGAGAAGAGGAAAGAGGGGAACAGAGAGCGAGGAAGGGGAGGGTGACCTAATGAAGCAGCTAGCATCGCTGGAGAATGGTGTCACTTCTCAATTTGAATACCATGACATGGTAAAAGTGGAAATGACACAACAAGGATAGGGTTAAGCATCTAAAAGGAGCAATAACCCACCACCCTGTGTCAATACAAGAGGAGCAATAACCCACCACCCTGTGTTAATACAAGAGGAGCAATAACCCACCACCCTGTGTTAATACAATAGGAGCAATAACCCACCACCCTGTGTTAATACAAGAGGAGCAATAACCCACCACCCTGTGTCAATACAAGAGGAGCAATAACCCACCACCCTGTGTTAATACAAGAGGAGCAATAACCCACCACCCTGTGTCAATACAAGAGGAGCAATAACCCACCACCCTGTGTTAATACAAGAGGAGCAATAACCCACCACCCTGTGTTAATACAAGAGGAGCAATAACCCACCACCCTGTGTTAATACAAGAGGAGCAATAACCCACCACCCTGTGTCAATACAAGAGGAGCAATAACCCAGCACCCTGTGTTAATACAAGAGGAGCAATAACCCACCACCCTGTGTCAATACAAGAGGAGCAATAACCCACCACCCTGTGTCAATACAAGAGGAGCAATAACCCACCACCCTGTGTCAATACAAGAGGAGCAATAACCCACCACCCTGTGTCAATACAAGAGGAGCAATAACCCACCACCCTGTGTTAATACAAGAGGAGCAATAACCCACCACCCTGTGTCAATACAAGAGGAGCAATAAACCACCACCCTGTGTCAATACAAGAGGAGCAATAACCCACCACCCTGTGTCAATACAAGAGGAGCAATAACCCACCACCCTGTGTTAATACAAGAGGAGCAATAACCCACCACCCTGTGTCAATACAAGAGGAGCAATAACCCACCACCCTGTGTCAATACAAGAGGAGCAATAACCCACCACCCTGTGTCAATACAAGAGGAGCAATAACCCACCACCCTGTGTTAATACAAGAGGAGCAATAACCCACCACCCTGTGTTAATACAAGAGGAGCAATAACCCACCACCCTGTGTCAATACAAGAGGAGCAATAAACCACCACCCTGTGTTAATACAAGAGGAGCAATAACCCACCACCCTGTGTCAATACAAGAGGAGCAATAACCCAACACCCTGTGTCAATACAAGAGGAGCAATAACCCAACACCCTGTGTCAATACAATAGGAGCAATAACCCACCACCCTGTGTCAATACAAGAGGAGCAATAACCCACCACCCTGTGTCAATACAAGAGGAGCAATAACCCACCACCCTGTGTTAATACAAGAGGAGCAATAACCCACCACCCTGTGTTAATACAAGAGGAGCAATAACCCACCACCCTGTGTTAATACAAGAGGAGCAATAACCCACCACCCTGTGTCAATACAAGAGGAGCAATAACCCACCACCCTGTGTCAATACAAGAGGAGCAATAACCCACCACCCTGTGTTAATACAAGAGGAGCAATAACCCACCACCCTGTGTTAATACAAGAGGAGCAATAACCCACCACCCTGTGTCAATACAAGAGGAGCAATAACCCAACACCCTGTGTCAATACAAGAGGAGCAATAACCCACCACCCTGTGTTAATACAAGAGGAGCAATAACCCACCACCCTGTGTTAATACAAGAGGAGCAATAACCCACCACCCTGTGTCAATACAAGAGGAGCAATAACCCACCACCCTGTGTTAATACAAGAGGAGCAATAACCCACCACCCTGTGTTAATACAAGAGGAGCAATAACCCACCACCCTGTGTCAATACAAGAGGAGCAATAACCCACCACCCTGTGTCAATACAAGAGGAGCAATAACCCAACACCCTGTGTCAATACAAGAGGAGCAATAACCCAACACCCTGTGTCAATACAAGAGGAGCAATAACCCACCACCCTGTGTTAATACAAGAGGAGCAATAACCCACCACCCTGTGTCAATACAAGAGGAGCAATAACCCAACACCCTGTGTCAATACAAGAGGAGCAATAACCCAACACCCTGTGTCAATACAAGAGGAGCAATAACCCACCACCCTGTGTTAATACAAGAGGAGCAATAACCCACCACCCTGTGTTAATACAAGAGGAGCAATAACCCACCACCCTGTGTTAATACAAGAGGAGCAATAACCCACCACCCTGTGTTAATACAAGAGGAGCAATAACCCACCACCCTGTGTCAATACAAGAGGAGCAATAACCCACCACCCTGTGTCAATACAAGAGGAGCAATAACCCACCACCCTGTGTTAATACAAGAGGAGCAATAACCCACCACCCTGTGTTAATACAAGAGGAGCAATAACCCACCACCCTGTGTCAATACAAGAGGAGCAATAACCCAACACCCTGTGTCAATACAAGAGGAGCAATAACCCACCACCCTGTGTTAATACAAGAGGAGCAATAACCCACCACCCTGTGTCAATACAAGAGGAGCAATAACCCACCACCCTGTGTTAATACAAGAGGAGCAATAACCCACCACCCTGTGTTAATACAAGAGGAGCAATAACCCACCACCCTGTGTCAATACAAGAGGAGCAATAACCCACCACCCTGTGTTAATACAAGAGGAGCAATAACCCACCACCCTGTGTTAATACAAGAGGAGCAATAACCCACCACCCTGTGTCAATACAAGAGGAGCAATAACCCACCACCCTGTGTTAATACAAGAGGAGCAATAACCCACCACCCTGTGTCAATACAAGAGGAGCAATAACCCACCACCCTGTGTCAATACAAGAGGAGCAATAACCCACCACCCTGTGTTAATACTAGAGGAGCAATAACCCACCACCCTGTGTCAATACAAGAGGAGCAATAACCCACCACCCTGTGTTAATACAAGAGGAGCAATAACCCACCACCCTGTGTTAATACAAGAGGAGCAATAACCCACCACCCTGTGTTAATACAAGAGGAGCAATAACCCACCACCCTGTGTTAATACTAGAGGAGCAATAACCCACCACCCTGTGTCAATACAATAGGAGCAATAACCCAACACGCTGTGTCAATACAAGAGGAGCAATAACCCACCACCCTGTGTCAATACAAGAGGAGCAATAACCCACCACCCTGTGTTAATACAAGAGGAGCAATAACCCACCACCCTGTGTTAATACTAGAGGAGCAATAACCCACCACCCTGTGTCAATACAAGAGGAGCAATAACCCACCACCCTGTGTTAATACAAGAGGAGCAATAACCCACCACCCTGTGTTAATACAAGAGGAGCAATAACCCACCACCCTGTGTTAATACAAGAGGAGCAATAACCCACCACCCTGTGTTAATACAAGAGGAGCAATAACCCACCACCCTGTGTTAATACAAGAGGAGCAATAACCCACCACCCTGTGTCAATACAAGAGGAGCAATAACCCACCACCCTGTGTTAATACTAGAGGAGCAATAACCCAACACCCTGTGTCTATTTTCATCTCCCCACAGAAACCACACTGACCCTTTAGATCTTGGACCCGGTGACCTTACACGGTCAATCGACCACCTACCCAGGGTGCCATACAGACCCAGCGTCACATTCAGCTCCAAAGACAAAAAACCTGTCTCCGTTAACCTTTACAAACCTTTCAGAATCACCAGTAAGCCGCCTCTACCTTGAGTACACATTTATCTAACAATAGATCGTTTCCACTGTAAAATACTGGAAATTAACACTTTACTGACTATTGGTGTAGGAATAAAAATATATATATAATTATATAAATATTTAAAAAGGCACATGGAATCATCAACAAAGCAACAAATGCTTTGTTAAACTATAGTTTGGGGAGCACATGCAACACAACATTGCTTTTTCCTCAATGATTTTACAGCTCTGTAATAACAATTGTAGTAATATGTAAGCAAGTGCTCCAACAGGAAGATAAATAATGTGTATTCAGGAGAGCTAGTACACAAATACATGTTTTAACACACCCTTTCCATACATGTAGGTATGTTATATAGAGGGAATTTATAAATTATTAAAACTTTTTATTTATTATTAAAAAATTTGGGCATTAATCCACTCATCCAAAGTGAAGGGGTGTCAGTACTTTCTGATGGTACATAGCTCACTTGGCACACATGGTCACAGGCTGTGAAAAGATTGTCTTCAGTGATTATCCTCTAGGTCTTTAATTCAAAATATTCACAAAAATAAAATAATAAAACATTTTTATCTAAAACGTGTGCCCACATTGTAGGCACTAGACAGGCACCCCTTGAATTTCTTGAAATCTAACAGATGTTTTTTTGCACTGTTATGTAATGTGATTGGGAACACTTAAGTGGCAAGCTACGACTTCCTGTTTCACAGGGGCACATGACATACGACGTGTCAAACAAGTCAAATTCCTACAGTCATTTATCATTATAGGAAACACTATAGGGAAAACATTATTGAGCCGCACAAATTGCTCAACAGTAAAAATGCATATGCTTTTTTATGGCAACAAACTCCTACTGTTTGCCAAAGATTCAATGAGACCCGGTTTGGTGTTCAAATGAGACAAAATGTTGCTTATTTGTGAAGACCGAAACATAAACATGCAAAAAAGCATCTAATCCCAACTTCGAAAAATATTGGTGAATGCTTAATGTTCTGGTCCTGTTTTTCTTTCAAAGGCCCTGGAAAATTCTACCGGTATATGGCAGCATGAACTTTTTAAAATTAAATAAATAACTTGAGTGAAGAGTGAAGGTTTCGTCAGGACAATTAGAGGATGGCACGGTATATGGAATATAGCTTACCATGTATGAACACTCTCTTAAACATGATCCGGCCGACATGGGTTCCCCCAAGGAAGATGAGGTTGGACAGGATGAGCAGAGCTGTGGAGAAGCCTGACAGGAGAGCCAGGCAGCGTCTCCTCATCGTCGGAGATATACAGCGCGCCTAGAGATGAAAAGACCAATGCAGTTAACATACGGAGGAAGGAGAAACATAACAGTTACTATAAAATACGGAGGAAGGAGAAACATAACAGTTACTATAAAATACGGAGGAAGGAGAAACATAACAGTTACTATAAAATACGGAGGAAGGAGAAACATAACAGTTACTATAAAATACAGAGGAAGGAGAAATATAACAGTTACTATAACATACAGAGGAAGGAGAAACATTACAGTTACTATAACATACAGAGGAAGGAGAAATATAACAGTTACTATAACATACAGAGGAAGGAGAAACATTACAGTTACTATAACATACGGAGGAAGGAGAAACATAACAGTTACTATAAAATACAGAGGAAGGAGAAACATAACAGTTACTATAACATACAGAGGAAGGAGAAACATAACAGTTACTATAACATACAGAGGAAGGAGAAATATAAGAGTTACTATAACATACAGAGGAAGGAGAAACATAACAGTTACTATAACATACAGAGGAAGGAGAAATATAACAGTTACTATAACATACGGAGGAAGGAGAAATATAACAGATACTATAAAATACGGAGGAAGGAGAAACATAACAGTTACTATAAAATACAGAGGAAGGAGAAACATAACAGTTACTATAACATACAGAGGAAGGAGAAATATAACAGATACTATAACATACGGAGGAAGGAGAAACATAACAGTTACTATAACATACAGAGGAAGGAGAAACATAACAGTTACTATAACATACGGAGGAAGGAGAAATATAACAGATACTATAAAATACGGAGGAAGGAGAAACATAACAGTTACTATAAAATACAGAGGAAGGAGAAACATAACAGTTACTATAACATACAGAGGAAGGAGAAATATAACAGATACTATAACATACGGAGGAAGGAGAAACATAACAGTTACTATAAAATACAGAGGAAGGAGAAACATAACAGTTACTATAACATACAGAGGAAGGAGAAATATAACAGATACTATAACATACAGAGGAAGGAGAAACATAACAGTTACTATAACATAGAGAGGAAGGAGAAACATAACAGTTACTATAACATAGAGAGGAAGGAGAAACATAACAGTTACTATAACATACAGAGAAAGGAGAAACATAACAGTTACTATAAAATACAGAGGAAGGAGAAACATAACAGTTACTATAACATAGAGAGGAAGGAGAAACATAACAGTTACTATAACATACAGAGGAAGGAGAAACATAACAGTTACTATAACATACAGAGGAAGGAGAAACATAACAGTTACTATAACATACAGAGGAAGGAGAAATATAACAGTTACTATAAACATACAGAGGAAGGAGAAACATAACAGTTACTATAACATACAGAGGAAGGAGAAACATAACAGTTACTATAACATACAGAGGAAGGAGAAACATAACAGTTACTATAACATACAGAGGAAGGAGAAACATAACAGTTACTATAACATACAGAGGAAGGAGAAACATAACAGTTACTATAACATACAGAGGAAGGAGAAATATAACAGTTACTATAACATACAGAGGAAGGAGAAACATAACAGTTACTATAACATACAGAGGAAGGAGAAACATAACAGTTACTATAACATACAGAGGAAGGAGAAACATAACAGTTACTATAACATACAGAGGAAGGAGAAACATAACAGTTACTATGACATACAGGAGGAAGGAGAAACATAACAGTTACTATAACATACAGAGGAAGGAGAAACATAACAGTTACTATAACATACAGAGGAAGGAGAAACATAACAGTTACTATAACATACATAACAGAGGGAAGGAGAAACATAACAGTTACTATAAAATACAGAGGAAGGAGAAATATAAGAGTTACTATAACATACAGAGGAAGGAGAAACATAACAGTTACTATAACATACAGAGGAAGGAGAAACATAACAGTTACTATAACATACAGAGGAAGGAGAAATATAACAGTTACTATAACATACAGAGGAAGGAGAAACATAACAGTTACTATAACATACAGAGGAAGGAGAAACATAACAGTTACTATAACATACAGAGGAAGGAGAAACATAACAGTTACTATAACATACAGAGGAAGGAGAAACATAACAGTTACTATAACATACAGAGGAAGGAGAAACATAACAGTTACTATAACATACAGAGGAAGGAGAAACATAACAGTTACTATAACATACAGAGGAAGGAGAAACATAACAGTTACTATAACATACAGAGGAAGGAGAAACATAACAGTTACTATAACATACAGAGGAAGGAGAAACATAACAGTTACTATAACATACAGAGGAAGGAGAAACATAACAGTTACTATAACATACAGAGGAAGGAGAAACATAACAGTTACTATAACATACAGAGGAAGGAGAAACATAACAGTTACTATAACATACAGAGGAAGGAGAAATATAACAGTTACTATAACATACAGAGGAAGGAGAAACATAACAGTTACTATAACATACAGAGGAAGGAGAAACATAACAGTTACTATAACATACAGAGGAAGGAGAAACATAACAGTTACTATAACATACAGAGGAAGGAGAAACATAACAGTTACTATAACAGTTACTATAACATACAGAGGAAGGAGAAACATAACAGTTACTATAACATACAGAGGAAGGAGAAACATAACAGTTACTATAACATACAGAGGAAGGAGAAACATAACAGTTACTATAACATACAGAGGAAGGAGAAACATAACAGTTACTATAACATACAGAGGAAGGAGAAACATAACAGTTACTATAACATACAGAGGAAGGAGAAACATAACAGTTACTATAACATACAGAGGAAGGAGAAACATAACAGTTACTATAACATACAGAGGAAGGAGAAACATAACAGTTACTATAACATACAGAAGGAGAAACATAACAGTTACTATAACATAACAGTTACTATAACTATAACAGAGGAAGGAGAAACATAACAGTTACTATAACATACAGAGGAAGGAGAAACATAACAGTTACTATAACATACAGAGGAAGGAGAAACATAACAGTTACTATAACATACATACTATAACATACAGAGGAAGGAGAAACATAACAGTTACTATAACATACAGAGGAAGGAGAAACATAACAGTTACTATAACATACAGAGGAAGGAGAAATATAACAGTTACTATAACATACAGAGGAAGGAGAAACATAACAGTTACTATAACATACAGAGGAAGGAGAAACATAACAGTAACATACTATAACATACAGAGGAAGGAGAAACATAACAGTTACTATAACATACAGAGGAAGGAGAAACATAACAGTTACTATAACATACAGAGGAAGGAGAAACATAACAGTTACTATAACATACAGAGGAAGGAGAAACATAACAGTTACTATAACATACAGAGGAAGGAGAAACATAACAGTTACTATAACATACAGAGGAAGGAGAAACATAACAGTTACTATAACATACAGAGGAAGGAGAAACATAACAGTTACTATAACATACAGAGGAAGGAGAAACATAACAGTTACTATAACATACAGAGGAAAGGAGAATAACAGTTACTATAACATACAGGAGGAAGGAGAAACATAACAGTTACTATAACATACAGAGGAAGGAGAAACATAACAGTTACTATAAACATACAGAGGAAGGAGAAACATAACAGTTAGAAACATAACAGTTACTATAACATACAGAGGAAGGAGAAACATAACAGTTACTATAACATACAGAGGAAGGAGAAACATAACAGTTACTATAACATACAGAGGAAGGAGAAACATAACAGTTACTATAACATACAGAGGAAGGAGAAAACATACGGAGGAAGGATAAACAGTTACTATAACATACATAACAGTTACTATAACATACAGAGGAAGGAGAAACATAACAGTTACTATAACATACAGAGGAAGGAGAAACATAACAGTACTATAACATACAGAGGAAGGAGAAACATAACTATAAACATACATAGAAACATAACAGTTAGGAAAGGAGAAACATAACAGTTACTATAACATACAGAGGAAGGAGAAACATAACAGTTACTATAACATACAGAGGAAGGAGAAACATAACAGTTACTATAACATACAGAGGAAGGAGAAACATAACAGTTACTATAACATACAGAGGAAGGAGAAACATAACAGTTACTATAACATACAGAGGAAGGAGAAACATAACAGTTACTATAACATACAGAGGAAGGAGAAACATAACAGTTACTATAACATACAGAGGAAGGAGAAACATAACAGTTACTATAACATACAGAGGAAGGAGAAACATAACAGTTACTATAACATACAGAGGAAGGAGAAACATAACAGTTACTATAACATACAGAGGAAGGAGAAACATAACAGTTACTATAACATACAGAGGAAGGAGAAACATAACAGTTACTATAACATAACATACAGAGGAAGGAGAAACATAACAGTTACTATAACATACAGAGGAAGGAGAAACATAACAGTTACTATAACATACAGAGGAAGGAGAAACATAACAGTTACTATAACATACAGAGGAAGGAGAAACATAACAGTTACTATAACATACAGAGGAAGGAGAAACATAACAGTTACTATAACATACAGAGGAAGGAGAAATATAAGAGTTACTATAACATACAGAGGAAGGAGAAACATAACAGTTACTATAACATACAGAGGAAGGAGAAACATAACAGTTACTATAACATACAGAGGAAGGAGAAACATAACAGTTACTATAACATACAGAGGAAGGAGAAACATAACAGTTACTATAACATACAGAGGAAGGAGAAATATAACAGTTACTATAACATAGCAGAGGAAGGAGAAACATAACAGTTACTATAACATACGGAGGAAGGAGAAACATAACAGTTACTATAACATACAGAGGAAGGAGAAACATAACAGTTACTATAACATACAGAGGAAGGAGAAACATAACAGTTACTATAACATACAGAGGAAGGAGAAACATAACAGTTACTATAACATACAGAGGAAGGAGAAACATAACAGTTACTATAACATACAGAGGAAGGAGAAACATAACAGTTACTATAACATACAGAGGAAGGAGAAACATAACAGTTACTATAACATACAGAGGAAGGAGAAACATAACAGTTACTATAACATACAGAGGAAGGAGAAACATAACAGTTACTATAACATACAGAGGAAGGAGAAACATAACAGTTACTATAACATACAGAGGAAGGAGAAACATAACAGTTACTATAACATACAGAGGAAGGAGAAACATAACAGTTACTATAACATACAGAGGAAGGAGAAACATAACAGTTACTATAAAATACAGAGGAAGGAGAAACATAACAGTTACTATAACATACAGAGGAAGGAGAAACATAACAGTTACTATAACATACAGAGGAAGGAGAAACATAACAGTTACTATAACATACAGAGGAAGGAGAAACATAACAGTTACTATAACATATGTCAGTATGTTATTCAATTGAATTGTTCATGTTATAGGTTATATTAAAAGTGGAAAATGTTTCTTACATTACCCATCTTTCTCTCATTTTTCACAACACATGGCATTTTAACAGGGGTGTGCAGACTTTTTATATTCACTGTATATTGACAGTTGATGTCAAATTGTACTTATAGCCCTGGTTGTCCTAAAAATAAATCTTAAAGATTCTCTTTTGCGTGAGACCAAGTGTCAGGGCAGAGCAGGCAGATAATGTATCAGTAAAAACAACTTAATTTATTCATGAGGACATAAAAGATTAAGAGCTGCTTGTGGCCACATAGTTAAATGGCTGTAAAAAGCAGCTTGCATTGAAAAGTCCAAACCAAAGTCCTTTGGGACCATTGAATAAATAATGTGCCAAAAGAAATATGTATTTTCAGTTGACTGCAATTCCTTCAACTTGACATACATTATTTATGAACTTAAATGAAGCTGAAGTGCATTCTTTTTTTGCCAGTTAACTGTTTGTTATATTGTATAATATAAAGAACTGAGTGTTCGATTAAGCTAAATTTGGCATATATAGATATTTGATCAGAATTTCTACATTACTGACAAAAAACAGAACATTTTAAAATAAAATGTATGCAATAGAAACCACCCCTGTACCTATCAAATTCAGACTAAAACGGACCAAAAGACACTCACAGATGTCTCATAGAACCCTAGGGTAATGTCATGAAATCTGCAGGAACCACTTGCATGAGTCAACTGCCAAAAAGTGACTAGACAAACTTGGTTACAGAAACATACATAACAGCGAAACAACTCTATAAGACCAGAACATAAGTTACGAACATAAGTTACGACTACCATAAAACAGGAGAGTGAAAAGCATTAGGTCCATCTGCACCAGCCTAGCAAGTGTCTAGTTGGCCCATGCTGAGCAGGGAAATGGAACTGTTAATGGTTCATTTTTCTGGCGTATCTGTAATGATTTTCTTCATTTGTAGTGACAGAGGGGGGCTAGCTAAACAAATTAGTTTCTAAGGAGAGAAATAGGAGCGGGGTACGGGGGGAGAGGAATAGGGACAACTGGAGGCAAAATCAGTAGGGGCTTCTTTGGTGAGAAAAAGGTTTATATACTACTTACCCTGCTACCTACGTGTAGTACAAGAATTTAGTATCCAACCCTACAAAATATAATTTGCCTGAAGACTTAGTCATGTCCCAATAGCGCGTTAGTTTCACGTTTCCTCTTTACTATCTTTTTAGAAGGCGAGTAGAGGTCAGAGAGAAGATGCAAGGATTCTAGAGAATCCAATAGTTCTTTAAGAGAGACGACGGGCACGGTATCTAAGAGAGGAGATGGGCACGGTATCTAAGAGAGGAGACGGGCACGGTATCTAAGAGAGGAGACGGGCACGGTATCTAAGAGAGGAGACGGGCACGGTATCTAAGAGAGGAGACGGGCACGGTATCTAAGAGAGACGGGCACGGTATCGAGAGAGACGGGCACGGTATCAAGAGAGACGGGCGCGGTATCTAAAAGAGGAGACGGGCACGGTATCCAAGAGAGACGGGCGCGGTATCCAAGAGAGACGGGCACGGTATCCAAGAGAGACGGGCACGGTATCCAAGAGAGACGGGCACGGTATCATGTTTGACTAGGCACTTCTCACCAAAGGGTGGGTGTTCATGTGCGTATGTGCACGGCTGTTTGAGTTGACAAGTCCTCGCAGATCGTTTTTATATTTACATTTATATTTATGTGGCTATGTAGTAAATCCCAAACACTGAACAGTTGTGTTCAGACATGCAAGTCGGATGAAACCTCGGATTAATCTTTCGAGCAACAACAAGTGTTCAAATACAACTGGTAACCAATGGCAACGGGAGTCTCTGTAATGCATGTGTGCATTGATGGGTGAAATGACTGATGGACCCTTATGTGTTAACTCACTTTAAAACCATCATGCGAAAACATCGCGCTGGGAGCATATAACTTGGTTGTATTTGAGTCATGACCATTGCATTTAGGAATGCACAAATAAATCCATGTGGCTGCATGGATGTGATTCATGTAAGATAAAACAATTACATGTCAATAAAGGACGTCAAATCTGCAGACTACATTCATTATTATTATTATTAATTCCCAATTAGGGCTAGAAACAGAATGGTGGACACAATGGCGAGGCCAGGTCTACAGTCACTTACAATAAATGGATAGACGAAGGGAGAAGAGAAGAGAATCCCCATTCCGTTCTCCACCAGCACTCCCAACCAGTTCATCAGAGCCCAGTACTGCAGGTAATCATGTCCTCCATGCCAAAAACATACAAAGCCAAAGGCCAGGGCAGCGGACAGCATCTTCCACAGCGGCCCGTGTCGAGAACCTCCTATGGGGATGTAGATGTACCTGAGAGAGGTAGGATGAAAATGTCAGCTACCGAAAGTAATAAAGTGGTCTCTATTAAGGTCCCCGGGATCTAGAGAGGTCCCCGGGATCTAGAGAGGCCCCGGGATCTAGAGAGGCCCCGGGATCTAGAGAGGTCCCCGGGATCTAGAGAGGTACCCGGGATCTAGAGAGGTACCCGGGATCTAGAGAGGTCCCCGGGATCTAGAGAGGTCCCAGGGATCTAGAGACGTCCCCGGGATCTAGAGAGGTCCCCGGGATCTAGAGAGGTCCCCGGATCTAGAGAGGTCCCCGGATCTAGAGAGGTCCCCGGATCTAGAGAGGCCCCGGGATCTAGTAAGGACCCATGATTACGACATGGATGTGAATTACTGGAATACAAGTCCACCTCTGGGGCGATATCTTTCCCCCCTGCAGATAGGGGGACGCTGATTGTATCTGTTGGACCACCAAGTCCGCCAGCTGTGCATTAGGAGCCCAGGGAAGCAGAGACAAATACACGGTGATGAATGGGTTTCATTAAATAAGTGCCCTGCAGAGAGACAAACACTACAACACATGATGAGCCTCTGAATCAGATAGAGATGGTTCTCTTACTTTATGCTCTGTGTGAGATCCATTTTAATGTGTACATGTGGAAACCCAAGGCCCCTACACACGGTAAAACTGGTCCCCACACGGTTTTGGCAGATTCCCAGGGATTCCCAGGGAACAAGGTTATTTCCGGTTGAGGTAGTGTTCGAATCTGGGTTACTTTTGGGTTTAGGCATTATTGGTTAGGTTAAGGAAAAAATGCACAGGTATTTGAAACAGCATTTCTTTGTATGCGTTTGTTTCATCAAAAACCGAAATTGTTAGAATTGCCAAGTTTGTTTACACATTTATTCTGACACAGAGCTGCAGCATTACGACACACATTTTTCAACATAAATGAACTGTGCAAATAGAGCAAAAAACACAAACAGTTCAATAAGAGACCCTGTCTAGCTTAAGTAATGGATACAAATAGATCATTTTGCTTATTCGGAGCTCATGAAAGGAAGAAGACAACAGAGGAAAAGCTATGGCAGTCTTATCCAGAGTGTTGGCATAAATAGAGGAGGTGGGAAACCAGAATAAGACAGAAGTTCAGAAAGTTGTTTCATCGAAGCACAATGTTGAATAGCAGACTAGCATGTGTGGTTATATTTCCTCAGGTGTGTGTGTGTGTGTGTGTGTGTGTGGGCGAGGGGGGTGTAATCTCCTCTTCTCTCTTTCACTCAAACAATTTAAAGCACTATGTGTGTCTGGAGTCTCTGCCCGTTGTAATTGGACTCGCTCCGGCACTATGTCTCACTAATTCCCACGGGAGACAAGGCGCTCAATCCAACAGCCAATCATACAACACGGTCCTGGTATCACCAACACAGATTACACACAGACAGTCCACAGCAAAAAAAGCCCACACGCACTGAGGGGATTTGTCATCTCCTCTCCTCATTGTCACTTAAACAATTTGGTCTTGTTAGATCACTTTAGTCTTGTCCATATTGCTGGGTTTGTCTATGGAAATAATCTACAATGTTGGCTGTTCTAGGTAGACCAACACAGGCCTTAGAATAGAAAAATTCACAAAGACATTTCTGTTACTGTACCAAACACTCGTCTTGTTAAATCACTTCAGTGATTCTCAGATTCACCCTGTTCGTTCGTGGATTAGGTAAAATACTTTTGATAGCACCTGATCTACCATTGTTTGCTTTTGTTGCTGTGAATATTTGCTATGGAATCGGTTGGGTTGGTGACTTCCTAGGTGTGCATTTTGACACAGTTGAGTTTCACATTAACACGCCCCAAACCAATTGGCAGCAGTAACTCGAGCCTTTGCTCTGCTACGCCTGGAAGTCTGGTTCAGTACTGACTGAGCACTGTGCTGGGCCATTAGAGTTAGTGCAGGAAAAGGCAACGTGAAACCGTATAGTTTGATGGACTCTTCAGGTTTCTCATGCAAGCGCTTTCTGTTTCCTTTCTGTTTGTTAAAAAGTGGAACTTGTTTAACATTGGCCCAAAATGACCAATTTCCTGTTAAGAAAAGTGCAGTGCATTATGTGAAACTGTTGATATGTTTTACTGTAAACTATGTATGGTGCTTGACTTCAAATTAAATACAGTAGGCGCAGAACCAGCCTTTTCCAAGTTGGTCCGATAGTTGGTGGGATGTCACAGACCCTGGCCCTCAAATATCCCCTCTCAAATAACCATTACAACAGGCAGCATCTATTCTCGGTAACCGTTTTCTTCCGGCAATATTAAGGGGGTGAAAGTATTATTAAAATTCAAACATACCTATATTGCCATTATAATGATAACTTGATTCATTGTGCATCCCAATCACTAGAAGCTCAAATTCAGAGCTCATAAGAGCATACAGAATCAGAAATCAGAATTAGAAAAGTGATTAATCGCCATGAATGTGTTTACAGACAAGGAATTACTTTGGCAGGAAGGTGGATACATAAAACATATGAATAGAACAATATAAATTATACCTAAGGGGCTGAGGGGGGTATATGGATAGTAATATACAAAATGCTAAACAAAATACAGATAACTAACATAGTGCAATAGAGCACTATACAGCGTGAATACTGTTGCCACGGCATTACAGCTGCCTTAACATTAAGCCAGAACCACATGTTAAGCATCCAATGGGGATCCTGCTGAGAAGTATCCAATGGGTTGCCGACATACCTGTCTAGTACCTTATCTAGCGGTTTAGTTGTCAGAGGTCAGCTTTGGATACGAAGGGGATACAGGATTGGTCCATACATAAAACGTATGAAGCACACTACCTGAAAGAAATAATCCCTGATTGTGTTATCGAGAACGCCGATGACGCCTCATAGTAACGTGTGAGCCGAGACGATGGTGACAATAAAACCGAGAGCCAACTCGGGAGCTGAGATATCCATTTGCATGCCTCAAGAGGAGCGAGCAGGTGAGAGAGAGAGAGCCTCTAATGAGTCACACTGAAGAACAGGACCTCTAACACCTACACACTCTGGACCAGGCACACAGATGCGTCTGACACTTAAAGTGGATTTAAAACCGCATTAGAACCACTAAAGCACCACTTTGGCGAGCCTGGACGTGGGCACCGCGCATACGATTTGGTAGCGAGCTGAGCGTCACAATCAGCAAATATTTAATCGAAGCGCGATTGAAAGTGCTTTGATAATGCGGGGAACGGGAGGAAGGTGTTGGGAGTTGGAGATGAGATTATTTAAATGATACTAACGGCCATTGGCTTAAGCTTTTACATATTGTCGCCCAGTGCTATTAAAAGATTTAGTACGACGCCATAACATTTCGTGTTATGTAATTAAAGCATTATGCCATGGCGGACCCCATAATTGCATTCTTGTAGCAGCTCAAAGATTCTTCATCTTCTTTCACGGGTTTAATACCTCTGTTGAAATAGGCTGGTTTACTTGATGCAATTTAGAAAACACAGAACAGGTAGATATTGTGCACTAAAGAATTGGTAAGATTAAATGTGTTCATCCAGAACCAGCACCTGGGTTAATGGTGGTCCAGTAAACTGTCCTTTAGAGTTGGACTGATGAATCAGCTGGGGAAGTATGACAGGTGTCTGACCTGGTAATGGTTATATGGTAGCCCAAGGTAATTAACCTGTATTTAAACATATTCCACAGAGATGAGCACCAAGCCTAAATTAACACATTCAGAGCGGATTGTTTTCCATGCTAGACAACACAAACTCATTATGCACCCGTTTTATATGTGCATATTCCAAAGAATTGGCATTTTTCCAGATGAACAAAAGGAATGACGAAAAGAAACAAACAATATGTCAGACAAGCGGTTCACCTGCTATGCCATTACAGGAAACATGGAATAATAATGATATATGCAGACACAAGAGTGGATCAAACAGCTTTTGTTCGCTGGATATCCACATCGACACAAGACTATGTTACGGGAGGATGAATACAAACAGTGCTTCCCTTACCAGGTGATTTAATGGACCAACGGCTGGTGCTTGTGTTGGGGTAAGGGTCATAAAGAAGCTTGTTACTGATTCTGCATTATCTGGCACTAACATCTTCTGAATACTTCCTACTTTTCTCTCCTGATCTCCCAGATCCTACTTTTCTCCCTCTCCTATAAATCCCCTCACCCATCACAACCAACAACCCTAATTTCACGCACGCACACACACACACACAGAGACACAGAGACACACACAGACACAGACACAGAGACACACACAGACACACACACACACACAGAGACACACGCACAGACACACGCACAGACACACGCACAGACACACGCACAGACACACGCACTTACAAAATTGCAATTCCACAATCCACTCCCATTCCTCTAATTGACACAATGTCCGCCCATCAAAAAACTAGGCTGAGTGCCAGAAGTGAAAGAGACAAAGAGAATGAAAGAGAACTTGAAGGAAACCCACTTTCCATTCTTGGACCAGTGTTTCCAATCCTTTTAACCACCGTGATAAAACGTCCATTGTGGTCATTGAGAACAGGCAGTGACATTAAAACCCTCACTCTGGTGTGGCTGTATTTCCCCAACGCTGAGATACAACCATGTAAAATCACATTTATAACCACCGTTATACAAACACTTTTAAGCTCTGGTATCCAAATCTTGACTAGGTTTGTATTTATGAATATGGAATAAGTCATCGTAAAAAATGAAGGAACGTGTCATATTTACCTGATGAGCCAGTTATACAGCCCCACGTCAAAGTGTCTGAAAGATAAGAGACGTTAAAGAAAATTAAGAGTTATTAACCTTAACACCTTAATATATGGTAATATACACGCATTACGATGTGAAATTGTCACGTATTGGTGAGCTGTGTTGTCACAGGGTGTGTAGGGGAGAGGACTTCTGTGTATAATGTTGATTAGGAGCACAGCTGTTTTGGGTTTAGCTAAGCACCGGGCATAGGTTAGTTAATCAGTGGGCTATTTGAGGTCCCTGGTTAAATGTTATATGTATTTTTTATTTTTTATTTTATTCTGATAAAAGCATGTATTTTATCATTTTATTATTATTTTCCTCTGTAAAGCACATTGAATTGCTTTTATGTATGAATTGTGCTATATAAATAAACTTGCTTGCTTGCTTGATTAAACCTCCGCAAACGTCATTTCTCCGCTCTGCGTGTGGCGAGGTGCTATTTCTATAAGATCAATGAAATTAAAGTGCACAGCTACTGATAAAAGTACTCATTGTAAACGGTTTTCTAGTTTCTTGATCTGCATTACGTTGTTCCCCACAGCCGTGCCTGTTTGGGTTTCAACAGGTGCAAAAAAAGGGACTGCGGCAGTATTCTGTCCAGGTATTTTATGTTTATGTTGATTCAGTGGAAAGCATTTGCAACATTTCCTGAAGATGAAAGGAGGCTTTGCTGGGGATCCAACATAATTTCTCTTTCCCTTTTATCTACAAAAACATTTTATACTGGGAATGATGTCTTAACATTCTGCTTTCATACGGCTTTCACACTTTTTCAATCCATCAATTGTGAAACACAGATATTGTTTAATATTATGTCATATGATGCATTCAAATTAGTGCGCTGGTCATTACCCCTGGCTTACACAGGCCTACGTGCATGTATGCACAAAGAAACCAAGAAACAGACACACACACACACCGTCTGTTTGATTTTTGTGTGACTGTCCTGAGGCACACTGGATATAAGCCCTACCTCTCCCAAACACTGACTCAATATTAATAAAGATATCTCATAGGAACAGGAAATAGGACCTCTTATGGCTTTTCTATAGATGTTAAAGCCATGGTAGATATGCATGCAGGTCCACGCAGAGAAAACCCTTCTTACACAAATTGGTGTTCATGGGGATTTTCTTTACAAACTGCTGAAGCGAGTAATGCTTTCTGCAGACTGGCTGTGCTGCCTGGTCTATGCAGATATCAGTGTGTAACTGATGTGATCGTCCGTGCCTGGTCAATGCAGATATCAGTGTGTAACTGATGTGATCGTCCATGCAGTGGCAAAGCGCCACTGATAATTAAAATAAACTACCCACTCGGCCCCAGGCCCAACCCACTCGGCCCCAGGCCCAACCCACTCGGCCCCAGGCCAAACCCACTCGGCCCCAGGCCAAACCCACTCGGCCCCAGGCCAAACCCACTCGGCCCCAGGCCAAACCCACTCGGCCCCAGGCCAAACCCACTCGGCCCCAGGCCCAACCCACTCGGCCCCAGGCCCAACCCACTCGGCCCCAGGCCCAACCCACTCGGCCCCAGGCCCAACCCACTCGACCCTCTCCAAGAAGCCTCTGTGCCCTTCCCCACTCGGATCTCTCCGTCTGCTACCTGGCTATATGACTCACTGAAAGCTCACAAGAGGGCTGCAAGCAGTTGAGTAAAAAAAACGAGGAAAATTAAAAAGCCAGATGATTTATGGTTCTCACTCCCTAATTACTGCCTGGCGCTGTACAGTGCTAAAACCACTCTCTTTCAAGACAAAGTTTTAAGCTTTTTCCTCTAACCCAAGGAAAGACTTCTCCTCACTCAATCCCCTGTGTCTACACATGCTGTTATGGCATTTTTCTAAAAGGGAGTCCAACTCACTCAGCTATGAACCAGCAATAACACCAAAATGAAATAAAGTTGCCTCAGCAATTTTTGCAGCATGGGTTCGTTTGATGATGGGTGGTGATTACACAGAGACAGAGCTTTTCTCACCAATTAAAGCCACTGTCTGGGTTCCGGGAACATGTTCAATTGTCATAACAGTCAAGTAAACCCTTTCATGAAAGGATTTATGAACTTTAATTAGGTAAAAGAGACTAACACTCTATACAGATGTACTAGTGTCTTTCTTTTGCATTTAAGATGATCTGGTTTGAAGGCTGTAGACACAGGTGAAAAGAAAAACAGTATACGGCCACAATGTGGCTTGACTGTTTTAAAACCTCAATGTCATATGTGTGTATACACATGTATATACAGTGAGTGCAGAAATACATGCGTGTGTGTGTGTGTGTGTTTATAAATGCATTTACAGGCATGATCAACAAGCAATTAGGGAAGTGAGATAATATAGTGAGAAAGGCTGCAGTGTCAACCCTGTGTTGGTCATCATTAACGGCCATCTGTTTAGCCAACAGAGACCGAGGTAAGCCAGATGAACCTGTCCAAGGTAATTCATGGCTCAGATTCAGCCTGGTCAACTAAACGCACACATATTGGACATAAATTATCGACAGCACTTGCCCATGGCAGTCAGTGTGTTGGCGCCTGGTCAGCTATTACACAGACAGACACACACACACACACACAAATTAAGGCATATGACACAGACGTGCGTTCACATGCACACACAAAACCCAGTCCCACACAGCACTTAGATGGTATGTTTATTATGCTTCGATCCTGTTCATCATAGTATTCTACCATCCTGTTAAGCGTCCTATTTCACATGCATCTATATAGTATTCTACCATCCTGTTAAGCGTCCTATTTCACATGCATCTATATAGTATTCTACCATCCTGTTAAGCATCCTATTTCACATGCATCTATATAGTATTCTACCATCCTGTTAAGCGTCCTATTTCACATGCATCTTTATAGTATTCTACCATCCTGTTAAGCGTCCTATTTTACATGCATCTTTATAGTATTCTACCATCCTGTTAGGCGTCCTATTTCACATGCATCTTTATAGTATTCTACCATCCTGTTAAGCGTTCAGAAAACCGGGGCTAAGAAGCCAACAGCCAGATAGATGCTGTTGGGATGAGACTACGTGCCAAGATCCAGAACAGGACAGCTTCAGTGTCAACAGCAGCAGCCAAGACCCTGTAATACACCACAGGACCGGAGTGAATCCGAGCCACTGGCTAAATCCTACATTTCCTGTAGCAGCTCATATCCTGTAGCAGCTCATATCCTGTACAGGTTAATTTGTCATGGAGGAGCGGGGCTAACCCCCCCACCAGACCCCCATCCCCAGAGCGTTCCTTTGATTTGTACGTGGAGTACATTTGCCTGCTTTTATCTGCGGTAAAAGTGCAGATGAGATAATGTTAATTCTGTATCTAACAAGTACAAGTCGTGGAAGGGTGAGATTAATTAACAAAATTAACATCCCTCCCAAGTTGTTGCTGAGAATAACAATTAGTTCTTAGACATACTCCAAACGACATGTGGTGTCGGTCCAGTGTTCCATTAGCTGTGGTGAAAAAAAAACAGAAATGCACCAGGAGGACAAAAAGCGAATTTCTCAAATTATGTGCACCAATTTGTTAACATTTATGAAAACACAAAAAAATTACATGATGGCTACGGTCAGTTGGTTTAGGTCACAATGACCAGTGTTTTGGAAAACTGGACTAAATAACATATTTTTTTACAGCTCTCTCAGGTTAGACAAACAAACAGAGAGCATTCCAATTTCTACATCGCTTCCAGAACAAAAGCTCAAAGCTACACTGGGAGATCACTGACTCTAAGAGAATGTCCATGAGTTCCACAAGCAAGCCAACGTTGTGGAAAGATTCTAGAAACAACCCGAGGTCAGATTCTTATCCACAGGGTCTCTGAGGCAACAGAACACTGCATCTTTCATGTGTGAACATCAAACAGGAATAAAGTCAACTCTGAGGTAAAAATAGGACGTGACCCAGTCAGACAGTCCTGCCGCCCACACCGCCCATGAATCTATTAGAGATCACAACATCTGTAACGTTATCAACAGTAATTAGCATAGCCAGTTCGGCCAGGAAACCCGACGGGTAATTGGCCAGCAGACGTACGATTTCTCCGATCCTGCTATCCGATGTCACACCAGTCTATATATTCGTCAGATTATTCACCATCATTTGCCGACGGTTGTAATTGCTGGCGGATAAAGACCTGCCCACCACTCTGCCTCCACTTTTTCGTTTTGTGTTTCCTTTGTTTGGGGATCAGTAATGCATACCATTGCCTATGGGGACTGTTCTGAATAGTATTAGGAGGATGCTATTCTTGGTAGTATTGTATACTACCAAGAATAGCATCCTCCTACTACTACCAAGAATAGCATCCTGGTAGTATTAGTATTGTATACACACCATTATGGGATGGTAGTTAGATAGCCCAGAGGAGCAGGACATAATGCCAAAACACTGAATGTACATCAATGAGCATACTTCTCCAATAGGTGGTTTAACTAATGTTTGGTGTTCTCTAAAGTTACTATTCAAATCCACTTTATTTGTATATATGCACCATAATTACTCAATCAAGACACCATTAACCAGTCCGTCATTAAAGGGATACTCTGTAGAATCCTGCCTCCAATGTTCACAAATCGTATTATTAAACTAATTCACCCAACACAGCCAGAAGAGGACTGCCCCCCTCCCTCAAAGCCTGGTTCCTTTACAAGTTTCTTCCTAATCAGGGAGTTTTTTCTAGCCGCTGTGTATCAACTTGTTGATGTGTGCTCTATCAGGTTACCTTTTCTACCCCCTACAACCCGGGATTGTTCTAGTAAGTCCATAGAATTAGTATTATTAAAAATCATTTACGACCTATGTAACAAGTCAATAGCAATAATGAGCATGGACTTTCTATTACAATACAGGCTACACAAAATGTGTGTGCAATTTAATAACTAAGACATTCAATGTGGACACAAAGTTAGGCAACTCTGCCACCTGTAGTTTAATAAGGTGCGTTTCATTAGCTCCGCAATGAAACAAGACGTATCGTTTGATGAAGGCAATGGGTTCTGCTTTATTGAACCTGCCTGCTGAGACAATCTCCGTGAACACCAACTCATTCTGGCTATACTGGCTTGTTCTTGTGAACCTCTAAAAAGACTCTGGTAGTGCGGCTAAACATGCACGTGTGCATGTGTCTGTATGCACGTGTGCCTGTGTGTGTGTGTATGCACGTGTGCGTGTGTATGCACGTATGTGTGTGTGTGTGTGTGTGTGTGTATGCACGTGTGCGTGTGTATGCACGTGTGCGTGTGTATGCACGTGTGCGTGAGTATGCACGTGTGCGTGTGTATGCACGTGTGCGTGTGTGTGTGTGTATGCGTGTGTGTGTGCGTACTCCCGCCTCACCTCCACATTCCGGTAAAACTGTGTATAATGCTGACACAGCGTGGTCGCTTCGGGGGGACCAGGCCATCCAGTTCAGCTAGCAGAGATGGAACACCAAACAGAACAAGGTACTTCACATAGAAGAACTGGACTAAAGCCAGGGCGAGCCCACCTTAGGTAGAGAGAGAGGAAGACATGCGCAAGGATAAGGAGGGAATTCTTATTATACAGTACAAGGATAAGGAGGGAATTCTTATTATACAGTACAAGGATAAGGAGGGAATTCTTATTATACAGTACAAGGATAAGGAGGGAATTCTTATTATACAGTACACGCACAACAAATGGAATAACAGGTCACCAGAATAAATGTAGCTGTGTGTATTTTACATTTCAGGCCAAAAGTATTTTGGTTCAATTCTCACTTGTTACTGTGAAGGATGAATCATTTAGGAGTCATGAAGCTCCTACGTGAACAAAGCCAAATGGAGGATCGGCTCATGTGTTTACATATTATACAGCTCATTATGAATCAAATCAGTTCCAGTAATGGATCTGCATTGATTCTGATTTTGAAATCTCACACATTATCTTGAACAACCGTTTGTTTAAAAAAACGCAAACGTGTGAAATAAGACTGTTTGAATACAGTAAGGAAACATTGTTACAGACAATGTTAGTGAAAAAGTACAGTGATTAGCATTACTAATGTTGTTGCATTATAAAATGTGATTAAAATTCATAAAAAGGGAAAAGGCAAAAGGGCATATTTTATAAATAAACAACCCATTAAAATACTTTGAAAAGATGAGTATTTAACCTACTGAGTGAATTTGTTAATCACGAACTAGACCGCAATTACATCCATGTACGTTTTTTCGCAAAAATTTTCATCAAATTTACACAGTTTTTTCCTTCCTAAATATTGATGGTTCCAACGGCTCGTTAAAGGTGAACATGTTCCGAACAGATTTGTCCTAATTAGTCTCCAGGTCGGCTCTTGCAGAGCGCAGACACATTAACACAGCAAATGGGTTTATGTTGTAGTTCAATTATCAGTTGGGTATTCAGATGTGCGTTAGAGCTACATCATCATCAATAAAAGATTAATTCTGTGTCAGGATGTTGATTTTGTCATATTTAAAATGTTCAGAGGGTGGTTGCCAGGCACTGGGGGTGACGCGTTCATCCACCCCACGGTACGGTTCTTGAATTAGATTCAGGGTCATGGTTTAGTGCGGATTCGGTACAGCTCAATAGATGTATTGTCAACAGTCACTGAAGATGAGGTTTCACTTTATTTGGCAAACGATAACAAGCAAGTGCGGAAAAACGACTGAATGCCTTATTAGAGCGCCTTTTATACAATAAACAAATAGCCTCACAAAAAAAACCCAAATGGGGTCCAAACAAAAACATTATATGGTGAACAGTAAATTTGCTCTCATGACGGAGACAACATAACAAAGGAAAATGAGGAAAGGGATTCATTAATTTCCACAAAATTATAAATTAAATAGAAATGTATTCAGAAAAAAATAGGGTAGAAATACTTTGCAAAGGATGATATTGGTGAATGATCATTGCCTGATTTTAGCTACATTATAGAGGAGTGGAATGGGACTTCAATTCCATTCCGTGGTCAGCAGTTAGTACAGTCCTGTGTCAGCAGTTAGTACAGTCCTGAGTCAGCAGTTAGTACAGTCCTCTGTCAGCAGTTAGTACAGTCCTGAGTCAGCAGTTAGTACAGTCCTCTGTCAGCAGTTAGTACAGTCCTGTGTCAGCAGTTAGTACAGTCCTGTGTCAGCAGTTAGTACAGTCCTGTGTCAGCAGTTAGTACAGTCCTGTGTCAGCAGTTAGTACAGTCCTGAGTCAGCAGTTAGTACAGTCCTGAGTCAGCAGTTAGTACAGTCCTGAGTCAGCAGTTAGTACAGTCCTGTGTCAGCAGTTAGTACAGTCCTGAGTCAGCAGTTAGTACAGTCCCCGGTCAGCAGTTAGTACAGTCTGCAGTTAGTACAGTCCAGTGTCAGCAGTAAGTTACAAGATCATCCACCATAACAATGAGTGGTTTACAATGTAACTTTACTACGGGAGCATTCAAAAAAACGGGTTTATGGAGTAAGAATGCAATAAGAATATTACTGCTGCTGTTATTATAATTATTATTATTCAATCGTTTTGTAATGAACATAGAAAAGTCTTGATTAAAGTCTAAACCCCAGAGTAACGGCTGGAGTCTTCTCCTAAAATGCATAGCACGCTAACTCAGCCTTGCACATCTGATATCACTAATCAACCGGGATGAATAGATTATTAGGAAGTACCTCACACAAATAATACACACACACACAGGCACAAACACACACTGCAGACGCGCCCACCCAAAACACACACAGACAAACACTCACCCAAGGCCCAAGGTGGCAGAATCTCCAGGTATGTTTCATTGGCCGGGATAGTGTGCATGTACATCATGTGGATCATGTACTCTGCTATCAGCCACCACACACAGATCCTTCCAACGCTGGCCAGCAGTGAGAGGCATGTTCTCCTGTCACCACACTCCCTCACAGGTGTCTGCATCTACATCAATCACACAAAGGCAACACCTGCCATATGTCCAGTGATCTTCTGAAAGTGAGACTATGGGTCCAGTGTTCTTCTGACAGACACGTTGTGTGTCCACTGTTCTTAGCTAAATGGCAGCTAAATGGCAGCTAACTCACCTGTTGGAGGAAGTCATTAAAAGTAAGGATGGGTCCATTGTAAAACATTGGATGGTAGAAGGAGTAAGCTGTCAACCAGAAAAACTGTTGCTGCGGTCCTCCAGCCTCCAGGGGGCGGCAGCAATGTTCCAGGCTGAAGCTGATGAAACGCAGGCCACACACAGCTGCACTGAACAGTAGTAGGTAATACTCCTCCTCTGTCTGGTACCAGCTTCTCTGCGGGACAGGAAATCAGTATTGTGTTTAGTAGATACCAGCATGGCAAAACGAATAGTACACTTTTAGTGACCCATCCAGAGAAAATTAGTAGTGACTAGTGCATGTATATATAGTTTGATGTCTTTGCCCCCTGCGGGAATTGAACCTAAAACGCTGACGTTGCAAGTGCCATGCTCTACTAACTGAGGCACACCAGAGCTAAGGCTGTGTTCAGCAAAACGCAATGTGATAAACCATTTAAATACGCAATTGTTTAGGAGAGACCAGCCTCACAGACAAGAGTAAGAAATCCCGGCAGTTCTATTTCTGATCATTCTATCTGCCGTGTCCTGCAACAGAATGCTGATCGCTGCATTTTCACATCTCCTCTCCATCCTTCATATTTGCTGAGTGCTTTTTCTTAGCTAGCCTACTTCAAAACAAATTGTTAGAGACATAACCATAAAAGTGGGCGTCTTCATTGAATTATGTTTTTTAAAACGAAATAATTGAGGGACGGGCAATTTATTTATTGTGAAACGTGGGCAGCTTTTAGTGGAGCAGGAAAATGGATGTTGAGCTCCCAAGGCAGTGGGCTAGGACAGTTCCATGAAGGACGAGTGGGATTTCGAAAAGCTTAGCTCCAGAATATACGCAGCCACAGAGGAGAAACCCAGGACCAGGTACTGGTTGCTCTATAGGGTTGTTTTACACAACAAGATAGATCTTATATATATATTAACAATTTCTAGAGCAAAACAATTTACTGGCATAAACATGGGTCGAAACGGGGTTACGAAGGATTCCGGATAGGAATGAGGGGATATTTGTCTACACACAATCCACAATGTAAAACAACACTACTATATCATAGCGTAAATAGGATCCCAGAGAACCAACGAAAAACCAAATTGTTGTCATTTTGGCAGCAAAACAGCACAGCGTCCTCAAACACAAGGCAACCCAACCAATTGGTAGACGTTCTACAAATTTAGATCAAATTAACTTACAATAAAAGCAAACTAGCATATAATGAAGAACAATTGTGCAGGTTTCTAAACGGTATAGTACATTCAGGACAATCCGTGAAAAATGGGTATCGAAGCTAAATGCTGAAAATAAATAGAAAGACTATTATTATAACAATAATCAAGCAATTAACCAACAATGATTCAGCAATGCTAAAATAACAAGTAATCTGTGGATCAGAAAGAACACTCATTTACAGTATTGATGGTTCCCAGATGCTACAATAGTAGATGATGCAAAGAAACCTGTGCAGACAACATTGAGGTCTCTGCAGGCAACATGGAGGAAATAAATGGCTTTTAAATGGCTCAGGTTTTCCAGAGGAGTTGTAAAAAGTGCAGAAAAAGGAGAGAAAAAGGAGAGAAAAGAGGGATTGAATGTCAGAAGAAGTGAAAGACATTGTTAATATAAACTCCGTGTTAAAGCTCATCATGAGGTGATTCCGGGGAGAGAGTAACAGTGCAATCACTGAGAAGCACAGCTAAATGTGCTGTGAGTGCACGTTTCCATGTCTTCATGTGGAGAATCGACCAAGATGAATCACGAAATACAGTAAAGACAAGCAAAAGAACCAAAGTCTGCTAGTCTCTAGAGGCACAGTAGCATTCTAGTTAACATTTTTTTCCGATGTAATGTGCAGAATGCAACAACTAACAAATTAAAAATCCATCTTCCCAAAGACGATGTTTTGTAACATTACATTGTCGTAATAGAACAGACATTGGCCGACATTTCGAAAGAGACACTGCAAAGGCTGTTTCTCATTGAGTTATTTTCTGCTAGCTGTGTATTGGTATGTGGTATGTTCATTGGTATGCTTTTTTATTGCTGTTGACTGCATGGAACACAGAAAATAAAAATGTTGGAAAGAAAGACATGGGTTCTCCCGGCTGTCACGAAGGACACCATTTGCCCGCACTGTAGAAAAGGCCAAGATGCATGATGGGACAGAGATAATATAGGAGGTGAGAGAGCAGTTTAAAAATGCCTAATTTCTAAGGTCCTCTCGGCAGAAGGAGAAGTCGAGAAAACATGGGAAATGACAGTTATTATTTGGTCAGTTAATGGACAGAGAATACAACATCTGTTGGTCCAAAACGCTAACAGCCTGGGAGTGTTGTAGTAGGCCAGCCACAGAGTGCTGACACAGCTGTCAGCTTTGCTCTGGGCTCATCTAATCGCTAACTCAGTTTGCGTCTATCACCAACATAGCGGCCTGGTCAAATGTAAATATTATTTACTCATACAATATGGCAAAATAAGCTCCATTTAATTCACCATATTGCTGTCAGAGAGCGTAGATATTGCTTCGGGGAAACTCACCTGTATCTCCTGCAGTTGGGGGATGTGCAGAGTGTAGAGCAGCACCAAAGCACAACTCCAGGACAGGGCAGGCATGCACAGCTGTGCAACAGCCAATGACAGACCCAGATGGGCCAGGACCACACCCACCCCTTTAATCCCCAATGCAGTGTAGGCTGCCAGGAGACCATAAACTGCCAGAGCGGTTACTCTGAACTGGTGAACAGGAGAACAGCAATATAAGCACATGCACATTATTGGATCTGACTCTCCATATAGCCAACCATTAAGGTACATTGTACCTTAGGAACAAAGAAACTGGCCAGTCTAGAGATCACGACATGACCCAGCAGTGTCCACAGCAGAGACTTAGACGCCCAGTGACTCCAGAAACTCCACTCAAAGTCTGTTGGGTCCTATAAACGTAAGAAAATGTTTTTAAATTATAGACCTATTCTGATTGATTCCACTTAAGGACGAATATGGGACACATCTCAGGAAATGTTAAATTGATAAAAGTGTAAGAAGCACAATTCCCATGGACAATTCGTACCTTTTTATATCCCCATATGAGAAAGCCTTTCTCCAGCTGGAACTCTCTGTCCAACCCTGCTTCATATTCTAGAAGAGAAAAGCCTTTGTGGAAAGTTCTCACATGGAAACACCGTATACGACACAACAATTCTGTTTGTTTTCCTGACTGCCAGGAGGCTTATACAACTCCAGTCAGAAGTGTATATGGCGAACTAGGCAACAACAGGGGAATAACTCCTCTTTCCATCAGGGCTCCTTCATGTGAGCCGGGTGAAATCCCCTCTAGGATCCATCCAGCCAATAAACTGTAAAGTAGAGGAGTCGGGCTTTGGGAGGACCCCAACCAATCAAAATACCCCAGCGTAAACAAACAGGTTTTTTCCAACTGAAAATATTGGTAAAAGAAGCCCTGGATGTTATTGTGAGGAACTTTGGGCTGCACAGGGAAAATACTGCAACACACAGGGAATCCCTGCGTATAGCACCACACTATTAATTCTGCCCCCTCTTTCTCTCCACTTGCCTGGGCTCTGCAGTGCAGCGTCAGCGTGTTTACCTCCATCCCATCTCTTTTTCCCCACTCCATCTTTCCTTTGGCAAGATTGCCTTGTCACATAAACAAACGGCATTGCTTCCTGTATTGGGATTGAGATCGGTCTACCGCACCTCTTTCCAGCCTGGGCCCATGTAATACCCCGGAATGCCAATCTGCCGTAACAGTAGTGAAATTGGAAACTCAATGGTTAGAATGAATTCTCTCCTCAGATTCCTTCACAGCCCTTCCTGCCTGGTCAATGTGGACTCATTTGCAGAGCTGTTTAGTTCTGTGTCCATTTGTTGTATTTACCATATGAGCTTCACGCTTATGTTGAAAACAACCGTTGGACAGAAGTGCAGTCCTGTGTTGGGTCTATACATCAATCTGTACCAATCTCAACCATAAAGATCGCAGATATGGAGTGGATAGTAAACAGAGGTATTACGCCTCCCCAGCATCATTCTGCAAGGAGTACTAAACGCAGTGAAACAGCGCCACCTTCTGGTTGAAAGCACACAGCAATAAATAGGGCTCCAAATTCTGTAAATCAGTGCCTCCAAGTCTAGCAAGTCAGATAGTTTGCACACGTAGCACTTGGAAAGGTGAAAACTAGATTCTCCACCTTCAAGGCACTCGTTTGCGATCCCTTCTGTTTTAATGCCGACCTGTACTCCACATCCAGTGTGAGAAAATGTTAACAATGACACAACTGCTATACTTTCTTTTATACCAAAAAGACAGGTCTTTTTTTGTCTTAAGACAGGTAAATGTACCTTTAGAGACAATGTGCAGTTGATAAAACGAGTAGAGATGTGAGCCGAGAGAGAGCACCCAGTAGACACAGACCTCAGCTCTCCCCAACGCTGCATGGGAAGGCTTCTGTTTAGCCATAGGGGTCAGGGCTGGAAATACCTTAATGAAGTGAGACAGAGGTATTAGCTCATATGAATCGTTTTGTAAGGAATGTATCAATTGTATTCGGGTTTTGTGTTTTATTTGCATAAACCATATTTAATTTGAATTTAATATAAACGTTGCCTAGACACCTGACTTATGGCTTTCTAAAAGTCGCATGATCAAACTCATTTGGTCCCATAATGGGGTAGGGAAAAGACCAATAAAAGCAGTAGGGACTGAGTTTCTATTCGCTGCATACCAAAATGATTGAAATTAAAATTATCATCGCAACGTCTACACCCGGTCTATGACGTATCATGCATCAGATGTGTTCAATTAAAATCCCCCCTCAATTATTGTATGCAGTTTTATTCGATATGTACCGACTTCAAACACCGTTTTGAATGTTTACACTGGAGCAATGTCTCCATTTCCCCGAGACTAAATAAGGCACAATAAGGAGTGTAAATGAACATAATCAAAACCAAATGAATGAAACAGGGCTCTAGCTTTGCCTCTCACATACATTGAAAAATAAACAAACGAATCGACTTACATCTTCAGCTTTTTATTTAAGCCATAAGTAAACGCCTGTTGTCTGGAAAACCGCTCGCGTGATCTCCGCCCACATTTTCCTTCATGTTTTTTCCCGAGACTTCCCATTGGTTACAGTGGTTTAATGATCTGATTGGAGGAGTTGGGTGTCAATCGAATATGCACCCTCAATGACGTAAGGCTTTATTCATAACCAAGTGAAAAGCATTCTGCTAGGAATTGTAACTTGTGATGTTTTCCCTTTTTTTTAATCTTATTCTGTTCGAAAGGGAATGAAAAATGAGTAGTGTTTTGCCCCTATGTCTATATTTTTTATGGATGTGCTTACACAAATGTCTAAATATTATGACCCCTCACAGGTGAAGTGAATCGTTTCATGTCAAGCTCTGGGTAGAAGTGAACATTCACCTTTCCTAATCAATGTGGTGAATGCAAGAGAAATGGGCACTGGTAAAAACCTGAGTGACTTTGACAAAAGCCAAATTGTTACGGCTAGACGACGCGGTCAGAGCACCTCTGAAACGGCACGGTTCCGGTCTGGTCCAGTAGGTTCCGGTCTGGTCCAGAAGGTCTATTGTTGTATGTGTACACGTCTTAGAAAACTGTAATGATGGTTACGGGAGAAATGTGTCACCACGGAAAGCGTCTACAATTGGCTTACGAGCGCTGGTTCGCCTGGTCTGATAAGTCACATATTCTTTTACATCATGTGGATGGACCGCTATGATTACTCATTAACACTTGATTACTCTTTATGCCCAATACGTTATTGGTTACGATGCCTAATCGTCTATGCGGCCTGTGCATTATAGCTTTCACCACTAGGAGGAGATAGACAGCGGCACAAACAAGGCAATGGCCATGACAGCCTCTGATCAGATCTCAGATCAGCCTGGCAAAACTGGCCCAATCAGCGTCTGGAGGCAAACTTCGCCCCAGCACACCTTCAGAAGCAGAACGCCCTCAGTCGTGATAGGTATTGAACTATTTGAAAGCAGTAGGAGTTTAATCTTCAGCCATACGAATACTTGTTGAAGAATGACGTCAAAGTGCCCCAGATGCACAAAGGATGTGTATTTTGGTAAGGAATATTGTTTTGCTACTTGAATGTTTTATCTGGGAACAGCGTTATTTCGGAGATATATGCATTCAAGTATATTTCACATCTCATATATCAGACCGGTTTCCCAGTGAAAACTTTTTTAATCAAACCAAAAAGGTCACTCGCACCTGAAGGGCACTAAAAGTGAAGATGTATGCACATCCTGGAGCATTTCTTTGAAGAGGGGGCAATCACAGAATCTGAAATGTAAATTGGGGTTCTACCGGTTTTCTGCAACATGGTAACATTATTTGCATTTAAATGCTTTTGTGTGTAGTTTTTTTAGACATTCATTAATATTTTAATGACTAAGTGAACACAATAACCTACCTTTAATTACACCATAGAACGGAAAACGTTCAATACCGAAGTGTTAATATGATAGTTATTGAAATGACAAATTCACACAAGTGAACAGTGAACATTTTTGGGGAAATAACCCTCCCGTGGATATCTTAGTATTGTTATAAAACAAAACAGAGATTAATAAGTAATTGGCTTTTAACATTTCTCTTGTATTTCATTGTTTTACATAATAACTTGTGCAAAACATCTCAGTTATTGCAAAAAATACAAGAGCCTATCATATTTTTGCAATCAGTTACATATTGACATAGAATTTATTCCAAACGTGTGGTTTTGTAATGGAAATGCTTTTGTGAAGAAAAGAAAAGTGCGTTTTGTAAACTGCAACTGGATATGAATGCCAAACTGGTCCCTGCTGGTGACATCGGATTCATACTCAATAGAAGGCGTTTTTATTGTACTAGAATGTTGCTGAAATCTTATATTTGTTCTGGTGATGATCCAATTGTAATCCATAGCTACTGTATATTTCTAGTCAGAAATTTAAAGCAATAATTTGAATTATATTTTTATGCCTGTCTATGGTTTTGCTAAATCTCTATTTTTACACCTGCTGATTATTCCTAAATATTCGTAGAGGATAAGTTACTATATGACATTTTTATTGAGGCTACTTGAACGATCTTGTAGGCAGCGCAACTCTAAGGTACTCTAAGGTAATATTATTTAATTTCGTACTCTGCTCCATGTTAGTCTTGAATGTCATTCTTGCAGTGTAACTGAGCTGAATTAGCCTAAGTTAAACCAGGACTGGGGTCATAATGTCCAATAACATGTCAGGGAAAGTGTAGGGTGCAAAGTCTGTATTGGTTATTTCCTACTGTGTGAACCAACATAGAGGAGACCTTTTGCTTAATGTCAGAAAAATAAATATGCCCTCAGCAGACAGCATTTAGACAAATAATGTAAATACTGAAATAATAATAATGAAAATACCATTTAAATGCCTTATTATCATCTTATTTTAACTATTTTGCCCAAATGTATTCATAACACAGTGGATAATCCCAATTGTAACTTTTTTATCAGGCTTACTGTATTGTTTGTGTGTTTTTGTTATCACAACGAGCACTATCAAACTCTCTCCTTCTGTCCTGCAGCTGAGAAGGTGAGCTCGCTGGGGAAGAACTGGCACAGGTTCTGCCTGAAATGTGAACGCTGTAACAAGACCCTGTCGGCTGGCAATCACGCTGAGGTAACAAGAGGCCCCGTGGCTGCTATATCCTATCTATAGAAAGAGTAGGAAGAAAAGAGAGGTAGGGAAAGTGATGTGGAGGCTGTGCTTTCTTATTGGAGGGAGGGAAAGACAGAGAGCCAGGGAATCCAGTAGGATAAGACACTAACCCCATGCAGCACAAACTGGATGGCTATTAATGCATTGTGGCAGCTCAGTATGAATCACTGCAATTTACTGCTTAATATTTGAATAAACTCCAAAGTAAATGTAGCTGTAGCAGTAGACGTTAGCTCACTACAGCTGTGATAGTTGTTGTGAAATTCAGTGGCCTAAAAAAATCCTATCATCTCACAAAATTAACGTTTTGGGTCAACTTGATAGCTCGTCCATAAATATAAAAACATTGGCTTCAGAATACCGTGACACTCATGACTCAATGTCACGTTATTCTGTAGGGCACTACGTTTGTCCAGAGTTCTCTGTGGTGACATCCGTGGCTTCAGATTGTGTCATGTCATCTTTCATTATTCATCTTTAAGGATGGGAATTTTCTAAATCACTGAGCTGAATCGTTTAAGGGGCCTTTCACTCTGGATTGTTAGGGATTTGTAGCATGTATGAGTCTTCTAGGTCAGTGAGATTTCTTTCACACATAAAAGCGACAAAATGGGGTTTGCACACTAAAAAACACACTGTGGTATGTCAGAATTTATATTTAATATATCTGAAAAAAATATGTTTTCATGTTTTGTACATTTTGCTAAGCATCCGCGTTATACTGCTCAGGCTGCTTTTCTATAATATAATAATATTTTCTCCAAAGATGGGATTTCCAAATTATTATTCCACTAAACTTGGCATAGCTAGCTTACAAACAAAACATTACGCAACACAATGGCTTGATATCATGAAGGATTTGAAGTAGTTATGCATGTTTAAACTGGCTTTCGGTACTGTATAATAGAAGTAAATGACAGTGGTAACTAAATATTGAGAGATTCTTACTTTGGGTCTGTTGGCAGTTCCTGACAATATCCTGGTCAAATGTGGATAAAAGAATTAATGAAAAGTATTTACTTATCACATGTGATGGCAGGAATTTCTTTACTGCTTCTTTTGGGTAGGTTAAGAAGCTAACCGTTGAGATCTGTGGCAAATCTAAGATAATATAAGCTACTCTTTTCAGAAATGGCTGCCGTCAATGCTTCATTAAGTGACAGTGGGAAAGACAGAGGAGAGTGTGCTGCAAATTGTGCAGGCCGGAATCGAACCGGCGCCACAGCCTATAGGCCGTGGCCTAGCCCTAGACCACCGGACCAACCCGGGCCACCCAAATGTTGATGATATTCTAGATACGGAACATAGAACAAACGGAAGCATGTTTAATAGAATGACCAGATTTAGTGGAAAGCTGAAAAAGGTTGATTTTGGTTGTCAAAATGAAAACAAGTTATACCCGCATTTACAAAATAGCAGTGTTTAGAGTAGTTTTCTATATTAAAACCTTTAGGCAAACAGTAGTAGAACAACATGAATCCCCTTGTTGAATGGAAAATTGTCTCTATTGGTAAATGTCTGAGAATGTTATTGTTTTTGGCATAGAAAATCTGGGATAAATCCCTCCACAGTTCACAGAACGTGTGTTTTTATATGTGCAATCTATTCTATCTAGGGGTACATTTGGTTTACTAATCCACCGTGATTAAATCTGCTGTTTTAAAAATACCTACAATGTTAAAAAGTATGTTTTTCAGTGTCCATTCTAAATATTATTTAATTAATTAAAATCATATTTGCCAACTGGCGTGTTATGGTAGGTATGTGGTGTCTAGTTCATCTGTTTGTTTTGGATGCTAGAATTTGTGGTATTTTATAAATATACCAAGTAATGTAAAAACTCATTTTTTAACTATACAGTACATTAGGTAGGTGGAGCTGTAGTGATATTCCTCTAAGTTTCAAATCCATGGCTGGTATATGACCACATTCTCTTGACACAAACCATGTACTCCCATGGGAATGTCAGACTAGCCAGCCTAGCAGAGGAATGGAATGTCAGATCATGGGATGTTGGGAATTAAAGCGGATGTTTCATTGGAATCCAGTTAGGAATTAGACAGGAGAACGTGTCCCCGTTTTACCAGGATGCTTCTTCCGGATGGCTGAGATGACACTGTTGATGGTAGATGGAACCAAAGGTTTGCAAAAGCAAGTATTGTCTATGTTCTTTATTCAGGTGTCGGCGCCTGCATTCATAAAGCATCAGTGCTGATCCTAGAGAACCCTATTTCTACCTAATAATGCAGTGTACAATGTATCCAGTAAAACAGTTATTGTAATACCTCAATTAATCACTGACTCTTAAATGGCTTTCTGTCCTGTTAGATAGTACCCTATATGGACTTTTCAGCAATTAAACACCTGTTTGAGTGGATTGGGAAAAAAAATACAAATAATATTATTGCCAAGTGTGAGACAGCAGTTTGTTTTGACTTGGACAACTCAACCATGATGCCTACAAGTGGCTTAACCAACCGAATGGTGCTGAAGCGGAAAATGTATGGTCAGCAGTACAAGACTCAGCTTGTTGCAGAAATCCCCTAGTGAGGATTTGTTGTACTAAAACCAGTAAAAAATATGAGGGGGAAAAAAGATATGGACCAGTGGAAAACCATAGCTGTGGTAGATGTGGAATATTTTCTCAACCCAGGTGGTATTCATCTTAAATGCTGATTGGCCATTGGATATGCGACCGTATATCACGGTTATGACTTTGCATTACTTTTTACTGCTCCAACTCTTTTGGTAACTGGCAGGTTGTTATAAAATGCATGTATTTTCTGTTAAGTCAATTTAAAAATGTTTTCCTAATTTAATTGACCATTTGATGTTTTTATGCATGTATTTCATTATTTTCCTCTGTAAACACATTGAATTGCTTCTATGTATGAATTGTGCTATATAAATAAACTTGCTTGCTTGCTTGCACATAGTGATCAGAATCAGAAAAGTGTTATATTGCCATGAATGTGTTTACAGACAAGGAATTACTTTGGCAGGAAGGTGCGTACATAAAACATATGAATATATAGGTGTATAGGGATAGTGATATAGAAGATGCTAAACAAAATACATGTAAATAACAGTGCAATAAAGCAAATATTGTAGGGCAAAATCAGGAAATGTGCAAATGGAGTGGGTCAGAGTTCAAGGCTCGTGTGCACCCCTGGCCTTGTTGAGGAGGCCAGTAGCACATGGAAAGAAACTGTTCTTATGCCGTGAGGTTTTGGTCCTGATGGACCGAAGCCTTCTGCCGGAGGGGAGTGCTTTGAATAGAGAGTGTCCGGGGTGAGAGGAGTCTGCCACAATCTTCCTAGCTCTCCTCAGAGCCCTCAAGGTGTGCAGGTCCTCGAGGCTAGGCAGATTTCAGCCAATCACCTTTTCAGCCGAGTGGATGATACGCTGCAGTCTGCTCTTGTCCTTAGCTGTAGCAGCAGGGTACCAGGTGGTGATGGATGAGGTGAGGATGGACTCAATGATGGCTGAGTGGAAATGAACCATCATAGTCTTGGGCAGGTTGAATTTCTTCAGCTGCCGAAGGAAGTACATCCTCTGTTAAGCTTTCCTGGTCAGTGAGCAGATGTTTAAATCCCACTTGAGGTCCTGAGAGAGGATAGTGCCCAGGAAGCGGAAGGACACTATAGTGGTGACAGCAGAGCCACACAGGGTTATGGGTGAGAGTGAGGCTGAGTTCATCCTGAAGCCCACAACCATCTCCACTGTCTTTAGAGCATTGAGCTCCGAGTTGTTCTGGCTACACCAGGTTGTCAGCTTCCAGCCTGTAGTCGTACTCGTCCCCACCGGAGATGAGTCCAATGAGGGTGTTGTCGTCCGCAAACTTCAGGAGCTTGACAGACGGATGACTTGAGGTGCAGCTGTTGGTCTCCAAAGACAAACATTGGCAGTGCAATGGTCGTACTGAGGAGCCAAGTGACTTTAAACACGGCACTCGTAAGATGTGACCTTTGCAACAAGCCGGTGTGTGACATGTCTATCCTACTAGATCTGCCCCGGCCCATTTATGTGCTATAATGTGAAGTGGATGTGCCTAGGAACAATAACAGCCAAGCCACTAAGTGATAGGTCACATTAACTCATAGCACAGGAAAAAGTATCTGTTGCATCACTCACCAGAGTTCCTAACTGCCTCTGGAAGTAGGATCAACTCATTTACTGTGTGTCGAGAGCTTCACATGCAAAATGCCAAGTCTTGGCTGATCATTGGCTAGGACTCTCTGGTACAGTCCTTAATTAGTTCAGGTCTTATTTAGATGGGCGGAGTTACTTTGTCACCATCGGCAATCATGTATCTCATAAGGCGGCAATGACATGTGGAATTCCCCAGTGGTCAGTTCTCGGACCAGTTCTGTTCAATCTCTATATGCTACCACTGGGCCAAATTCTATAGAACAAAAACAACTACCTTAGTTATGCAGATGATACTCAAATATATGACTCACTATATCCCTGTATAGAGCACATAAATGCCTGGATGAACCAAAATATTCTACAATTAAACCAAAATAAAACAGAGATTATTGTGTTGGGCAACAAAAATAGAAGAACCAACATTAGGAAAGAACTGGATTCTCGAGCCCTAAAAACCAGGGACCAAGTGTGTTATCTAGGTCTAATGATAGACTCAGATCACACGTTCACCAGTCATCAAGCGGTCACCAAAACAGAATTCTATCATCTTAAAAATATAGCCAGAATCAAGGGCCTGTGTCAAAAAAGACCACGAGAAGCTAATCCATGCATTTATCTCCAGTAGGGTTGACTACTGTAATGGGCTCTAAACTGGACTCCCCCCAAAATACTGTAAAACAGCTGCAGCTCGTTCATAATGCTGCTGCTAGAATGTTATCCAAGACCAAGAGAACAGAGCACATCACTCAGGTTCTTAAATCTTTGCACTGGCTTCCAGTCAGTTACAGAATAGATTTTAAAGTGATACTTCTAGTCAAAACATTTTTGAGCAGTCTGGATACATTTCTGATATGTTTGAAGATAATAAACCAAGCAGGGCTCTTAAAACTAGACATGGTGAAGCTGCATTCAGCAGTTACGCTGCATGCAACTGGAATACATTACCAGAAGATCATAGACGTGCCCCAAACTTATCCATTTTTAAAGCCAGAGTAAAAACATTTATCTTTTCAGAAGTGTATGACTGAGCGCTTAAACGTTACCACACTAAAGAAAAAAAATTAAGACTTCTCGGCCAGGATCTATAGAGCTGAAATGGTTCTAAAGACTTTTGAATAACGTTCCAAGACCTGGAAGTTCTAAAGACTTCTCGGCCAAGTTCTAAATACCTTTTCAATAAAGTTCTTAATACCTGGAAGTTCTAAAGACTTCTCGGCCAGGTTCTAAATACCTTTTCAATAAAGTTCTTAATACCTGGAAGTTCTAAAGACTTCTCGGCCAGGTTCTAAAGACCTGATTTTGGAATGGGTTGTCCAACATGCTCATCTGTGTGCTGGTCGGGTGTCCACAACAATTTGGTCATATTGTGTATAATCCAACTATCAACCAATTAGCATTAAGTATGCAAACCACCTAGTTTATTATCTATATTATACAGTAGAGCCAGTTGTGGACCACATACGGTACATAATGCCCCTCGGGATGGGGTGACACCTTGCTCACTGTCTCTGACTGTAAGAAAATTAAATGGAATATTAAGGGGGAACTGAACTGTTAATGTAACACATTAATATAACAAGGCCCCCCTCAATGATAAATGAAAAAAATCACTTATCACAGACTACTGAAAACTGGATTTAATAGAGACACAATAGGTAGTGTGATATGGTATGGCTGGTCACTTGACAGTCTTTTTAGAGGGTAGGATCAATGTCAACGGTCTAAAAGCCTGTTTGATCCTGTTTCATACTCTAACCCGTCGGTCAGTCATTGTACCGTTTCAAACACTGGAGTCTTTGAGTTGAATAAGACTCAGGCTACTGAGGCAACACATTTAGGTCATCTCAGACCAGTAGGAGACAAAGTCAGGCCTTGTGTCAGTATTTCACTGTTCGTTAGTTTGGAGACTGTAGGTTAGCATGGACCCGCGCAGAGTTGGTTTAGTTGGCCAGGGAACAATAAGAAATGTGTTTTAGTGTTCTGAAGGTCCAAAACAGCCTGTCTGTCTCAGAAAAAAGACTGAGTGTTTTAATCTAAAACAACCAGCATATGCAGGGACTGTATTCTTCAGAGTCTAGTTGGTAACTAACTGAAGGGTTCAGTTCACATAATCGATTTTTGATATTGAAAACCCGTTGGTCTGCTGTTCGGAATGGACACATGATTTCCCATATATGTGAATTGTATGATCCTACATGGAATTAAAACATTAACTTTCAGTATATCTACTAATTTAACTATAAATAATTGCTAAATTAGTAGGGTGGCATCAGAGAATCAATTAGACTGACTGGACAATTCACGGTTCCTCTGAGGTAGAGTGCAGCAATGAGCCATATGCGGAGAATCAAATATCACATATTGTAATCCAACGGAAATCTAAACTGAATGGAAAGTAAAGAGTGCCTACATAAAGCAACGACTACCTAACCAAAACAGCGATATATTAAACAGAACACAAAACACTCACCAACATAGATACATAACATGACTTAAAACAATAACCGACAAAGTAGTGACACACCCTAGAAACTTAAATAATCCAACTAATAGCTAATTTACCACAGCTGTGAGCATTAGCAAAACAGGAACTTAAACAGGAAGTGCTCACCCTAAAGGCACTGTGTAGAACACAAACCTCACCACGTACGTGAAAGGACAGGAGTGTTTTTGACAGCCTATCATGTAAAGGACAGAGCTTTTTTCTTTGTGTGTGTGTCTGTCACAGTATTTATAAAATAATATATCAGGGGATTATAGAATGAACAGTGAACCTTCGTGCATGGCTGTGTAGACAGTCAGTAACTATTGTAGTGTTTGAATTACATGACATATCACCCCCAGTGACAATAGAACAACGCAACAGCCAAGTTTGAATGTTTGTTATTATCAGAGGCCCACTGGGCCCTGGCCTAAAGTCCACTACATTTAGTTGTAGGGAGTCATGAGGAATATAGTGGACTAAATTCTAATGAAAATGCAATCCCAAATAGCATTTATATTTTGAAAGAATGCCCCGCTTTTAATTCAATGCTTAATTCAATGCTATCTGGGACTCTATGACCTAAAAAAAGCATTTGGAGAGCTGGTCTTCCCCTGTGGAGGCCAGTGTGAGATAGTGTGTGTAAACAGCTTCTCTTAAATTTGCCAACACCAATGGGTCAATTTCATTATTAGTTATGGCAAAGAATTCAGCTACATTTTCAACAATTATTTTAATTCTGGCATGAGCATCTGAACAAGAAATCATATTTCTTTCAATATGATCTGCGCAATCTAACATTCCTTGCACTGGCCCTGGAGTTGCCATTATACCATTATACCATTTAGTCCTCAAAACTGCAATATAACATGCATGCAACTGCAAAGTGTGGTGCTGTTTATCCCTATTTGCATTAACCTTTTAACTATGTCCACCAACACACATGTCATTATTTGAAGCATTTTAAAATCCTATTTGGGATTTCATTTTCATATTTCCCACTAAAAAGCGGGCATTTTTTGAAAATGTCAATGCTATATGCTTCCATAAGTGTCTGCCTGAGAGATGCTTTGTTCACTTACAAAAAAACAATGTGGTTGAAACCTTGAGGTTGAATGACTTCCACCGTGTGAAGACAATCCATGAGCACCCATAGGGAGAAACCCCCTCGCTACAATCACACATCACAGAGATATTTCTAGCACATGTCTGTCACCAGAAACGATTTCACTGCAAATATCATGCCATAATATGTAACTACACCACGACACCACTGTTTTTTTAAATGGTAGTGGCCCTTTATGTTAAACCTGCAAGGAATTTCTTTACCAAACTCGTATTCCAGTTTGTGGTTTTTATCTTGGTTGGTTCTTGTAGTGTGAGGAATGGGGTTTGCAGGGTAATGAAAGAGTCTGGTGCTTAAGCACACGTAAACACAGGCATACACTTTAGTCCTTGTTGTACTGTTAGAGTTGTGTCACACCTGCAATTAGCAGTTTCGGTTCAAAGAGAAGCATGTCATAAAAGTGAACCTGAAAAGAGCTTTATAGGTTCAGGTCAAGAGGTCACAGGGGACCTCTTCTTTAGGTTGCCATATGAATACATGTTTTTGTTGGGGAGATTATTTAATAAGATGAGGGTATACAAAACATGTGGAAATGTCCCTGTTATGAAAATGGATGTCCTTCCCTTCAGCAATACATGTTTTCATGTGACAATTCCACACACCAACACATGACCCTCCTCTTTACCCAAAATACTAATTAAAACATTAAACAGATACTGTAGCAGGGGAACGTGCAATTATTTAATCCCAGTCATCAGACAGACAAGAGCCCTAAATATGCAGCTGTACAAACTGTCGTCTCGCCCACAGTCCCAGAGTTAAATGTGAACATATCTGTTTAGAAAGCGTGCAGGACTAGAAGGTTGAGGTTTACAGACAAACAATGGTACAGGTGAAAATATCTTCAGCATTTGGCTATTGTACGCCATTTACAACCTGCTTCTTCCTTTAAGTGTTGTGATTACAAAACTTCTTTGTAAATGAATGTGTATGTTCCATAAATAATGATGTTACATTTATTTTCATATATACGCTGTGAGTCTGTAGGGGTTTTGCCATTCACTCAGCATAGTCTCAACTAGTCCATATTCTAGCCATGTTTTCACTGTATAGTGCATTGTAAATGAAAGCATTTGATCTCTGATCTTCACGCTAACCCTAGACATGTCAATCTAAAAGTGCCACCTCACACCACAGCTGTTGGTTAGGCATCAAAAAGAGCATGCAGCCCAAATCGAAGAAATGTCAATTAAATTGTTTATTATATAAATATATTAAAATATAGATGGACTGCAGCGCTCAAGTCACTGCCTCAATGTTAGGTGTTTATTTTATTTTTTTAAGTCTGTGTTCAAATCCTACACCACCTAGTAGTCAACCAAATAAAGTTCTCTCATGAAGCTGAAATCATTTTCAGAGCCTTATTTATATCAGCAGTTGTCACATGGTGCTTTTACAGATCAGTGGGACAACACACAAATGATGAATGCACTATGGCTAGGAAACAAATCCCTAGGAAGAAACCTAGAGAGGAGCTGGTCTCTGGGGGGGGTTGACATTTTGGTACACATCAGTATTTTTTTTCAGATGACCTGCAGTTTAATAAATACAGGTGGGCTGTGTTCAGCGTCTTTATGCAGAAAATCAGCTGCACAACACCAGGGGAACAAGGACAGGGTAAACCATGTGGGATGTAGGCAGTGAGAGCAGGAAGTGGGCAGAAACTACAGCTGGAACACAATCAGTTGGACTTAGGACAGGGACAGCTAGAAGCTGTGAAGCCAGGTACTTTTGTGGCAGGCTCCCAGGCCTCCTGTCCTAATTAAACTCTACAGATTTATTGGGCAAAACCTCTCCAGGCAACCAGGCAAGAGGCTAGGAATAAGTATTTAAGACCAGTTAAGACACTTTATGAGTCAGTGAAGTGCTTAAAGAACCTGGCGAGATCACAGCATCCTAAATCCCACCTTTCCTCTTCTCAGACTGGTGTTAGTTGTCTAAATATTATTGTATTCCCAATTCATGCTCTGGAATGTGAGGGAGCTAGCGGCGGCATATGGAAGCAATTTGCTAAAAGTAAAGTCACAATTGAGGTGGTGTTTAACATGAATATGGATTAAAACGACCTCTCTGCTCTGCCCTGTCCATTTTAGGATGGACAGAAACAGCTCCTCCATAATTACCTCGAGAAGGTCAAGATGAGAAGGCTTCTTCTGTGTTTGAAAGACAATGGCAGCTTCTCAAAAGGCCTTCTATAAAGTGTACTGTTTTGGCCACAGTCCTGTGAGTCCTATTCACAGAGTGTGGACTATAAATGGAATAGGGTACAATTTCTGGTCAAGCCAGTGACAGGTCATTGGTCACATTCCTGAAATATAACCCCCGTCAGTTTGATTTAAAACCTAAAATATTATTCTGACTAAAGCTCTAGTTTCCATTTCCTTAAATAGTTCATTTCAGCAATAAGTCCGCTGTTTCAGTTGTCTAAATACTTGTAGGTAGGAGCACAAAACGTGCATATAGTTTTGAGGTGGTATTTATCGGTCTTTTGCATTGTAAAACCACATTTATCTGTTATTATGATAGATAATTTGTTACTGTTTGTCATTCTCTGTCTTTCAGCATGATGGTCTGCCCTACTGTCACAAACCATGCTATGGAACTCTCTTTGGACCCAAAGGTAGGATTTAACAGTGGCTAAGTAAATAAAATAGAAAATATACATTCACTACGATTCTGGATTCAGCTCTAATAAATTACTTACATGTATGTACACTTTCTAGACACTTATGAAATGTGGCGATTATATTCAAAACACACAGTGCGAGAAGCATAACCAATTGGCATTAACAAAATTCCAATGTCATTATCAATCTCACCATAAGTACCCATACATGAAAGTGCATCAAAGTGTGACATTCCAGACGGATCTTAAGGTTCTACTGATCTTCTGCTACGGTACTTCAGTACTGCACTTATACCAGTACTAGGTCAACACAAGTAAAAGTGCTAGGTGACCTTCCGATCCTGATCCAGAGCATTAGAGTGGACTTGACCCGGTGAACACCGTACATGTATACAGAACCAGGGATTTGTCTGGAATGTGTGTCTCTGGTGGTTTGGTTAGGATGGAGGCGGGGTTTGGTTCTGGATGTTTGGATAAAGCAACCTCAAACCCCATGGCCTCTTCCTCTTCTGTTTCTTCCTCCTCTGTTACTATGTGATTCTGTATGTGGTCCAAGTTGGGAGTTACACAGCTATTTGTTAGCCTCATGAGCTAAAGCCATTGGAAGCGTATTATCGCAGGAAATTGGAACAGATATTGTTCATGTTGATATTCAGTCGCTTACACAATTATCTGCACCCTTGATGAAGATGAGCAGAAAAAAGGCAGTTAAAAATAAACAACTGTGTAATTTTTAGACTTGTGTAATGATGCCATTCGTAAGTCAGTCAATAGTTAATGGGTATCAACCAAAATTACACATTTCTCAGATTCTAGATGTATTTTCACAAAATTAGAGACTAATTTGTGGCAATTGACAATTTTGTTGTGGATCTCAATGTGTGCTAAAAGTCATTGTCTTTCTGGAAAATCCCTGTGTGGCCTGGTTTTAGCATCCTGGCAAAGGAATCAGGTCAATAGCTAAAACCAGGTTAATATACCAGCAATAGTGAAGCATGAGCCTTGTGTTTGTTAGTGACATTAGTGTTCCATTCCATTATAGCTGAACCCATCACCAAGTCACTGCCAGGCTGAATGTGTTTCAATCAAAAGCAAATTAGCACATTTCTTAAGGTTTGTAGTCATTGTATTCTCGCCTGGAGTCACATTTTTTATGGTTTGTGAAGTGATTAGTTATACTTATTTAAAGCCAGAGGGAGGATTTTAATATCTTAACACCCTTGACCTGCTCTTAGCTTGATTGTTGTGGGAAAGAGACAAAACGGAAAAATTCTTGCCTAAATCTTCTGACCTTGAGAAAAAAAGTGTTTCTGCAACAAATCAGGCTGGAATAATAACGAGGCCTTCCAATGTCTTTCTCACAGAGACCGATATTAATATAAACGCACCCTGGTGTTTAAAATGTGAATGTTTAGGATAAATGTGTTCACCTATATTTCCGATAGGACTACGGTTTAATGTTTTGAACACAGACATTTAGGTGATAAATATGGCACCTGTTTTGCATTGGGACCCTGACCTCTCCTCTAGGTGTGAACATCGGAGGTGCGGGCTCATACATCTATGACGCTCCTCTTCAACCCTCCGCCAACTGCTCCTCAGACGGATCTCCGACGACACCGTGGACCACCATGCAGGTCACCCGAAGCCAGTCCAAAGGTAGGGAGTGACGAACAACACTTATATCTTATTTGATATATATATTATATGATATATATTTATGATGAGAGCAAAACAGCACAAACACTGTAGACCTGGAACCAAGTGTATGCAACAGAGGGGCAAATAGTATTATTCTGGGAGCTGAGAGTGACACAATGTCACTGTCAATACAATGAACATTGTATTAAACGCAAATACCTTTCTAATCTTTTACACACACACGCGCGCGCACGCGCACACACACACACACACACACACGGGAATCAAGTCCTTTTATCAGGTCTGCTAAAATTAACTTGCCTGTGCTCCAAGCATGACCGTTAAAGGTTAGAGAAATGTGACGGGGCAGAGTGAGGGTTACTCATCACCTACTTGTTTAGTTTCACACACATAATGACCCTCTCTCTGGTCGTCACTGGGGAGGAATGAGGAATTTTAATTGCTCAGCTTCGATTGGCCGACTTCCTGAAATATTTTTCCTTAATGAGTCTTTGCTGACCGGCAGACCATTTGCGTTGGTGACACACGCACGTGACAAGAGATGGTTGTTAAGAAATCACTTCGCATTAGTTTAATATAATCCCTCTATTATAAGAATGTATGACGGTTTAGATGATTTGCAGTAGGTGTTTTACAGATCTTACTTTTTAGAGTACATTTCTGAACACTGACCCATGATTGAACTTTCAACAGATTCTTTCCACCACTTTCTGGGCTTAGCATTTGCTTTGGAGATTAAAATGAATTTGAAGGAAGGGGTGGGGGAGCTGCTGATTGTTCAGGGTTATAATTATAATTATTTATAATCTCGTGAAGTTTTGTATCACACAGTTCAATCGACAAACGCTAAGTTTCGATGTGGTCAACTTGAATAGATACTGTACATTGTTTATAGTAGATCTTTGTAAGATGTAGATTAAATTTGAGTGTTGTATTAACTTAATGTCTGTTACTGTTAGTTGATCCGTATATATGCTGTCTATTAGTCTGCAGAAACCCAGTATGTGAGTTAAGTGGGGTTTTCCTCAGTTCTGTCATGTGTTTTCTTTAGTTCCTCCCCCTCCAACCAGAACGTTTGCTGGAGAAATCTCACTCTGTCCAGGCTGTGGAAAAACTGTATTTTTTGGTATGTCCATGATTGATTCATAATATGCAAGACATTTAAAAAATATATATACATCAGGTGGCTTTCAATTTCGTCTAAAACTATGAGCTTTTACCTAGAAATCAAGCAGTCTCTTAGCAGATGCTTATATTTTCAAGACTAACTTTACATTGAGTGAGCCACACAGATGTATGTACATGGGCACATGATTGTATTGTTTTTGCAAAATCAGTGGTGATGTGTTTGTCTCTATGCAGCAGAGAAGGTGATGTCTTTGGGAAGAAACTGGCACCGACCCTGTCTGCGATGTGAGAGGTGTAGAAAGACACTGACCTCCGGTGGACATGCTGAGGTATTACATTCATAGTATTACTGTTGACATTTTCCTATTTTCAAATTCTGGTCGCTTGCTACTGGAAACCTATGTTAGCTTACCGTTTCCTTGCAAATTTAAGCATTGCTTTTAAAATCCAGGTTAGTTTTTCTGTGTCAATGTTTTCAAGAAAGGTGAAGTCCTGACCACATTCGTGTACCTTACATGTACATTTATGTCATTTAGCAGATGCTTTAAAGCAGTGTGTGAATTCATTTCATACTGGTCCCCAATGGGAATGAAACCCAGAACCCTGGGTGTTGCAAACACCTGCTCTTGAGCTACACAGCACATATTAAGATAATACTTAGATATGTGAATGTCAGTCATTTAAACTTCAAACTTAATAAAAACTGTCAAATGTAATTCTAATCACTACAATTTCAAAATGAATACATGACATTGCTAATTCTCTGTGCAGCATGATGGTATACCATACTGTCATGTTCCGTGTTACGGTATCTTGTATGGACCAAGAGGAGTGAACATCGGTAATGTGGGCTGTTACATTTATCAGAAGGAAGACCTGGAGCAAACAGAAATACCCAGCCAGTCTTAACCACATAGAAGGAAGAATAACATCTGCCTGACCTCCTCAGTTGTTTCTGAATTGAGTAACTGACCAATGCTAGAAACCAAACGCATGCTGTATAAACTATTATTTCAAAATATTTAGTTTTTATAGTTTTTAGTTACCGAAAATATGTAAAAAAAAAGTGATTAGCAAACAATGGACATTAAGTATTCTTTATTTATTTTTGTTATGTTTTTTTTAAATATTGTTTGTATAAGATTTAAGAATATGTAAATCACTTTTTAACCTGCTAGCCACACTGACTATGTTTTTTTGTTGCATTTATCAAAGTTTTGTTAAAAAAATGGATATTGAGTTATGATACATTATCAAAAATGTTGTTTATCCCAAATAAAATAATTAAACATTGCAAGTACTTGTAAATTATTTAGCAATACAATTAAACATTTATGCAAATTATCAAAAATCTTTATGGTGCACATTTAGGCATATCATATATATATATATATATATATAATAATAATAAATCATTTCTTCATATGCCTATTCCACCTCGTTTGTTGTCCTTTGATTTGAGAAGGATTTCTGTTATTTCCAGAACCTGAGATTCAGCCAAACATTTCCTAGAATTGTAAATAAAAAAGAAAGACAAAAAAAATTTGATAAGACAAACTGTGATAAAATCAACAATCATGTTTACGTGCAATCGGAAATTTCTCTGGCGAAAATGCTTGCCAAAAAATGGTTTTATACTGACAACTATTATACTAAGTTTGTTTTTGACGGATATAGCTATAATACTAACTACATTCTCGAATATGAAGACTGTTGTATTTTCAAAAACTATGATTACATTTGAAGTTATAATACAGATAATGCACAATACTGCTTATTTGGTATTAGCAACATCATGAGTTCAGTCTTGTCTGGAGTCAACAAAACAGCTTTGTGGCTGTGGTATCAGTAGCGTGGAAATGTTTTGCTGGAAGATGTTAGCTCAGTTAAATACCCATTCAGAAACAATAAAACTGGATGGTGCATACAGAATTTTTTGCTGACCAGGTTGGTCCCTTCATATCAAAACTTTACCCGTCATCACTTTGATACTTCCAGCACAAAAATTTAACATTTCACAAAACACTTCTCGTCTCAAAATTGTTCCAATAACAATTTACTTAGCATGCAATCCCCAGACCTCAAACAGCATAACTATGTCATTTATTAAGATAACTGCAAGCCAATACATTACATAGGCCAAATCCAAGACAGATTGAACGGCCATTTTTACAAGAGTTACAACATTGCAGCATGGGTGAAAGATGCATTATTGTTGGACATGCTACTGACTACATTTCTTGTCACATGAAATGAAATTATAGACCATTTAGAAACCACGCAATGGCAAAGCGATTTCTGCATGTTTGTGCACCTTTCAAAGGCCATACTGTGAGCTGTCTCTAGAGCTGCGCTCTACTAAATTACAGCATAAATGTCCATCCCACAAAGGCCACATTGTACGTACCCTTTCTGCTCATCCTCAATGTCTTGGATGGTCTCTGGTAGACAGAGGCCTCGTGTCTCCGGCAGCATCCCAGCCAACAGCGCAGCCAGCAGGGCTATCAAGCAGAGGAGAACCTGGGGAAGGTCTCTCCACACCTCGTCTAGGAGCAGGATCAGAGGGGCCAGGGACACTCCCAGACGACCCATGGATGAGTTGTAGCCCATCCCATTCTGCCTGAGGGAGAGGAGACACAGGTTTGGACCTGTCTTCATCTTATTCACGAACCCAGTCTCCCAATCGTATTTGGTGTCTGTACATCATTCCTAATGACGTTACTTCAGGAAAGTCGAGAGGCCACGGTAGAGCCTTAAGGGAGAGGAGACGGAGGTGGGAATTACCTGACCACAGTAGGGAACAGCTCAGAACAGTACAACACTACGGTTGAGAAGGACGCAGATGAACAGCCTTTTCCAAGCACCGCCACAACTGTCCTGAAAACAGGCATTTCTGAAATGGAGAATTACATGCAAATCAAATGAAATCTGATTCCTGTACTTAATGAAACAGACTGAATCCCAGCAGTGCTAGAGAAGTCGGTCTGTTCCAGCCCAGCTGAAGTAAGAATTGCCTCCAGTTTAGCTTCAAGTTTAATCACCACTCACTGATTTAATTTATTCTGGTGTGGAGTGATGACTGAAATTAAAATGTGTTCTGGATCAGCCTGGCCTTGCTCTCACCTCTAGGAATGAAGATGTTGATGGCGAGACAGATAACCGCTCCCAGCAGAGAGCCCACCTGAGTGTTTCTTCTGCCCACTTTATCCAGTAGGTAATATACTGACAGTTTGGCTGGTACCTCTATGGCACCATATACAAACTGGGTTAGATAAATGTTGAGCCCAAATCCAGTGATGTTGAAGCTAATGCCATAGAATGTGGTCGCCACACCATACCTTTGGGATGAGAAAACAGCTTAGCATTTTCAGTTGTGTTAAACTATGAACACTGATTTGATGTGTTGCTATACAAATTGATAAATTAAGTTCATTTAAATGAATTGATTTTTTCCACATAAAAGTTACTACCGACTTCAAGTCATCAAATCCATATTCTCAATTCTCTGTTGTCTCCACCCAACATGCTATCACTAAAGTCAACAATACAGTTAAAGTATAAAAAAGTATGTTGCCAGACTATGTGTCTACTTGAGAGACCTCTTGAGCCAAGACTCACCACAAAAACCCTGTGAGGAGAGCCAGTCTCCTAATCTTTGGCGTTCTGACCAGGTCCAGGTAGGAGTATGTTCTGTCTTTTCTCTCATTTACATTGATACTGGAAAGTGTCTGGTGGCAATAAAATCTGATGCATATCAGTTTCTGAATCCCTAATCAACCACTACCTCTAGACATTATGTAGGCACTAGGGTAAATCAGAATAAGAGTGAATAAAGTATTAGAAATAAGACAATACAATGAAAAGTCACCTGGTCCCAGATCTTTTTGTACTGCCTTGTCAACTCTTATCATTGAGCTTGATAAGAAAGCACAAACGGATTTAGGCCCAGGTTGAAAGGAAAGGTAAATGAATGACCATATTGCCCAGACTAATTCTTGCATTCACTCACCTCTGGTGTAATTTTTAATGCAAACTCCTCCTTCTGGTTCATCTGGGCGCACTGTTGCAGATAAAAGTTAGCTTTCTCAAACCTCCCGTTGGCTATGAGCCACCTGGCAGACTCAGGAGTCCACCTGTTGGAAGAGGTGAAGGTATAATTCACAATAACACAGAAACGGTGAACTCGTTCTATCAGTCCGTCAGTTAGTCTGTCCGTCAGTCCCTCTCTGAAGCCCTCCCTCCCACTGACCTCCAGGCGAGAATTGCCAGGGCGAGAGGTGAGGTGACTGCTACGGTCAGCCATCTCCAGTCGGTCACGTTGTACGCTATGGCTGGAATCATGGCATTAGCAAACGTCCAGGACAGGCTGTCAAGTACTCCCACCAGCTTCCTGTGCTCAATGTCCACCCACTCGACACCTGAGAAGATGGGATAACAATGAAAGAGCAGGTCTCTGGAGCACCACCACATAAGTGGTTAGTCTACGTATAGTGGGGCAGCTTTGTGTGTGTGTGTATGTGTGTTTGTGCGTGCGTGCATATGCAGGTGTGCATAATTACTCAGCACTGCTGAAACGATGACGATGCCGGTAATGCCAAACCCAGTGAAGAACCTGAGCACAGCAAACATGGTGAAGGAGGTGGAGAAAGCACTGGCAATACCAAAAATCATGCCGGAGATATAAGCAACCAGGAGCATGATCTTCCTACCAAATCTGGGGAGGAAATACCAAATGTGAATGAAAGAGAATAGAACCGACTTTTGTGTCTGGTTTATCCAAAAGTAACCAGTGAATATTGTCTGGGATAATTTTATTTGTGTAATTATATATTTTAGAACACTTTTACATAAGTCCTGATATTTATATTAATTACAAAACAGTAAGTTTCATAGACACTATAAAATATGGTAACCAAACTCCATGACCAAAAACACGGTAGTAGAGCATTTTTAGGGTACTGGATCGTTTTGCCTGTTCATTCATATAATATTTTTTATTATAATCAATAGAGGGATTTTCTCAAAACAAAATTGCCTGATGTTGTTATTGTACTTATTTTGTGTCTGCTGCCACTGCCAGGATAATTCCTTTAAAAAAATGCACAATTTCTTGATCATTTCTTTCCAATTTGCATATTTACATTTTTTTCTTTTGAGAATTTCAAGTGGAAATGTACGGCTGTGAAAGTTTGTGGAGAGATCCACTTCAATCCCAAAAAATATTGGTGAGGTTTTGCTTAGACGCAATGGTGAACAGACACACAAGACTACTATATAATTGGAATGGCCATTGTGCATTGTCATTGCACCAAATTAGGTTAGGTAGTAGTATAGTTTGAGACGTGACCTTTCATACAGCATTGATATCCTGTCATCCTTGACATATTTCAAGTGTCAAGAAGTATAACAGCATAGCAGTCGCTATGTGAAAATACAAAGGTAACCTTCACGTTAATTTGCGTAAAGGCATAATGTTTCACATATATCCAATGTAGCCACATGTAGGGTACATACCAATCTCACATCACATTGTGCTTGTCCAACTTCTAGAATTGCAGGACATTCGCTCTAAAATGATCTATTACATTGTCCAATAACAGTACAGGTTAAAAAATACGTACCTGTCACTCAGACTTCCAAATGCGAGGGCTCCAAACGTCACACCAATAAAAAAGACAGTGGCTGCTGCCTTATTTTGCCATTTCCGGTCACAAACCAAGTCCCACTGACATGAGTAAAAAAGGACAATTAATGATCAAATCATTATGCATAGGCAAGGGACTAAAATATATAAAAGACCTACCTCTGTAGCTATGGTGGATTTGAAAGTACTGTTGTCATATACCCATCCATTTTGACAAGGAACTATAACTTGGTCGCTGTCGTTGGAGTTGTTGAGGAGATGGAATTGGGGCTCAAGGAACATCTTACAGGAGCTTGGAGTCCCATCTTCCTGTACTGGAAGACTGACAGTCAGTCTCTGCTCCTGGGTCAGATTCTGAATGACTCCTGTGTCATCCAGAGCACAGTGATGAGCAGGCACGGCTGCTATAAAGTTACCCAGTATAAAGTGACATGGCAGGGAGAATCTGCTAACAAAACTTATAGTGATGATTAGTATCTGAAATCGTCCAAATCCATTGATATCTGAGAGTACGTGTTCGAACTTCATCTCTTCTACTTGCCAATGTGACACTCAAGCGTTACGCAGTAATGCTAAAACTTACACTCATGCACAGATCAAAGAAAATATGCAACAATATTTCCCAGACTTTGTCTGTTAATCTTACTGTCTCATTGATAGTTATACAGAGAAAATTCATTAAACTTTAACAGCAAAACTACTTTAAACGAGTGCCTCTATCTACATAAATCAGTAATGCACTGACTGTGAGGAGTGGTTTTAGAAGCTGAATCATATTTCACCATTTTAGTTTTCAGCATTTAACATTTGTACATTATCTAAATAAAATGGCAGCTGATGTCTTTGCTCTTTTAACATACCACTACAATGGGCTATAAGGAATTGATGGCATAATTACAGTGGTCGAAGTTGACGCAAATTTGCATTGGCTCATTGGCTGGCTAGTTTACGTTCAATTCAAATTTGTATATATATATATGTATATATATATATATATATATATGCCACTGTAAGAAATGTTCTTGTTTAGAAATCACTTAGAAAGGTCGACATTTGTCCATTAAAATGACATCACATTTATCAAAACTACAGTGTAGACATTGTTAATTTTGTAAATGACAATTGTAGCTGGAAACATTAAAGTATTTCATTATCTGGAGCCTCAGCATTTGGGGCTTGATTAACGGAAGCCGAAACTATCAGGTAGCATCAGCTTCTTGGCCTGCTGCAATACAACCAGGTTGGCTTTAGGATGGGTCTGCTACATGTCCATAGGGTCCATTAAAACTGTGGCCCTGAGCGGGGTTAACCCAAGACAGGACTCAACGAGATGATTGTGGACTACAGGAAGAAGCGGCGAGGAGATCACGCTCCCATTCTCATCAACGGGTCTGCAGTCGAGAGAGTCAACAACATCAAGTTCCTGGGGGTCAACATCAGCGATGACCTGACCTGGTCTCTCCACTCCAACACTGTGGTCAAGGAGGCCAGGAAACGTCTCTTCTTCCTCAGACGGCTAAGGAGATTCGGCATGAATGCAAGGATACTGTCCAACTTCTACAGGTGCGCTATTGAGAGTATCCTGACCGGATGTGTCACCCCATGGTACGGCAGTTGTACCTCCCTCGACCGTAAGGCACTACAGAGGGTTATAAAAACAGCGGAGCGCATCACGGGGACTGGCCTGCCATCCATGCAGGATCTCCACAACCTGAAGGTGCAAGAGACGAACCAAGCGGATCATTTCCGATCCTAGTCACCCAGGCCATGGACTGTTCAGCAAGCTGCCGTCGGGCAGAAGGCTCAGAAGCGTCCAGACCAAAACCAGTAGGTTCAGAGACAGCTTTTTCCCACTGGCCGTTAGGATACACAACTCCTAATTCCCTTCCCTCCATCCATCACCTCATGCACATCTGCCACTTTATACTGCCACTTGACACTTTAAAATAGCTACCTAGCTATCACGGACAATTATGTATATGATCACTTTACCATACTGTACATAGCTATAGATACCTAGGATTTTTATTTTCTACAAAATTGTAGTGCTATATGATGTATATTTCTTAGATAGGTCTTACATTTCTATTTTTTTAATTTTTATTATTGTATTGCAATGTTGGGGAGGGCGGGATCTAAGCATTTCATTGCATAACTCGTTATTGTAATGACAAATAAACACCCTTGAACCTTGAACAATCTGGAACACATCCACCTACTGTACCAAGCATTATTAAATATCATATTACAAAAGTATGTTTTAAACATTCAAATCGCAATTCGTAGTCCTAACAAATTACATGTATATAGAGTTATATTTAAAAACAATTTTCGAGTCGAAAACATCAAACACTTTGTACATCATATTTTGTAATAGAAATATTTATTGCACCTTATAGTCAGATTCTGTATTTGTGAGCCTAAAATGTATGCGTATGTCTTATCCTGGCATTTTCTATGTTCCCGGCGACTGTCCTTGCATCTGCATTATTAATTGTTAATTGATTACAAAAAAAACTGCTGGTAGCTATTCTACCCACAGATAGTATGCTTTATGTCAACGGTCATACCACACTATACTTTTCTAATGGGAAGATACTAGGAATACCACATTGTGAAAATAACAATCAGATATTTTATTTCGAAGTTGATGTTTGTCTCCACAATCGATACTAATTTATGCAAAGGAATTGCAAATGTAATATGCTTTCTCAGAAGAAATATGTCTCTGAAAGACCTCCATACATATCTTGCAGCCGTAAATAGATGATTATATTTCTTACACATGTCAGTGCATAGAATACATAGATATGTTTAAGAATTATTTTCTATTCATTCAAAATATTTCAGTTTAAAACGTACTTCACCGTCAACCTGGTAATTATCTGGTAAAACCCGGACGTATTTACAGACTGGCAAAAAGATTATAGGCACATAGGGGTCCTTCAAGTCCGGGACGTTTGATCCAATAGGCTGTCCGGATGTCATCACATTGAAATCTCCTTCAGTTCCGGGACGTTTGATCCAATAGGCTGTCTGGAATCTGGATGTCATCACATTGAAGTCTCCTTCAATTCGCCCTCCACCACTGAAGTCCACCCGGTGAAGTCCACAGCGGCATTGCGGAGCCACTAACATCTAACAAAAAAGTATATTAAGTGTACCGCTAGTCCCAGTTGTAACCGGTAAGTGAAGCTACTGGACGGTTGTTACTGTATTTTATCATGTTTGTCGCGTATAATGTCCAAAGACTGCTGAATGTAATCGCTGTGTAAGGTGACCAACTAGCCGGCTGGCTAACCGGTTAGCATTATGCTAACTATGGGGCTGTGTGTTACTGAGCATGTACAAGGAATGACAACGCATGCCTGCTCCACGTGTGTGGCACGAATACAGTTTAAGCAACCAGATTACCTCAACGTAGTGTTAGTAAAGCTAGTTAACCAATTCGATTTTAGCTAAACTATTTGAAACGGTTGGCTAACTTGGCGTGTAGCTAGCACTCGCACAGTACGGTCTACACTAGCCAGATAGCTCAAGCAGACATTGCAATAATGAAAGTTACAGTTCTGCATTGCGGAAGGTGTCAAACACGTTTTTTACACGGTGGTTTAACTTTACTTGGGGTAATGCTGCAGTAAATACGTTCCTTCATTGACCACCAAGATTAAAGGTGTTCGTAGAACGTTATGTCACGAACTTTGAAGCCTAAAGCCTGTGGTTGAGCTAAGTTAGCTAGTCATACACACGTGAACATGCCAGCTGCATAGTATGGTTAAATGTCAATGGCTTTCTCTAGTTAAACTAGATCGCTGTCATTAAGGTCTGGCAAATGTCGTCGTTGGCATGCCAGTATTTCCACAAAGCTGACTAGCTTACTAACTAGATAATGCAATGTTTAATATACAAACCCCAACTGCTTATGGTTATGTGCTTTTCACTGAATGCTTTGACTGAACCATACTATGTAGTAACAATGTACAGCTGGAGTTTTGATTGGCCAGTGCTGACGTTTGGATGTACTCAGACATGGTCCCTTAAAATTAAAAAAATCGCTAAATACAATGCATCTTTGTACCTATATTTCCCTTGTGTAATGTGCTGAATTTTTTGTTGCTGTGATCGATTGCAAAGTCTCACAGCTCTTAACTGAAATGATTGGCCAGGGAAAGTCTTTAAAAAAAATCAAGTCCAGTTTTTTAGCGGTAGTGGCAGACTTTTTTTGGCATTTCACATTGTTGTAATGCAGTGATCTGTAGTTTTCTCAGCCATTTCTGGCGCTGACCATAGCCTGTTGTAAGTGAGGTGAACATGAACTATGTAATACACCGGTTAGTATAAAGGTAAGTAACCATAGAACATTTTGCAATAGATTTACAACAACCCTCGGCTCATATGCTATATCTTCATTCAAAGACATGACAGATACTTTTAATGAGGTCAATGGGAGTATTTGTGATTTTTTTTTTCTTTCAGTCTTTCTCCATTTGTCTGTACATTCAGTTTTACTTTCATTTTTGGGGGATTCTGTTCCTGATGTTACAAATTGTAATAAAAATTCTTAAGGTGACTTAAGTTTTGGTTTCTGTTTTGTGCCATTAATCTTGAATTTATCTGCGATCCTAGTATAATTTCACATGGTAGTTACAAAATTGTACCCAATGAGAATTCCCATGATACCTTTGTACCAGGTAATACAGTTGTAACGGTAAACAAATTTGTAAAAATATGGTATAAGTTGTTCTCATGTGAACTCGAAAATATTTATATATTTTTTAAATAAACCGCTGAGTACGCTGTGTTAAATGTGCCTTTAATAGAGTTGAGAAAAAAAGATTAAACAGACTCTTTTCACACATCGTAACCACAACTATTATAGTTGTTTAAGCTATTTAAACATCAGGTTTGTGAGCCTTACTAGAGAATGCACCGCTGTAATGGCAACTAGTAATAGGCAATTGATACAATAACATAAGATCCTCAAGCTTAATTATAACCTCCCGTTTAACAACATTTCATTAAACTACAATAGTGATTGATGGAGTTGTTGATAATACAATGATTGTCGCCTCGTGTTTTGCCAACGCACCAACAGCAAACTCCCCAAACATATTGACCAATGTGCAATTCTAATGACTCAACTTCTACAGCGTAATAAGTATTTTTCTGGTGACTTGTTCAACTGACTCACTCATTTAAACTAAAAGCAGCAAATATGTGCTACTTGCGTCTTCCTGATGGTCAGCGTTCCTTTTACTGAACCCCTTGAAACAAATTATTTTGTGCAGTCCTTGGGGTAAGAAAATAGTGTTCGTCTGTGGATGCAAATATAGATTCCGGTTGAGATTTGTGTTTCAGGACTATTTCAGCAAACTGGTAGGCCTAGTACTTAATCTATATTTTTGTTTGTCATTTTTGATTGTTCTCTATAGGGCTGGCCCAAATTACAGGTTTAGTGTACTCCTTAGTCATTCTGAACGAGTATTCAAATATTAGTTCTCAAAAACACAATTCAAAACCCTCTAATGTTTCATAATTAAAAATAAAAGGCGACAAGCTGTATTAAATAATGTATAGTCTACCGGAGATTACACTAATCAATCTCTTCCCCAGGTCAAATGAACAAAACCAAAATCAATAGTGCCAATGGAGGCTTACTAGCTGGCTATTTCTAAGTTTAATAACGCAAGAGAATCAATATGATATAAATGATATCAGTATGTTCTCATAAGAAAGAAATGCCCCTTTACTATCCATCGCTTGGAATTCTGTTTCTCTATATTTTGTTCTCTGTGATAACTGAGGTTCTCTAGGTGGTTTGATTTAGCTACTGTTTAATGAAACAGGGTTTGTACATCTCTACATTAAGGTTTCCTAAAGATTAATTGGCGGCACTTGGTACAGTCACACAGACAGTCACATTTTTCACTGCCTAACCCCAATATGGTCTTCAATATTTTAGAATTGTGATTGAATACCTGAATTGTGTGATAGCTTTATTGGTTTTCGGACACACATTTTTAGTGAACCAAGTTTTGTTCTTCTGGCCTTGACAGATTGACTGACTCACTGAGGTGTGGCCTAGTGTTAAATTAGCCATGCAGATACACACGCCTCTAATTATACACACTCAGCATGAGACGACATGCTCTCTGACCTGAGAGCTAGCTTTTGTTATGACCGGCAATCGGCTGTCAGAATTTGTTGCGCGTTGTAATATGTTCAGGAATGCTGCAATATTCATATTGTATTTGTACAAAAGTTGTGCTATATTCACATTCATTCAGTCCTTTTATCATCTGCACATTTTACAGGCCATTATTTGGAAATAAATAACCTCTTGCCTGTTCATTAAAAAAAAAGATTAGCTATGAGATGCACAACTAGTTCCGTTGAATAAAAAGGCCTGGAAAGGAAACTTATTTGCAACTGAGATTAAAAAAAACATTTTACATTGTGTTCTGTATTTTTTTTTCAGGCAAAATGGCAGTGCCTCCCTCATATGGTGACCTCGGCAAATCTGCTAAGGACATCTTTAACAAAGGCTTTGGTACTATGACTTCTACTCTGGCACACCAGGGACCAACCGTTTTGAATTCACTGTTTGTTTTTGCTACCAAATTCACTAACCAGTGATGCACCTCACTTTGTCTGACACATGTAGTCATATTGTGTCAATTGGATGTGTAAACACTACCTGGATTGATTTTGTGTAACGTTCACGTGTGTGTGTTAAATGTAAAACATGTTGTTACAGCATGTGTCTAAATATTCCGGTTTAGCACTGCTGCCGGTCTATCATAAACGTGATCAAAGTCACCCAAAAATAATTTGAAACGCATGAGCTTTAGGATTTGTTTAATTCATTTTTAAAATGTCAAATATTTCCTTGCATCAACTGTAGTTTTACATTGGGGGGAAATATTCATCAGTAATTGACCAACATTTGCTCTGACCCTGAAGGGTTCGGCCAGGTTAAGCTCGACGTGAAGACCAAGTCAACCAGCGGAGTGGTAAGTTGACTTGTCACTGTGCTTTAGAAATGATCTACTTTCTTTATAGTTGTAGTCTTAATCATTGCTGTCTGTCTGATAGACAGCCTCGTTGCATACATTACCCATATAGCTTGGGAGTGACAATGCACAGTGGTGTTCAGAACATTTACTCTGTTGTACCCCCCTCTGTTGTGAAGGAGTTTAAAACTGCTGGCTTCTCCAACACTGACACCAGCAAGGTGGTGGGCAGTCTGGAAACCAAGTACAAGAGACCGGAGTATGGTCTGACCTTCACTGAGAAGTGGAACACTGACAACACCCTGGGAACGGAGATCACCGTCGAAGATCAGGTTAGTCAAATATTTGAAATATTATATATGTAATATCTGTCATATAATGCTCACTACAAAAGCATTGCATGCATGATTTAAAGAACATTTAATGTAACGTATATGAAAAATATAACAGTTAATTGTCTAGTTAAATCTCATTTGTGCTTCATTCTATTCTTGTTTCCTCTAGATTGCAAAGGGTCTGAAGCTGACATTTGATACCACCTTTTCTCCAAACACCGGGTAAGATGAATTCTGTGTCAATGTACAGGACTGCTTGTAAATAAAGGGGTGACCGTAACCTGGGGTTACAGAGGTCCTGTCTCATGGGAGCTGCAGAGGTGACGGGTCAGTTAAACGATCAGCCTCAAATGGCAATCTGTGTATCAGTTATTATCATCACGTCCCAGTTATGAATTGTGTTACTGTTGTGTTCATGGTTGCATCTAAATGGAGGTTTTCATTTGGTTAGCTGGCCTTTAGACTAACACCACTCATTTAAACTTTATTGGACGGATGATTTAGTAAGTGATGCTCAATATGGCCCAGCTGATGTGTAAACCAAAAGCATAGACCAGTCAGCAGTGGCTAATAGAGGAACATGGACCTGTGTTGTTAGCTCTGTCCAGAGCCCACCTCCGCTCTTATACAACTGCTTTCCAGTTAGTTTACATGGTGTTGGTTTCCAGGAACTGTAAATCATGTTGGTATGGGACATGCCATATGCCTAGTAGTGAAACTGTGGGCCAATGGGAGTCTGGACTTGCTTTGGGGGTGGAGTTGGGAGGAGGAGCCTGGCTGTCACGCTGTTGCTTCATGTCTACTGAGCTTTCATAATCAGCTGTCTCTCTGCTAATCCTAACCTTACACCATAAGTGGGGGAAATGAGATTGAGTTAACATCACCCTGCTTGGATCCTTGATGTTATGTATCATTGGTGTATGGAGACAATTGTTTTTTAATCAAACTGTGCATTAATGTAGTTTTTCTTTATTAGAATTAATTATTCATGATGTGTACAAAGAAGTAACAGTTCGCTTCATGTTAGTGTTTATTTCAGAAGTAACAGGATTTGACCGATTATTGAAACTAATGAGTCGTCTGGGTTTTTGTGCTTTGTTGATGTTGAGCACATTTCTGAATAATGTTGTTTTAACAGTTATATAGGACTTTAGGTAAGTCAAGAGAAATTGCTTTTCTTTCCAGTGTCAACATGCAAAAACTCTTTTGACAAATGATGCCTTATGTTCTATGCTTTTATGATCTAGATTCTAATGTAGCCTGTAGAAAATTATAATAGCCAGTAAGGTTTAAAAAAAAAAAATGCTTCCCAATTCCTTGATGTCCAATTATTTGTTGGAACCTTATTGTATTACGGCATCTCACAATAGGCTCACTTTGGTCTATTTTGGACTTCAGGTGGCAACCAGTTAGTTGTGCCTTCTCTGACTTAAGATATAAAGCTCTTGCAATTATTTTTAGATTTTGAACATATTTCGGAGTTAAAGAAATGACTCCTTTGATTTTAGTGTCTTTCCACACTGACCAAAGCATGTTTTGTCCTCCAACAGCAAGAAAAGCGGCAAAGTTAAGACTGCCTACAAGCATGAGTATGTCAATCTGGGATGTGATGTGGACTTTGACTTTGCCGGGCCCACCATCCACGGAGCTGCAGTCGTGGGTTATGAGGGCTGGCTCGCAGGCTACCAGATGTCCTTTGATACGGCCAAGTCCAAGATGAACCAGAACAACTTTTCTGTGGGATACAAGACCGGAGACTTCCAGCTGCACACCAATGTGTATGTCTGCATGCAAATTACTTTCACAATGTTCCACTTTTTATTGTTCTGTGGCACAAGGTGTGTCATCGACACCACATTTTAGATTGTCGGACGTCAGTGGGCTGGCTAGTCATAAAAGCGTCATTGTAAACTCTGTAGTCATGTTGGACATTGGTTTATCTTCTGTCTCGCCTGTGTCTCGCCTGTGTCTCGCCTGTGTCCTACATACATTTCACAAGGTGTCAGCAACATTCCAAAGGGATGTTGGTCAATTGGGACACAATAGAATCACACAGTGGCTGCAGATTGCGTGGTGGTAAATGTATGCTACTAACTCAATAAGGAAATGGATATTATTAGGCAGACATCATCTAGCTGTTCAGTGTTGTTCTTCAGTTAAAGGCTCCCACATCCTGTTAAACCTGGTGGTTGAAAAGGTCATTGTATTGGACACGTTCCATGTAGACTCGACTTCATACACACTATAATCGGCAGACTTTAAACACATCCCCTATCTATGTATTTCTATGCTCCACTAACAATGTTTTGTCTAGCCCTTGATGTCGTAGACTCTAAGCATTTGCTGCATTGCTGTTGCTAATATATATATTTATTTATTAGTAGTAATGGTGAATTCAAAAATGCTGTTGTGTATATTTTTTTATTTCTGTTTGGACCTATGAATGTGTAGATGCTTCCTTGGCAGTTACTACACGTTCTCCTGTTTCCTGTTAATGTTGTTTAGCAATACCAGATGTTCTTGCTGCAATAAAAGCCTGCAATTGACTCTTACGGATGGTCCAACATAGAAACTGATGCTCATTATATATTTCAAAATAAATAAAAAAAATACATTAGAGTAGAGGATATGGGATTGCAATTGAAGCTCGTCTACAGAGAAATATTTACTTATCTTTTCTTTTTCTTGCTTATCTTGTTCCTCGTTGTGACAGTAATGACGGTTCACAGTTTGGAGGCTCTATCTACCAGAAGGTGAGCCCTGCATTGGAGACGGCCATAAACCTTGCCTGGACTGCTGGCAACAACAGCACAAGCTTCGGCATCGCAGCCAAATATCAGCTGGACAAGAGTGCCTCTATCAGTGTACGTATAGTGCTGAGGTGACAGTCATTGGGGGAGTTCCTATGTACGCTATTGCAGGATGGAAAAGTAATCTTGACGGAATTGTACAATTTCTTTTTTTTTTTAACTTCCTTCCCTGTCCAGGAAATGCTGGCTTTGTTGAGCTTGTGGAATGCATTGTAAGAGCTGATGCATGTAACGATAAAATACTTGGATTGATCTTTGTTTTCTCTTTTCAGGCTAAAGTGAACAACACCAGTCTTGTTGGTGTTGGCTACACCCAGTTGCTGAGACCAGGTCAGATTTTATGTTGTATTGTATCAATGTGATACACTAAACCAGCTATTACTTATCAGGACCATGATGGTGCCATAATTCAGCCCTCTCATGAGTGTCTCTGTATCAATCACTCAGTACTGCATCTCCAGTATAAAGTTGGGTACATTTACACTTTGCCGTATACTTCACATTCCAATTTGGTACCAATTTCAGAGCGAAAAGCTCAGTGTTAATGTAGTTGTACTAGAGAGTTATTGCACAAGTAACAGTAATACATTCAAGGACTATATTAATTTGGATCACAACGCCTACTGAACTGAACGTCCTGTACCTAACAGTATAAATATGTGTACCGTTACAGCTCCACTCATTATAGATTCACTTTGTTTGTCTGACACCTTATCACTTAAGGCAACAGTTCAATTTATTTGTTTTTAGAAAAAAACATTCCTGAAATTTTGATATCATGCTTTGGTGGCAATTGTTAACTTTTGATGAATAACGCCTGCAGTTCCATTCCTAGTTGTTATTTGTCTAATCAGTCTTGTTTTACCTCTCCGGTTGCAGGTGTGAAACTCACACTCTCTGCCTTGGTGGATGGTAAAAGCATTAACTCTGGAGGCCACAAGCTGGGCCTTGGTTTGGAACTGGAGGCCTAAAATCTGCTTGCAGTGAAGGGAGAAGAGAATATCAGCACCATCTGACTTGAAAAACTTATTTTCATCTCAAACCAGCAAGGGGATATATTACAGAAAAACGGGATGTACTCAGAGGCTAAAAAGAAACTTAATGTAACATTTCATGACTTGTTACTTTTGTCCATCTTCGGTATAGTGGTTTGCTTTTTGTTTTTATTTAAGCACACCTTTGCATTGTATTGGTCAAATACTGCCATGATAATGAAATGCAACAATTTCATCCCAATGTGGCCTGTCTGTCATCTGTGGCTTTTGTGTTTATCCCTGAAGGGTTTTCTTTGTGGCCATGATTGTTTAAATGTGGTGTGAGCGGGTTCGGTCAGACCAACAGATTTGACCTTTTTTAACCAATCCTCTGATATTCTGAATGCATCTCTGATTTGAAACCGTGTTCTGTACTGTAGGCTTTTCTCACTATTTAAATCCTGTCGTGAAATGTTTCTTTCCACTTCAGGACACGCTGTTAGATCTGATCTGTGTACTGTTATGTTCTGGGTCATCGGGCATCACCGTTTGAGATGTTATAAATTAAAAGCTGTACATGATGTCCTCCCTTTAACTGAGCAATTTCTCGGTACTCAAGTCTCATAGAGAGATAGCTGTAGGTGGCAGGCTTGCCTTTTGTCTGTGTTACTGCAGATATCTAAGGGTGGAGACTAGTAATTTTCAGTTGCCTGGATACTGCTGTCTTGACTAGGCTTTCCCAGTGTCTTCATCCATTTACTGGGTTGGCTGAGATCGCAATCGTCAGAGTACTGGGAGGTCCTTACATGTATGTTTAACTTTTAAATAAAGTATTTGAACTCTACAAACCAAATGATGGGTTTTTGAGATTGTTTTGTTCTTAATGGTAAGCACCTTTAAACAACCTGGTTACTTATCGGTTTGCCTACTCATACACATTCAATTCTCATGAACTTTTTTCTGCTGTCATAACATAAACCTATGAGATTTCTGTATTTTGTTGGGGTCATGACCTTGCCAATCTATGCCTTACAATGTAGGCTTTGTTGTAAATTTTATCAACTGTATAACTTTAGTAATATTGATTGCCAGCTGCTCTGTTGTGGCCTAGCACTCAATTTGCCAATTCCCTACATCGTAAACTGACAAATGTTGTAAGTTATAGAAAACAAAACAAATTGTATGCCCTTGTATATTCAGAGTATGTCTAGAATTGCAACAAAAATATTTGTTGGTTTTAAGTTCTTCACTTGATATTGCTAACCGTTTTGTAAATTGCTGTTGGATTTCATATGAACAGATTTTCTATTGGTGGTTAAACTATGTTCGTCCTGTATCTAGTCACCAGGTGAACATTGGTGGTTACTGAATGTTCATCCAGTCACCAGGTCACCATTGGTGGTTACTGTATGTTCATCCAGTCACCAGGACACTATTGGTGGTTATACTGTATGTTCATCCGATCACCATTGGTGGTTACTGTATGTTCATCCAGTCACCAGGTCACCATATGTTCACCCGCTATTCAATCACCAGGTGGTCATTGCAGTTGTCCTGGTTGGTGGCTTATTACCTGTTATTTGATAAATGGGATCAGACTGGTAGTCGGGGAACAAAGTCAATGAAATATTGTAGGGTGTCCTCAGCACCACTTAAAGGTTAACGAATGGTGGTGTTTATAAATACATAACACATTTTCATGAGTAACTGTCACGCTAAGGTACAGTTGTTTAAATACTTGGAAAGAGATGAAAAGGATTGAGTGTTTTACCATATGGAATACAACACAGCCTGTAAGAACAGCCAGTTACAGAATTTCTCTTAAAATTGTGTTTATTTCACATTCATCCCTAAACATCTGTTATGCAAAATAGATAAAGGAATACATGACTTAATTTGTGGCGTTCTGTAATATACTCCTTCTGGGTTGTAGAGTTTAGTTGTGCGTCTAGGTGACCCTCATCAATCATGAACAGCTGATCTTAAGACAGAACCATTTTTTACATTGAGGTCTTGCCGTGCACAAAAGCATTAATGCAGTTATTCAGAAAACATCATGTTCTCAGTAACATGCTATAACAAGCGTTTGTCCCAGATTTTAGTCTCAGCCTGGTTCTTAATAATTGCCTCAACAGCTTACCCTCTGGCATTTGTATTTTCAGCATCCTTACTATTTTTCACACCCACTGTAAAGCCATTCTCATCTATTTTAGATTGCGCCTTTTGTTTCTTTAGCCTGTTATCTGTTCCCTCTTTCACACCCACGGCACGGTGGATAAATCCTGTTCTTTCACTGGTGATGTCTTGGCAGATATCTTTGCTTGTACAGAGTTTGCTTCTAAGGCCATGGCCTTTTTCGCTCTCTGTATTTAGGAATTTGTCCTCTCTCTCTACCCGGACCGTCTCTTTGGAAGCCGTCTCCTCAAACTCGGACATCTCAACCTCTCGCTTGGTCTCAGTAATGATCTCCTCTACAAATTTGTATTGTGGTTCGGACCTCCGTTTGGGGCCTCCCTGCCCAGCCAAACAAGGCAGGTTGTAGACAGGCGACTGGCGGTAGATGTATGGCATGCAGGAGTAGGTATCCGAGATGGTGGACAAATGGGACTCCTCGCCCTCCAGGAGTTTCCTATTTAAAGGAGGAGAGATGGTATTTGTTTATACTCTATGACTGTCGTGTAGATTTGCCATAATGTGTGCGGATGTTAAACAGTATCAATATTTAGGATTTTGTATTTTGTGTGTGCTCATTTGATTTGTTAAGGATGTAATTCAACATTTCTGAGAAAATGCCTGCAATAAGTTGATTCAAATGTGGCAGTGCTGGGCTGGAATATAAAATGTACAATATAGTTATAAACAAGAAATAAGTAGGTCACCATGCCATACAAGGCAACTTCCACTGACAATAATACAGCTAGGCGTTGGTATTTAAAATGACTTAAACATGCTATACAAATGCAAAGATCTGTTGCCCTGAATGGTGATCAAGACAGAATGATGTATCCTACCTGTAAGAATGAATCTCCACGTCCAAAGCCATTTTGACGTTCAGCAGGTCCTGGTATTCCCTTACATGACCAGACATGTCTAGTTTGGCATTAGTCAGCTCATTCTCCAGCTGCCTGACAGTGTCCTGGATGACAAAGCAAAGCATATTTAGAAAATCAACACTTAAGGCTGTAGGAAACTAACTTTGTTCTGAGGTGATAGACCTACAATATCAATAACACCACAAATAATTGCCTGAACTAGACATTGATGTATCGCTGTGCTTGTATGTCAATGACAGTAATTAACATAATAAATTCAAACTGATTGCAACGACCAATAGTGGCCGTGGACGACTACTACGATACATTTTCGATTAATGGAATTTGGGAATCAGCACATATGGTTGTAGTGAAAATGAATACGACCTAAGTTATGCATTGATTTTAACAAGCTTATACCAAATATTATGACATCCACAATATCTAAAGTTGTGCAAGCACATATAATTTCAGACATCTAGGTAATGATTAAAAGAAAATACAACCTACCTGGTAATGAATCATGTCTTCATAATGCCTCTCTTCTAGCTCAAACAGTTGTTTTTCCACGGCATTTTTCCTTTCTTTCGCGCAGTCCAGTTCAGTGTTCTTCCCCTGGTGTTTCCTTCTGTTCTCCTGGATCTCCTGCTGGGTCACCCTAAGCGCTTCTCGGTTGTTCTCGGCTACTGGTGGGTGCCCTTGGAAGTGACCACTGCTGCTGTGGGGGGGGTGTAAATTGCCGTTGGAATAACAATCCCCTCATGAAGGAAAAACCCTCCTGAATGGTGCTGGTAATGTTAGCAATGTTTGTATTTATCTGCAACATGTTTTCGGAGTTGCGTCTAGAAGAGTCCTCCAACTCCAACATCCTCATCTTTATTTTAAGGTCCTCCTCTGCCGGATCGGTGGGAACCTTCCTCTTCAGCCTGTCTCCTATATGGCTGTTCAACTTTGCCTTAAATATAGCAGAGAAACACAAAATAAGTTCAGAAAGCTATGTGAATAATACATTTTCAGTGTATGCCCACATCAAACAATACTGTATCATATGTAAATGGCCACCAAAGCGCTTCACATATTGCCTCACACATTCATATGTCTCACACATTCATACTCGCTAAGCTTGAAATCATAAACCTGGAGCAATTTTTACCTGGAGCAAATCCCGGCGCTGCTTTACAACCGCAGATGGAAGACAGTCGCGGGATTCAGTGGAGTTTGGAGAATCGGAAGGCAGCTCCACTGTCGATGTAGACGACTCTTCCAGGTCACCTGTCTCGATGCCGGCGTCGATGGAGCGTGTAGCAGGCGAACCACCCCAGATCTCCTCGCAAAGCTCATAAAATATGAGTACTACCCGTCCTTGACAACGTCGACGCCCTGTGTCCACCGCATGCCTGTATTTGCTGCGAATATTTTTCACCTTTGAGGTGACTGGCTTTTGAGACCATGCTAGCATCGTGAGGGAAATCCTTCTCGGTTAGCTCCCTCGGATACTGTGCCTGAAACGCGTCCGTTATATCACAATATTTGGAGTGACACGACTTCCAGTCAACGTTTTCTTGCAGCTTAGTGGACTTGTAGTCGAGTGTGACTCTAAGTAGTAGTTCGACTTCATCGTCAGTCCATACGAAAGACTCCACTCTTGCTCTTAAAGTTCTTGCCTTCGCCATCTTCGTCTTCTTCTTCTTGGTTCGAATACAGCGCGCAAGGTCTTCTTCTCCGTGTATGGTGTATCTCTGTGGCAGAATTACAGCGCCCCATACTGGTCTGGCATATATATACTACACCGTTTTCAGTCGGTTTCAGTGGTTTCGTGTGTACGCAGATATTTCTTGAGACGAAGCCGTGTTTACGGAATTTTTTTTAGAACGGGGAAAAAAATATCGGATAGGGAACGCACCGGCTTCATGTGGACGTGGCCTTAGTCACCCGTGCGTAATGGACACGGAATGCGTCCCCCGGCTGCTGGATGTCGGATGCGGCGTGACCTCCCGACTGCATTCTCATGTCCCGGAGAGCCGCTGTGATTGCGGGTTTGACAAAGCCGCAAGCAGAAACTGTCCCCTGAGACTCTTGGATCTCAGTCACCATCCATAACCATCCTCATGGTTCTTCTTTAGAAAGTGGATCTCGTCCCCCAGTGCCTGTACCTTCTTGTCCAACTGAACTTTGGCCAGGTGTGCATCTTCTGCATCCCTTTTCAGCACGAGGATACTGGTCTCTATGTTCGAGTGGTCCTGAGCTTCCTGTTCGTATTTGTCTCAATTATTGTCACAGTTGCCAATTACTTCACGCTTCTCCCATCTCTTAACAAATGTAAATACATTGAAAATAAACAGTAAAAAACAACTCAACTAGACTCATAAAAGCAGGACAAATATTTAACATATATATTACTGTATATTGGGGAGGACATATTGGCCCATGTTCAAAAGGCTAGAGCGTCCCGTATTTACATACATGTCTTGATATTGGAAAGGTGCTGCACACTCTCGTTTGCCTGAATATACTTGCCTTGGACTGTAACATACTGTAATTGCACAAAGCAACACATTTTTTGCGAATGACCCTCTTCAGGCCCAAAGTCATGACCAATCTAGATTTTCAGTTAAGCAGCATTTACCATTTCCCCCCCTTTTTTTTTTTACAAAAGTCTTGACGAAAATGCCCAGGTCAGCTTGGGTTGATCCAACCGGGTGGCTGAACAGGCAGAAGTAAAGCAAATTACCTGGATATGTTGTCGCCTCACTTCAAGAGCTTTTTTCTTTCGTTAACTTGGTTTGTTTAAAATAAAATAGGAAAAAAATAAATAGGATTTCAGATGAGGGGTAGTGGTTTACACTCTGTATAGCACATCAAATTACTATATACAGTGGATACTAAGTGTACACATCCCCTTTATTGTGAAGTGAAGAAAATTGAGAAATGTCAGAACTTTTTCCACCTTTAATGTGACCAAAAGCGTGAATAATTCAATTGAAAAACAAAACAGAAATCTTTGAGGGGAAAAAATAAATACCTTAAAATGAACAGGTTACATAAGTGTGCACACCCTCTTATAACTGGGGATGTGGCTATGTTTAGAATTTACCAATCAAATTGAAACTTATGTTAAGTAGAATTCATTACACACCTGCCATCATTTAAAGTGACTCAGATTAATCACAAATAAAGGTCAGGTGTTCCAGTAGGATTTTCCTGACATTTTCTTAGTTTCATCTAAGAGCAAAAGCCATGGTCCGCAGAGAGCTCGCAAAGCATGCAAGTGTATGCACTCTGTACTAATAAAAGTTACTGAAGCTTAAGACCTGGAAGTTCTAAAGACTTCTCGGCCAGCTTCTAAAGACCTGAAAAGGTTCAGAAGACCTGTTAAACAAAATGTACACAGTTAATACTGAGATGTAATGTTTTAAATGTACTTGATGCCAGTAAACAGGTTGCTATGAAAATAAAATTCATGTATTTTATTATTATTTTCCTTTGTAAAGCTCATTGAACATTGCTTCTATGTATGAATTGTGCTATATAAATAAACTTGCTTGCTTGTAATACTAATACGCTGATTTGGATAAGAGCTCAATTTAGTATTAGTAAATCATAACAAGACAGTATAGGCTGTCTACTATAAACCTAAAGTGGAAAGCTGCTCATGATACAGTTCTATCCATCGCCATGTGTTGATTGGGCAGTCGCCCTAGTGTTCCCTACAGGAAACCCCTTGTCCTGAGAGTCAACAAACTCTCTAATGTCGTAAAGGTCTTCTCTATTCTTCTCTATTGTAACCTTGAGAACTTTGAGCAGCCTTGTTCTACACTGACTCCATTCAGAAGAAACATAGTTGAGCTTCATGCCCTCCTTGTAGTGGCTGACAGCAGTCCTCTCAGAGCCCAGGCGGTAAAGCTGGAAGTCCCCATACATGCGGTGCCAGGCTTGGCAGTCAGACGGCTTTAGGTCAGACCTAGACCACAGCTCCTCAAACTTCTCAATGGACTTCCTGTTGTCCTTTAGCTCTGAGTACCTCATAGCCATTTCCAGCTAGAGCAGAGTGGGAGAGTAAGACATTCGATTTATTTCAGTATCACCCTAACACAGCACATTTTGTCATTGGCGGTAATAACAGCCATGCCTAACCTGTAGGTAGATGTGCCAGTGAGGCCTAACCTGTGGGTAGATGTGCCAGAGAGGTATAACCTGTGGGTAGATGTGCCAGTGAGGCCTAACCTGTGGGTAGATGTGCCAGTGAGGTCTAACCTGTAGGTAGATGTGCCAGTGAGGCCTAACCTGTGGGTAGATGTGCCAGTGAGGTCTAACCTGTAGGTAGATGTGGCAGTGAGGCCTAACCTGTAGGTAGATGTGCCAGTGAGGTCTAACCTGTGGGTAGATGTGCCAGTGAGGTCTAACCTGTGGGTAGATGTGCCAGTGAGGTCTAACCTGTGGGTAGATGTGCCAGTGAGGTCTAACCTGTGGGTAGATGTGCCAGTGAGGTCTAACCTGTGGGTAGATGTGCCAGTGAGGTCTAACCTGTGGGTAGATGTGCCAGTGAGGTCTAACCTGTGGGTAGATGTGCCAGTGAGGTCTAACCTGTGGGTAGATGTGGCAGTGGGGTCTAACCTGTGGGTAGATGTGTCCAGGGTTGAGTTGTGTTGCTATTTCCAGATGGCGAACACAGCGTTTGAGCAGCTTCTGGTCGTGTGGATCTCCACTCTCTTTAGCCTTCCAGCGGTAGATATTGGCAATCTCATGATGCAGTTGGGATGAGTTTGGCGCTCTCTGCAGCATCCTCTGCAGCACTGATAGAGCCTCATCATAGTACCCTTCTTTTTTCATGAACTTCACCACCTGGAACAGTTGTTTAGAAGACAAAGCATAAGAACATGATTAAAAATGACTAAAATGGTAGCCGTAAACACAGTGGACAGACCAAAATGTAATATACCCACGTCTAACATGTCATAGTATTACTTTAGATTCAAAAGGTCAATTTCTTCTATCTCTCTTTTAAGTATCCCAACCTTGAGTACTACACTGAGGTCGTAAGGTGCCAGATTCAGAGCCGTCCTCATGTAGCGCCAGGCCTCTGCATTTCTCCGGTTCTTGTAGCACTTCAGACCCAAGTATACCTGGGTCATGGCGCTGTTTGGATTCATTATCAGGGCCTTCTTCAGCTGTTTTACAGCAGGCGATACCTCATAGGACAGTCTCTGGTCTTTCGTGGTCACCAAGCCTTCCAGTTGGAACAGAGAAAAGGCAAAGCCCAAGTTCCATTCCTTATCTTCCGGCTCTGTCAGCAGAGCTTCTTGAAAACACTCCTTGGCTCTAAGGAGAGTAGGCAGAAAGAAAAGTGAAACACGAGAGTGGTGAGAGGAGAAGTAGATTGTAACAGACAGGTGGTTCATTTAACATCTAAAGAAGCATTTGACACCTGCAGTCAGAATCTTGCCACAGCATAATGCCTAAACAATCTAGGTACCTTGTGTAGTGGTGCTTTGAAAATGTGAGAAGAGTCCAGGCCTTCTCGCTGTATACCACTCTAGACACAGGCACGGCAGAGGTTAACGTTGTGGCACTAGACTGCCGAACAGTGGTAGCTGCTGTGTCAGAGGCCTTGTGTATCTCCTCCAGCTTCTGAATATATGTCTCTGCTCTGATGTCATCATTAATGTGATGACAAAGCCAAGCCAGGTTTCCATACGTCACCACACATAGACTCGTGTCGTGAGCACCATTTCCCTCAGCCCTCTCTAAGAATTCTAGTGCCCCCGTGTCATCCGCCTTGAGATGTTTAACGTAAGCCAGCAGGTTTAAACGTTGTCTTTTCAGATCGCCTCCATTGCCTTCTTCAACTGTCTCCAGAGTTTCACGTAGTTTCACCTCCAGGAAGTTGAGGTCAGCCTGTTCTTTATGAAGCTCCCACGTAAAATGACATTGTAGTTCTTTTAGTTTTTTTCCGAGGGTGTTCTCACTGTCGCTGAGAAGGATTTGAGGATTATTTATTCATTTATCACCCTCTTTGATGTTTTCAAAAGTCACAATGGGTGATTTTAACTTGATTTCTACCCCTGCTCTGCAATGTCAAAGTAGAGGAAACATTGGTGTCTTAAATTTCAAAGCATAATGAAACCCTAATAATAATTAATGAATGACTAAAATATCTTTAGCAGCGATTACATCTGTCTGTGCTTCGCAGCACCATGTTTTTCATTTTTTTTTTATCTGAGGCAAACATTATGGCCAAATATTTATTGCTTTTTTTTGTTTTATGTATTTCTTTATGTACCAAAAATATACCGATTATAAATGAACTACGGCTTCTGTGACCTTCCTGCTACGTTTCCTTCCTGTCCTGCGGTTTGTATATTTTTGTGTCTGGTTTGTTAATACTGAATCCACCGTTGTTATTAGATGGTAATGTTAAGATCTGTGGCTGTCCTACACACATACACTACTACTAATCTGCCACATAATTTCTACGAAGTTGAATCCTTTTTTGGGGGATTTTTAAAAATTGGATTTAGATGTGAATGGAATGGAAACCAAAATGTAAATCACAAAAAATGCAATTACATGAACCGAATTTCCTATTTGTAACGTTACAAATGTAGACTTTTATTAGGTGAATACGTTTAAATGTGCTGTATTACACAATGCGAGGCAGTTCGAATCTACAAAAAAAATAAATATGATTTGTTTCTAATGTCCTAACATAATTTTTTTTGCTCTGTTATCTGTTAAACATAATATCATAATTGTATTTCTTACCTCATAATGAAAGTCAATTGTTATTCTGTTCCCAGGCCTGTGATCTCTAGCCTTAAGGAGAAGTGGTGACAGGATAAGCAGCGATGGTGTCTTTTATCCTCTCAGCTGACACAATATGCGCAACTGTAGCGCTACCGAAAACGAGTTAAGTTTCATTTTCTATTACTCGAATCACAGTTTGAAAATACAGTACAGCAAACAATGGACGGTAAGATGGATTTGACTTACACTGACACAGATATAAGGGCGCACGCAATTGAACGTAATTAAATGTTCATTATATTTGACAGTCATTATAGCCTACTGTAATTAGTTATAAACGTGAAAACAGTGCAGTTCTCATTTGCTTTAACTTTTTGTCTTGAATTATGGCACTCTGTGCAATTTCACAGAAAACTACAGACTTCTTCATGCTGCTTTATTGTTGGTGTGAAACTATATTTAAAAATAATATAATTTCGAACATGATTGGGTATAATGTTTGCTTAAATGTTCGTGAAATTGAGCTTTTACGTCACTACTTAACTTAACAAACTTACAAATGTTGTATGGATGTTGGACAGAAGAAGTGGTAAATAAATATATTATTTATTGTACGCTTCTATTCATTATAATGCCACTAAACCAAATATTACTTCTGGTGAATACTTTTGCAAAGATCTACATTTTATGTTTGTTTGTGTGCTCCATGGAGTCACCCAAAAAAAACGCTGTCCACATGTTGTTTTCACCTCTTGAAGTTGGGTAAGACATTATTGTTAGAACAGAAAACGTGTTGACTGAGTCAGTGACAGACTCCCTCATGATTTCAGCCAACACCTTATCACAATAACCATAAGCAGTGTTAGGTTTCACTTTCTATTACTGTGATCGAAGAGAAATGAAAGTTTGCGAGAGTTTGCGCATCCACTGATAGCAGTGGTGTCATTATTATGCAATGCAGGAAGATTTATCACCAATGATGGATACACATAAATGGTTCAGTAAATTCCAATGTGTCATGTTTTATATATATATATATATTGTTATACATATTATATATATCAACCAAAATGTTAAGTGTGATCAATCCTTTTACCTACCCTGCCACTGTACCAATATAGTTTGGGTCTTAAGCTTGAAAAATTACATATTGACTTCTGATAATTTGGAAGACCTTGATATGCAGGTTAAAGATCTGCCATTGCACATAATTTTGCTCACTTGTTTATGGTGATATTTCATTCCACTTTTTATACAATAAAAAAAATCCCTGTTTTCGAAGAGATTTATTAAATACATGAATACATTTTAAGTTGTTAACCTTGTGTGTCATGTATGATATGTTTGGTGTATGCCTTTGTTTCGGTTGCACTTCTGTCCTGTCTAGTTGTTTTGTGTTTCCTTTGTTACAGTTCCATTCACCATGCACTTGTTCTGTCAATCCAACAGTGACATTCTGAATGTGTGGACCTTTTGGTGCAACTATTTAAACTGCACTGTATTGACATTTGATATTAAATACATATGTTTTGGCTCTTGGCATGGCATTTGAGTCCTATAATAATGTAACCTAGCACCATGTCAGCAATTGCTGTCAGATATTATACTTCAAATAAGACTTTATGGCAAACATGAACAAGGTCAATGACAGATTGTCAGGTGTCTGACTGTGGCACACTTTAATACGCTGATGAATTGTAGTGTTTAAAGTAATTATTTCAGATACATATTAATTTACTGGAATATGTGTTTAATTAGATGGATTATGGCACATCAAGTAAGAATATCTGAAAACCGGAGTGCTTTTCCAATAGTATTTATTTCACATTATCATTTGTACACAGCATCCATGTGCAGGAGAAAAACATTTTTGTTGTTATGTTCAATATTACAGTATTCATACTACAGTATTCATTAGTCATGCATTACATTTGAAAAGATACTTTAGAAACGGATAATATTTTAAGGCGAAGCAGTACTTCAGTGCTTTAAGGGCTTGCTTTGCAGTTATGCACTCATGTGGATTTTGAGAAAACAGCTACGAATTCCCACTACACAGGATTAAGTCCTCAGGTATAGGCTTAGCTTGCTTTCCTGCAAATGGCTTAGCTGTGTATTTAGCCTTTCAACCTTTTACTCTTTTGAAACGAAGGCTGATACATCTTGTTCTTTAACTGATGATATCTCAGGATGTTCTGATTTTTCCTCAAAGGCCTTTGTCTTCACTATCTCCGTCCTTAGGGGTTTTAATGTCTTTGTGCTCAATTACTTTTTCAGGATTTTTTGGCGTACTTTCCTCTAGTTCTGCCTGTATTTAGCCTTTCAACCTTTTACTCTTTTGAAACTGTTTTTTGAAGACGTTTCAACTTCAGAACAGTTAGGTCTGCTTTTTGGAAAGTTTCAACTTCAGGCTGATACATCTTGTTCTTTAACTGATGATATCTCAGGATGTTCTGATTTTTTTGTAGACATCTCTTCTTTAGGGGTGACCTCAAAGGCCTTTGTCTTCACTATCTCCGTCCTTAGTTCTGCCTGAGTTGTGCTGCTGTCTAACCCCTTGTGGGGATCCTCCCTCTTGGTCAGTGAAGATACCTGTTTCATTGCTAGTACATCTGTCTCAGCTTTTCCACCATTGCTGGATGTTTCAAACTCCTCGTTAGGTAAAATGATTGATTCCAGTTTCTGGGAAATGTCTTTTTTTGCAATTGTAGTTGGATCAGGTTTTTGGGAAATTGCAACTTCAGGCATGTCTTTAGGAATGATGGTTTGGTCTGGTTTTGTAGATGTTTCTTCTTTAGGGGTGACAGTTAGGTCTGTTTTTGAAGAAGTTTCAACTTCAGCCATGTCTTTTGGAATGATGGTTTGGTCTGATTTTGTAGACATTTCTTCTTTAGGGGTGACAGTTAGGTCTACTTTTGATGAAGGCTCAACCTTAGCAATGTCTTTAGGGATGAAGTTTGGGTCTGGTTTGTGAGTAGTTTCTTTTTCAGGGGCGGCCATTGATTCCACTTGTGATGATAGTTCATATTTTGGAGAAGTCGTGTATTTCGATTGTGGGGTTGTTTCGTCTATACAGGTTTTTGTTGTGACTGGTTTAGCAGAAGTGTCTTCTGTTGGTGTGATTATTATGTTTGCCTCAAGTTCTAATATTTGGGTGATATTTGGGTCTGGTTTGGTTGAGGACAGATCTTTAGGTGTTGTTCTTGTGCCAAGTTTGGGGATAATGTCTTCTTTAGGGCTAATATTTGTGTCTAGTTTAGATGTATCAATGGTAGTGTCTTTTGTTGGGTAAATCTTTGGGTCAAGTTTAATTACTTCTTCCATGGTGACATGTGGATCTGGTTTGTCAGGAGACTCTTTAGCAGTAATTGGTTTATCTGTCTTGGTAGAAGTTTCTTCTTTACTGATGGTTGACTCTTTAGTGGGGATATTTGTATCTGGTTTAGATGTTTCTTCTTTAGTGGGGATATTTGTATCTGGTTCTGATGTTTCTTCTTTAGTGGGGATATTTGTATCTGGTTCTGATGTTTCTTCTTTAGTGGGGATATTTGTATCTGGTTCTGATATTTCTTCTTTATTGGGGATATTTGTATCTGATTTTTCTTCTATAAAGGTGATGCTGGACACATATTTAGGGGATGTCTTGTCCTTTGGTGTTATCATTGGGTCTGGTTTTATCAATGTTTTTGTTGACCCATTATCTGCTACCTCCTCTAGTGTTGACTCAGTACTCACTTCAGGTTGGCCTGACTCCCTGCGTTCTGTTCGATCAGGTTTCTGGTCCATTGCTGACACCTTTGTCGGCTCTTTGGAGACCTGCTCTGTGGAGACCTGTGGTAGATGTATTGACATTTCTGCTTTGCTGTCCTCTGACTGTGAAGTTTTGGGTTCTGTGGTGCTGTCAAGCTTTAATGGGATATCTTGTTGGGACATCTCAAGTTTTGGGATGCCATCTTTTTCCATTGTCTCACCCTCACCCACATCAGATACGTCCAGTTTTTCCGTCTGTTCCTGACTGGTGACCTCAGCTGAGGGGACTTTCACATTAATAGCATCTGGCTCATCTTCATTTTCCTCCTCTTTGTCATCTTCATCTTCTCCATTATCTCCTTCACTCAGGCTAACTCCATTTACCTCAGGCTCTTTTCCTTGTTTGAGATCCAGTTTACCTGCATTTTCCTCTTTCTCATCATCCCCATCTTCTTTCCTCTTCTCTTCTCCTTGCTCTCCTCTCTCTCCCTCGTCGCTGGCCATCTCCTTAGAACTTGTCTCCTTAAACTCTGACATTTCCACCTCTGTTGTGGTCTCAGTGATGATCTCCTCGACAAACCTTTGAGGTCCAGGAATGCATGTGGAGCCTCTGTGCCGGGCCAGGGATGGTAGGGTGTAGACCGGGGACTGCCGATAGATGTAGGGCACGATGGACAGACGGGACTCCTCACCCTCCAGGAGTTTCCTATATAAAGGACACCGAGAGACTGTTATCTACAATTCCAGTCACAACTATAGCATGGATACGTCCCAATGTTATTTCATGTGGTTAGTTGAGTGAACACACATTCACATTTACTGCAATTACCTGGGAAGAGTTATTAGCACGACCTGCCTTATTCATATCTTTCAGTTTGTCAGTTAAGGGATTTGAAACAGCACTCTCTCATTTCATAGTCAAATGTTTTAATGGAAAGGCAACCTGCCGCACCTAATGTGATTTTGTTTCTATTGTACAGTATATCCATACTTCCTCATTATGTTGGTTTTGTTTTAATGCAGCAATAAGTTACATTCATTCTGCTAAAATAAAATGTGTACGTGTAGTTTTATTAAGTATTAAGACCCCAAAACATGTACAGTACTTTTTCTAAGAAATTTATATATTTAGGCGTGTAAATCTCGACAAACTATACACAAAAGTTATTTGTTCAATTAGTTTCCCAATTCACTTGGTAGCTTACCTATAAGAGAGAATCTCGACATCCAAAGCCATTTTGACGTTCAGCAGGTCCTGGTATTCCCTTACATGACCAGACATGTCTAGTCTGGCGTTGGTCAGCTCATTCTCCAGCTGCCTGACAGTGTCCTGGATGACAAAGCAAAGCACATCAGCTGGTGTGGAGGGATCTGTACCCTGTATAAAGTTTAGTTGGGGCCAACCACTCTTACCACAATTTGACCTAAACATTAAAGTTTAATAGCTGGAAATGTTTATGTGTGATACATAGTGGTCTTCAAATGCCTATACAGACTCAGCTGTTCTCCAGATGAGAGGAGTTGATCTGTTTCATTCATTAGCCTTTGGGTGATAGCAGTAGAACTTAGTTCCTTGATCAAGTGCACAGCGGGAGATGGTAAAACTATGAGATCAGAGACCAGCAGCCTCCTACTTGGATGTATGTAGGATACAAATAGAGGCTGCAAGTTACTGTGACCATTTGAGAGTTGACAGGTTTGAAACACACCCTGGTCGAATGACTGACATGAAAAAAGTTGTTGTGTTGTTTAATATAAAAATAGTATTTCTTCAACAAAATACACTGCTATTGTAACATTTCATTGTGGATTTAGGATCAAACTTGGACACATTCTTAAACTGCTAATAATCGCGATTAACTACAGAAAAGTTAAGCGGTGAATTAAGATACCTTTTTTAATTGTTTAACTGCATTAGTTATGCTGTTTATTAAATTAATCACATGTACTATTTAAAGGCAAAAAAACAAATCTACAACCTACCTGATAATGACTCATTTCTTCATAGTGACGCTGTTCCAGCTCATGTAGTTGTTTTTCCAGGGCATCGGTTGTTCCTTTTGTGCAGTCCAGTTCAATGTTCTTCCCTCTGAGTTTCCCTCTATTCTCCTGGATCTCCTGCTGGGTCTTCTTCAGCGCTTCTCTGTTGCTTTCTGCCTCTCTGGTCAACTTTGTGAACTGAACGCGGAAGCCCTTCTCGGCCGTCTGGATGTCAGAGGCTGCGTAGTTTTCCAACTGCTTTCTTATGTCCCGGAGAGACGCAGTGAGGCTGGGTTTGTTCAAAGCATGCTCATCAACGGTCCCCTGAGCCTCTTCGATCTCAGTCATCATCTCCAAAACTTCGTCTTCATGGTTCTTCTTTAGAAAGTGGATCTCGTCCCCCAGTGCCTGTACCTTCTTGTCCAACTGAACTTTGGCCAGGTGTGCATCTTCTGCATCCCTTTTCAGCACCAGGATGCTGGTCTCTATGTTCGAGTGGTCCTGAGCTTCCTGTTCGTATTTGTCTCTTAAGGTGAACAAGTCCTCCTCCAGATTCTGATGTTCTATCTCGATCTGACGCTTCTCAAGTGTGATGTCATTAACTAGTTGTCTTAAATCCCCGATCTCTGGCTCATAGATCTGGGCTAGAGACGTAGGAGACTGTGCCTTCTGTTTAATTTCCTCAATTTCCTTCGCAAGCGATTCATTTTCATTCTCCAAATGACGCACCTTCTCGATAAAACCGGCGAAGCGGTCATTCAGTCCTTGTAGCTGTTCTTTTTCATTCATTTTTGGCAACACCCCGGTTACTGTTTTGGAGAAATCTGGAAAGCTGTCCGATGACTTTGAAACTGATGCAAATTCCCTCTTTGTCATCTTCATATATTCACTGTTTGTTGTTGACTCAAAGACCGCTCTCCTGGACGTTGAGGGAGATCCAATGAATTTCGGTTGATATTGGGAATACTCAACTTGGCTTCCCCTATGCGGAGAACCCAAACGGTACTCCATACTGTTGCTCCTAAAGTCTGACTACACTCGGCTGTGCTGGAGTCCAGATAAACAGTGCTGCTCTTATATACCCCCTCTGTCTGCTCACTCTGCAGAATGGAACTGTCTGTTGGGCTGAAAATATATTGAATCAGCTGTAACTCCTCTCCTCACTTGTCTCCGTCTTCGTTTGCCTCTCCTTCTTTGATTTGTCGCATTTAGCAGAGAATTGAGGCCTATAGCAGAGCATTTCCTTTCCAAACATTCGTTTAGATTTATTAAGTAATATTACGAAAAGGGGCTGCACCTTTTTTGTATGTAATTAAGTTGTTTTTTAACTGTAAACAAAGTACTGTTATTACAAAATTATTTGTTTTTAGTAGTCACTTTCATTCACAATTTTTGCCAAAAATTAAAAGCAATGTCTAAACATCCTAATTTGCACATTTGCAATTTGCTACGTTGTTGAACTGAATACCTGCCTATTAACTTACCCAGGTCAATTGGGCATCCTTACATTGTTATCCGTCTCATTTGACTCAATAATTGTCTCAATGTCACACATAATTTTTGCACTGCGCTTTTGCACTTCTGGTTGGATGCGAACTGCATTTCGTTGTACTGTACTTTTACTGTTGTATAAAGTGTAATCTAATCTAATTGCATATTCAACTAATAACAGGACTTAGGTAATTATTTCAATTAGTATTATCATTTGGTTTTTCCTCCGTATAGCACTAATCTTGCTGCTAGCTTTTTCATTGTGCAAGGTGAACCTACTGTGCTATGTGGTTGTGAGGTGAGCTGTAAGGGCAGACCACTGAGGACCGAGGCTCAAACAGAGGTAAGGGTGATGGGGTATACAGGTCTCTCCATATGACATATACAGGTAACAGAGGTAAGGGTGATGGGGTATACAGGTCTCTCCATATGACATATACAGGTAACAGAGGTAAGGGTGATGGGGTATACAGGTCTCTCCATATGACATATACAGGTAACAGAGGTAACAGAGGTAAGGGTGATGGGGTATACAGGTCTCTCCATATGACATATACAGGTAACAGAGGTAACAGAGGTAAGGGTGATGGGGTATACAGGTCTCTCCATATGACATATCTAGTTAACAGAGGTAACAGAGGTAAGGGTGATGGGGTATACAGGTCTCTCCATATGACATATACAGGTAACAGAGGTAACAGAGGTAAGGGTGATGGGGTATACAGGTCTCTCCATATGACATATCTAGTTAACAGAGGTAACAGAGGTAAGGGTGATGGGGTATACAGGTATCTATATGACATATACAGGTAACAGAGGTAACAGAGGTAAGGGTGATGGGGTATACAGTTATCTCCATATGACATATCTAGATAACAGAGGTAACAGAGGTAAGGGTGATGGGGTGTACAGGTATCTCCATATGACATATCTAGATAACAGAGGTAACAGAGGTAAGGGTGATGGGGTGTACAGGTATCTCCATATTACATATATATCTATCTGTGGATGCATCTGGATCAAATGTGCATGCTGGAACTTTCCAATCAAATTGAAATCAAGCGAATCAAGTGACTCCAGTCAAGCGACTTTTGTAAAGGTATATTCATACTGACATAAGGTACTTCCCCTTGTCTCACAAGCTCTAGGGACATTATATTAGTCGTAGTTCACACAAAGTCGTAGGCGGCCGATTCACCAGCAGCTTTAAGCTCATCTCGGACAGAAATACATTACTAACATTTTAACAGTATCCTAGTTGAATCCTATTTAGGTTAGTTAGTCACCCACCCAAGCTTTTTATACAAGGTCGAAGACAGACATTTATTGTTTCTTGGACGTTTGCCTGAAAATATAAAGAATGTCCAGGATGTTTAGTTGCCTGTCTTTTGTTGTTAAGGCTTCCTTACGGGAAAAGTAAATACAATGTTGATTTTCTTTTAGATTTTTTTTTATTGTTTTATGTTCAAAAGCTCACAATACAAAGCACCCGACTCAGTAGTTAATCAGCATTGTGAATATGATAGGTTTCATTGTTGGGTTAATGTCAACTTCGTTAAGGAGAACAGGATTCTCTGCTGCTTTGCCCTGCACCTTTTTTCAACTGCATCACTACAGCTGATGTCTGAGTCCTGTCAGTCAGATTCCAATTGCTGTGGGAGGAGAAATGAAGTCATCAGCAGGAGAAACAAGTTCGCCAATCAATGTCCATGAACTTCATTGGGTTGAATAGGTTCATATCACATGTCGCGTTTGAGTCACACACCTTTGGAAGGTTTGCTTTTACCAAACAATTCACTTCTATGGTGAGGAATCGTATGCATATATTGCCTATTTGCTCCTCTTGGATGGTCTTGATGTGAGCAAATTACACAAGTCAATTGCTCTTTGGAAAAAAGGGCAGTTTTGAACCACTATAGTGTATGGCCAGAGACGTTCAAATGTTCAATGCCACAAAAATTACGGTGTGTTCTGCTAACACTGACAAACTGGTAGACAATATATCATATGTCACCTTTTGCCTCGATGACAGCGTTGTACAGTCTTGACATTCTCTTTACCAATTTAATGACACCTTGAATGTTTTATCACTTGGTTTTGCTTATTCTTCAGTCTGCAATCCAATTCACCCCAAACCATCTAAATTGGGTTGTGGTCAGGTGATTGTGTCGACCAGGTCATCTGACGCAGCACTCCATCACTCTCCCAATTGATTAAACAGCCTTCACACAGTCTGGAGGTGTTTTGAGTTATTGTCCTTTTGAAAAAGACATAGTTTTCCCCGTGCACAAACCAATGTGTGTTGTGGTACCCATGCTGGTCGAGTGTCCCTTGAATTTGAAATGAACACAGACAGTGTCAGTAACAAATCAGCTCTTCACCCACTCCGCATCTTACGACCACACCACGTTAGGAACCAGACCAAATGAGAGATTCCTGTGGGTCGTTTGTCCCTTTTTTGACTCTAGCATGACTCTTCTCATTAGCTGTGAGCTACAAGGTCCATTTCAGATGCTACCAGCATGCATTGTTGCATGTTTAGCACGCTGCAATGCACTGTGTGTCGTGACACATTCCTGACGTAACCATCATTAACATTATTTGTGACTTGTGCCACGGTTGACCTTCTGTCAGTTCGGACAAGACGGGATACCCTGTTGTCCTCACGCATAGACAAGCCTTGTGTGCCCAACACCCTGTTGCCAGTTGGTTGTCAGTCCCTCCTCTGACCACTGTCTGTAGGTACTCACCACTGCTGACCACGAGCACCCCACATTCTTCCATTTTTCCTCCATCCAACATGTTGACTAGAAGTACTGATCGTTTGCTTACCATCTAATGTACCCAGGCCTGGCGACTTGTGCCCTTGTTCGGAGATGATCTTAGGTATTGGTTTCACCTGTGAATAGTCATAATGTTATGACTCATCAGTGGAATTTTGATCTGACCTCTTTAAAGAATTGTTCAGCGAGGGCCACATATTTGCTGTCTATTTCACATGCTACCACATGACCTCACTGTGGAACCACTGAGGCCGGGTTCAAGGCCATGTTCAGAGTCTTATACCCTGTGTACATCCCTAGAAAGAGAGAGAAAAACTGCAGTTGCGGCAATACATCTTTCGCAGCTGCTTATTAATAGTAATAAAAATGTGTCATCATTACAAAACAATTTCAATTGTTTGTTTGGCATTTATCAATTTGGCCAGATTTGCCATCATTTGTGTTTGTTCTCTTGCAGCATTACCACTCCACTTCCCCTCAAGGGTTTTCTACAACAGAAAAGGTAGTTATTAGACAGTTAAGTAACAAAAATGTGAATATACTGCCCTCTAGTGTTCGTATTAGCCTATGCAGCCAAACTCTGAGTAGCTCGTCCCTGGTTTTGATACCCAACTGAACACAGACATGTCCTCTCGTACCAGCGTTATCCGTGTTTGACATTAAACATTTGTCCCTATCCCAGGTCAACTCTAAATCCAGCCTCAACCATTACACTGGATCACAGGTCCAGTTAACTATTAAAAATAATAGTTAACCAATTTTTGTCGCCGAATTTGTGATGGCCATTTATTAAGTTCATATGCACCCTAATCAACAATATTTCATAAACTTCTATACTACATCCTTGAATTAAGTTGGCATCTCAGGGGCAAACGCCAGCTGATATTATTTTTAATTGTGCCCATTTACCCGACAACATTAATTATGAATAAGCAATGCAGCATTTACAAATGTATGGAAAAATACCCGTTTGAAGGTAGCGACAATAAATATACAACATTATTGTTCCAGTTATGATCCAGTGTATTGACAACTCACCTCATAGTCATAACATTGTGGACTAATGTTGTTCGACCTAGTTGCTTGTTGATAGGTATTATTATACCCATAGCTATTTAGCCTCGATTGGTTACGTTGTCCTAGCTAGTTGTCCTAGCTAGTTGTGCTAGCTAGTTGTGCTAGCTTTTTGCTAAACGTTTTTCGCTTAACTAACGGCATTCGTTTTTGCACCAATTGCTTTTAACCTAACAAGCTAGCCCGTTAGCAGTTGGCTTGCTTAAATTACTGTATGCAATACTTCTGGGCTTGAGTGAGGCATGTATTATTACTGTTTGGTGTTAGCTAGCTATGTTTCTTTGCAGCAAAACCGGGGATGACTGATTGTCTGTACAGAGATACAGTTCATATACCCATTCAGGAAAGTAATATTTGTTCTGTGGTTGTCAAGTTAGTCATACTATTTTGCTGCTGACTGACTTTCCTTTTTTTGGTCCACCATTAGGCCACCACTTTAACATCTTGTTATGAAGCAATAACCGTTGTTTAACTTCTCATTTCGGCTACTTTCAGGTTCGGAATGGGAACTGGGTTTGAAGAGGGGTTTGTTGAAGTATTTAAAGCAATGTGCGTAGGATGGGAGTCCTCTCTAAGGACAGAGAGCTTCCGCTGTCTTCCTGTGTCAATTCCCAAATTAGGGATGCTCGAGTCAATTAAATGAGCCATGACTTGAGCTGTCTGTGTGGCGAAACCCCCCCACACACACAAACATGCCAGAGTTGTGACAAGTGAAGAAAAGGAAGGGGAAGGAATGCCTGGGAGTGAGCGTGCAGCTCTGTTCGGCTTCTCTAAGGTCTTCCCAGAGAAAATGAGTTGTCTTGTAGTTTCCAACATCCTTTGTCTGGCTCCTCCGCGGCTCCAGGGCCTCTGCTTATGTGACGTTAATTGTTCTTGCTTCTTCTGCCAAGTACCTACTGTATCCTGGAACGTTCTACAGACGGGACGTGTCCCTCGGCTGTTCATTTTGCCTTTTTGAGGAACGTAAAGTTTCACGCCATCTGCAGCTCCTCACGAGTGATGTTGTGGTACGATTCATTAATAAACTTGCCCAGAATGCAATACACACACATAGACTGACTGACATGAACACACATGCTCACGCGCTGTGCCTCTTCCTCTCAGTTACTAAACACCAAATAATGAAAAAGAAAGAAAGAAAATGGCTTTTATCTGTTTCGGGGCAAATTGAAATGATTTAGGAGCCACTTTCTTTTTGATATCTTCAGAATGTAACCTTAGTGAATACGGAGCAGAAAACATACACATCAGGCAGAACTACGCATTACGCATTTTACACTTTATATTTGATACTTATACTTCAAATAGTGTGTACCAGCCATTGATGAAATTGAAATTCCCATTTGTTGTTTGAGGAGAGGTATCTATGACACAATGTCTGCTATCTGTGCATTCTGTGACTAAATTAAAACTTTCCTGAGAAAAACTACTTTATCACCTTCTAGTCATGTTCTCAGGGCTGTTGCCATTTCAACAATGTTCCGGCGCTCTTGCCATTGCAGTGGAATTCTCGGTAGCCTTTGTGGTGGTAATGTGGGACCTAACATTACTCAGGAAGACCCGAGCTGGCTTGATCCTGTTTAGACTTGTTTAAAGAGATCAGATGCAGCTGGATGCAGTGTTAAACGGTCATTACGGGGAACTCTTTCTAGTGAAGAATGTCCCTGCGGAGTGAAGGGGATGTTGCGTCACGTAGGATGCTGTTTGTGAGATCCACTCACGGTCATTGACTGCATCATCCCGCCCTCTACTGGCAAACATGAGTAACACACACACACTGAACAAAGCTCTCATCCCAGATTGCAATCCCCAGATTTCTAGACACCTGTTCCCTATTATTACGTCCTATAAATAGTCAACGCCTGCCACTGCACCTGTGAGGTATTGTGTGTGTTTGTCTCGCGTTGCCAAGCTTTCAGTTTAATGATAATGGGTTGGGACGACATGCAGAGATGCTAGACATAAACACAGAGATGCTAGACATAAACACAGAGATGCTAGACATAAACACAGAGATGCTAGACATAAACACAGAGATGCTAGACATAAACACAGAGATGCTAGACATAAACACAGAGATGTGTATCGTCAGCTGCTTGCCAAATGGAATTGGATAAAGAGCCAAGTGTCATCCACAGCAATGACAGCAGAGACCAAGGTTCTGATGGAGCCATCTGACTTGGTCTTTGGGTAGGTTGAAGAGGGGTTAGAACTGAGCCCTGGGGAACACCAGTGGTAGGAGCTTGTGGGGCTTACACAGGTACTCTCTACATCACCTGGTTGGCGTGGCATGCCAGGTAGGGTGGCTAAGGCTCACAGGATTTACCTGTCTGGGGGGATGAAGAGGAGCAGATAATGGCTCGCATTGTCAAAAGGCAGCTTAGAGATATAAAAGAATGAAAACACAGTAGATCAAGTCAGCTTGTGGAGTGGGAAGAGGCTCTGTCACACAATAGAGGATGAGTGACTGGGATGAGTGACCTGGATGAGTGAGTTCGGATGAGTGAGTTTGGATGGGGTGGATGGTGCAATGACAGGAGAGTTCTTCAGAGACAAAAAATGCTGAAGTGTTTTGGAAAGGAATGACAGAAGGAGAACGATCTGTAGTTCTAGAATCTAGAAAAGCATAAACGCAGAGACAAACACTTACGCAGGATACAGGTTACAATGTATGCTTCATACCGAAGTCACTACAAACCTACAGGTCTCGAACAGGCGCTGCAGTGAAATAGCAGCAATCCACCAGCATGTGGCAATATCGTCTAGTGGATCTGAAGTCCTCCCAGAGCCACGGACGCCTCCTTAGCCCTGTCTAATAATGTGAAGAGGACAGACTACTACTTATGGTTTGTATAATCAGGAAACATCTTACACCTTATGGGCCGTTACGTTAAGTATTGACACGCCTGGAACCCCACGCCGATTACATCATAAGTCAGACTCGTGTTATGGGATGTCGGGTGATGCATTGCTTAGTTTCCGCGTTCAGTTTAACATTTAACATACCGTCGTCTCGGCAGCCAGGAAGGTCTGCGTGCATGAATGCTAAGTGATGTTAATCATAGCAGAGCCGAATGTCATGGCGATTGACAGGAATGTTCTCTTCCTTTTTCTGATGGAGGTTTCAATTGACATCTTTAGATTTGTCCTCCATCTGACAGCTGATGTCTTCTAACATGACAGGGCTGCTTAGAGATTCCTCAGCGCCACACGCGGTTGGAGACGGGCTGACTGACATTGATTCACACCAACTGACTGGCTGACAGTGTCTGCAGCGACCTGGGCTGAGATCTGCCCTTGGAGGAGCCCAGAACATTCAGTTGGGGAGCGTCAATGGTGCATATGGCACACACACACACACACATACACACACATACACACACACACACACACACACACACATACACATACACACACACACACACATACACATATACACACACATACACACACACACACACATACACACACACACACACACACACACACACATACACACACACACACACACACACACATACACACGCACACACATACACACACACACACATACACACATACACACACACACACACACACACACACACATACTTACACATACACACACACACACATACACACACACACACACACACACACATACACACACACATACACACATACACACACATACATACACACACATACATATAAACACACGCATACTCACACACACACACACACACACACACAAAGGACCTCTACGCACAAACATACATACACAAACACACACACATTTATGCACAAACATACATACACAAACACAAAGGACCTCTGTTTTGCATTTAGGTCACTCCCCATGAGTTAGCTGAATTCAGATTGAGATATAAGAAAATTGCATCAAAAACATTTATTTTCAATCATGAAAAATCAGGCATCCTAGTCCGCCATGACAATAGTGCGGTGGGATTGCAAAAGGATTAACCAATTCAATTTACAGCGCCATCATCCCTTCTTTGTACTTTTTAACCCTTTGTAGCCGTAGTGGGGAACCTGCCACTGCATGCAGTCTGATTTGAGTGGCAGGTGGAGTTGTTTGACTTTCAAATCTTTTCTATTACCTGGCATGTAAATAAATACAAATTTCTATTTCCATGCAGTCACGCAACAAGATGACAATCGTCAGAAACATCAAACGCTGTGCTGGGGGGCACCGGAGACGCCGTGAAACCTACGAGATGAGAGAGATGGCACACAGGGGCTGACACCTTAAGCAAGGAACCCAGGAAGACACAATGTCATTTTTTCAGAAACAATTAGCTGTTGAGTCTCTCGGATTTGAAGGCAGCAACTCTCGGGGCTGTCTGATCTAAGCCCCTGGCTGGATAACAGTGCCACTGGGGTGGGTGTGTGTGTGTTTGTGTGTGTGTGTGTGTGTTTGTGTGTGTGTGTGTGTGTGTTTGTGTCTGTGTGTGTGTGTGTGTGTCTAGTGTTTGTCAATCTGTCAGTCACAGTTGAAGTTTCTACGAGGCAGTGATGGATCGATGATGTCTGGAGTGCATTGTTGGGACTGATGCAGGAATGTCTATAATAATAGCTATTGTTTTTCGGAGAAAGACAGATGTCCCCCCCATGTCAGTTTGCGATTCTTTGCGCTTCATGTGAGATGTATCTTTTTTGCCACACTGGAAGTGCTAACGATAATGCTGGAATGCAGATACATTTTCTACGGTCATTGGATCCTCTTAATTGACTTTATTTAAAGTTCTCTCATAGACGGAGCCTCTGGACTAACTGAAGGGATGGAGACAGCGACCGAGGCAGCAGAGATGAGAGAAAGAGATGGATTAGAGTGCTGTTCATCATGGAACTCAGAACTAATGGGGGCACAGAACTGATAGGAGCCCTGAGCCCTGAGTAGGATTGGAGAGTGTCGTGTGTGTGTGTGTGTGTGTGTGTATATGTTTCTGTGTGTGTGTGTGTGTGTATATGTTTCTGCGTGTGTGCGTGTGTGTTTGTGCGCACGTGTGTGTTTGTGCGCACGCGTGTGTGTGTGTGTGTGTGCGCGCGTGTGTGTGTGTGCGCGTGTGTGTGCGTGTGTGTGCACGTGTGTGCGCATATTGGTGTGACACAACGGCTTCAGGATGTGTCAGAAACGAGAAGAGATAGTCGACCGTTAAGGGGTAGCTGCAGGGGTTGTGTATGTGCGTGTGTGTGTGTGTGCGTGTGTGTGTGTTCAGATATCACCAGTGTCTGGTGTAATAGTGCCAGACACACAGCACACTGGAAGTTAATTCAATCATGGTGCGACGCGACACTTTGATCTGAATCACGACACACACACACAGACCCACAGCCATAAGGCCCAACAGCGGCTCCTATTAGCGCCACGATGTTAGCGACAAGCGCTGAAGATAATTGACTTTCAACATGTTCTTAAAAGGAGAGGGACAGGGGAAAACACAAAGAGGAAAGAGAGATAAAGAAAGAGAGACAGAGGATTACAGAGAAAGTGATATAGCAGCAGATATAAAGCAAGTTTAGAATGTTTTTATGAGACGGGGTCTCCATTAGGCCTCTACATGGAGACCATGCAAAGCATCTACAGTATCAGGTTGCATAAAGATATGTGTTGCATTACATTGTTTATTCAAATATATATTACAAATGGTACACACAACACACTTTACGTTTGCCATGTGAATATCTCTCTCGTCTTTAAGTGACAATGAATCAGAAAAACAACTCAGTTTTGAGACGAAACCAAAGTTTTATACCTCGCGTTATGCTAGACAATATTAGACAGACGGGTGTGTTTAGCTTTAAAACATCATCCAAAGGTTTACCTGAATGATTTAAGAATATTGTTCCCAGGGAGCGAACTAGCTCAGAGATGCCTCCTTCAGGAACAGTGGGCCTTTTGTTTTTAAGACGCGCAAAATACATCAAACACAAATGTTTCCGGCTCACACAAGCGTCTAAGCTCCAGTGCTCCCCATATGAGCGGGTGTAACATTTTAAAGGACTATTTACTCTCTTCGTTTCCTGGTCGTGTATCTGCGAGGCGCTGGGAGCAGGAGGATAGCGCCGAAGCCCTTTGTATGAAAACAGTGCTGGGCCTAATGTTCCATGAAGACCATGGTGAATTCATATTGATGGGAAAGCACCCTCTAAGGCCCCGGCAGCCATGACTTTTTCATAAGCCGCCAGGAACAAGAAGTCAGTCGTCTGACAGGTGCTAACGCAGCCACCGCCGAACAGAACAGGGAGGCGGAGACGAGATGGGACACGCGGAGAGTAGAGAGAGGGAAAGAGAGAGAAACAGGAGAGACGGGAAAGGACAGAGATGAAGAGATCGAAAGAGAGAACGAGGCGACAGCAAGAGAGAATGAGAACCAGAGAAAGAGCGGTTTGATGGTTTCTCTTTTAAAATGCATTTCAGACAACCATCCGTGGTGCTGTGGAGTCGCCGTTGTAATGTGGATACGCTCTCGCCCCGGATATAGCTGGAGAGGATTTCACGGCAGATCGACTGTGCAAACACCAGAATGCATGTCAAATATGATGAGTTCTGATAGCTGTAAAACAGACCCAGTAACAGCTCCTCACTTATTATCTGCAGCAACGAGAGCCCTGCAGCTATGTCAACTGCATCTGCCTCTCTTGTTCCTCCCCGCTCTGCTTTCACTGCTCACACGTCAGGACCACAAGTCCCAGTCTGGGAAGCATTGATTATTTTGGCATGAGACAGGGAGGAGACGAGGTGTGATTTCTTTTGTGTTCGCTCAGAAAAAATATCAGGAAAATAAATATATTTTTTTCCTCCGCGAGAGGTGTGGTGTGCAGCCACTAGAAAAATAGGAGCGCGTTGGGGAGGAATAAGAATGATGGATTTGCAGATTGATGTTGCTGCAAATGTGTGTTTGTGTGTGTGTGTGTGTGTGTGTGTGTGTGTGTGTGTGTGTGTGTATGTGTGTGTGTGTTCGTGCTTGCACCTGCATCTAGGAGCTCTCCAGCTTCTATAGGAGCTTTCACGTGTAGCTGAGTGTGTGTGTGTGTGTTAGTCACAGCTCTCCCAAGAGGGCCTGGTTGCATGTCTGCCAACCTGAGGCCATGGCCGGGCTCCTCCAGTCAACTTTACTGCCTTCATCTGGCCTGACGAATGGCTGGCTGCTTTATCAGCACCTCTCCCTGCAGGCCCCGGTGGCTCCTAGAAGCACAACACCGCCCGCAGCCACCGCCGCTTCTACAAACACACCGTCTGGATGGGGGGGTCAGAGAGACGTAGCCAGGGAGAGAGTAGAGAAGGAAAGGAGGGGGGGATACGCTGTAGATATATAGGGAGTGGAGGAAGAATGGAGCAAGGCATGGGAGCTGGGTTAGTTTCAGCGTGGACCTCCAAGGCTGGGGGCCACGTCTTCACACAGCTACCTCAGCCACAGAGGATCCTGTCTGGGGAATACACACACTCAGACTGGCCTCCCTCAGCACACATCCATCAGACAGATATTAGAGTAATTCAGAGGTGATACATTAGAGAGAGTGCTGAGGAAACAGTGGGTGTTTGTGATGGACGCCTGCCTCTATTTCTCCGTTTGCTGAGGTAGTCACAGGGGCCTCTCTTTTTTCCGATCCTCTCAACATTTTTAATACCTCTCTAACCACTTTCTGCTTGAACGCTGTTGTTTTAACGTATTCTATATTAATACCAGACATATTTTATTGTTAATCGCTCTGCCCAAAGGATGGAGATGTATTTCTACCAAACACAGTGCTTTAAAGTTGCCACACTCTAATAGAAGTAATACATTATTTAGGCACTTAGCAAATCTCCGAATTGAGGAGATGGAAGGTCACTAGTATGGTGCTCCTGGTGTGTTTATTAGAGTGTCTCACAGTATCTTCCAAACGTCTAACTGCATCAATTATGGAGAAAAAAGTATTTTCTCACATAAATCCCACCGCAGGGTTATTATAAATTCAATTTATTTGCCCATAATTGTTATTGTTTATTGTTTTATGGTTTAAAATGTGTGTGTGTGTGTCGTCTCCCTCTAGTCTAGTATGAGGTGCAAGACCAAACGTTGACTAGACAACAGTTCATATAGTCAAACACCCAGAGAGAAAAACAAAGATAAAATGAGCAGAGGGACTGTAGACGATGATGAGTACAGCTCTCAGATGGGGACCTGGGCCGTCTGCAATGGGTGTTTACCTGAAGGACTGGCTATGGTAAGGGAAAGACCTTATTGGTAGGAACATCTGTACACTCCAGGGCTCAGAGGGAGGAACACAGAGGTAGGAACTTAGAGGGAGGAACTCAGAGGGAGGAACACAGAGGGAGGAACACAGAGGGAGGAACTCAGAGGGAGGAACACAGAGGGAGGAACACAGAGGGAGGAACTCAGAGGGAGGAACTCAGAGGGAGGAACTCAGAGGGAGGAACTCAGAGGGAGGAACTCAGAGGGAGGAACTCAGAGGGAGGAACTTGTCTGGATATCTGGATAGTTGTAGAATCATCCAGATTTTTAGATCTTACTGTACGGAATGAGTTATATGGGAGTGGTTTGAAAACTGGGAAGACAGAGAAATGTCCCGGTCAAGAATAACGACAGTAGAAAAACAATAAAATAGTGAGAGCTTCTTTTCACAAGGCATTAGCGGAGATTGTGGTGAATTGAGCCAAACAATTGGAAACCATTCATATGCGAATGTTGTTACTAAATATTTGGGAATATTTGGGAATTGATCATCATTGAATAGACTCTGTGAAGGAAAAAACTGCATGGAGAAAAATCCCCTAACGTAAGTTTTCACAAAATGAAATAGATTCTGTTGGATGTTTCATTATTAATTATTAGCATTATTTATTAATAGTTTTATTCAGGCCACTCTGAGAACACAATCTCATGCAGATGAGTCATTACCAGAATACATCAATACAGCAAAAATAATTACTGGGAAAAAAACATATTTGTGTCCCAAACAAACAGTATGTCAAAAGGCTGTGATAAAAACTAAAATCAGAAAAAAATAACATTATTTCCCAATCAAAGAAGAAATAGACCTCAATCAGTCTCTTATGATGCCCTAGAGACTGTTACAAGAAGAAACACTTAACAAAACCTTCAAAGCATCATCATTTCTCTTTAAGCGAAACCTCCAGTTTTACAACCATGAAGTCACAAGGCAATCAAAATTCTGCTTTTAGAGCAGATAAAAAAGAAAGCAGTCTTTCCTTGCTGTCAGGCGGCCTTATGTACAGTTTATCTAGATTAGACCAGAGGTATAGGGAACTAGAGAGGCATCTAGGGAACTAGAGAGGCATCTAGGGAACTAGAGGCATCTAGGGAACTAGAGAGGCATCTAGGGAACTAGAGAGGCATCTAGGGAATTAGAGAGGCATGAACTGGAGGTTCTGACAGTGTGTTGGTTAGGATCATGGTCCTTAACTGGGAGCCAGGAGACTGTGCAGAGGAGTGGGTAACATGGGAGAACTTGGACTGGTCAAACGCCAGGCTAACTTAGTTCAACTTTAGGCAATGTTTGTGGAACACCAGGCTATGTTGGATGAAGTCCAGGCTATGTTGGATGAAAACCAGGTTATTTTGTATGAAACCCATGCAATGTTGTATAAAAACCAGGCTATGTTGGATGAAAACCAGGCTATGTTGGATGAAACCCAGGCAATGTTGGATGAAACCCAGGCTATGTTGGATGAAACCCAGGCTATGTTGGATGAAACCCAGGCTATGTTGGATGAAACCCAGGCTATGTTGGATGAAAACCAGGCTATGTTGGATGAAAACCAGGCTATGTTGGATGAAACCCAGGCTATGTTGGATGAAAACCAGGCTATGTTGGATGAAACCCAGGCTATGTTGGATGAAAACCAGGCTATGTTATATGAAAACCAGGCTATGTAATATGAAAACAACAGAGAGTGGCAGTTTTAAATGCATACACTTGTGGATTTCTATGTGGTTGAATGTGGTCCACGTAACATTGATAATGTAAAGATATGATAAGGTGACTTCGTGCGGAGAGAGAAGAGGGCCTGGAACCGGTCATGGAAAACAGAACGATGAATTCTGTTCATGTACAAGATCTCAAAAAACAATACCGTATGCCTTCGATGTAGTCATGTTAAATCAAAAATATTACTGAACTTTTCCCCTTTTCTGTATTGCACTGTATGCTCTGGAGGCTTTAGACATTGTTAGTGTTAGCAATAGTTTGAATGTATAAATATTAAAGTAAACCATACTGTACGGTGTTTGTTACAGAAGAGAAGAATCATTCTGTTGTGGAATAGAATAAGTTTGATGGAATTGTCTGCACTATGAAAAGAAGGTTATTAGGTGTGAATGGGGAGCTGTTCATGATTGCCTTTCTTGCCTCCTTTTCCACCTGTGTCTGTCTGAGCTGTTAGCAAGGCTTTGATAGCCTCACTATTATGATACAGACAGGTAGGCCTGTGCCAGGATGATGGCATCAAAAACACCAGGCTGACAGCTGCTGACAGACGTCTCCTGACTGAATACACTCAATATACACCCTGGCGCCAGAGCCCCTCTGTCTTTCTGCGTCTCTCTCTCTCTCCCTCTGTCTCTCCCTGTATCTCTGTTGCTCCCTCTCTCGGAGTCTCTCCCCCTCTGTCTTTCCCTCTTTGTCTCTCCCATTTTCGCTGTCTCTCTTTCGATTGTTCTCCCTTTCTCTTTCTTTCTCTTCCACATCTCTCACTCTCCACATTGCTCTTTCTGCCATTCTCTATCTCTATATTTCTTACTCAGTATTTCTAGCTGTTTGCACACAAACATACACATAAACATTTAGGGCTGACAAACACAAACTCAGAGAGATCTGCCTTTTGCACACACACACACACACACACATTTCTCTGTTTGCAACTATGTTTCGTCAGCCCCAGTCAGCCAGCCTGTCTTCAGTGATACCATGTCCAACCTGAACCAACATTGCCACCTGACACACTTACATAATCATTCTAAACACATAATTACAAGTTGAAAGAGAATAGCTTTGCATGTCTCATCTGTCACTATCTCCACGCGTCTTTCAACTATACCTTCCCTCCTATGAAAGAACTCTTAGTCCTGGTATACCATCGTAGTAATACTTTTATGAAGTAAAATGAGTGTGCTGAGTGACTGAGTGACACATAACAAATACGACTCAAATGTCAGCTTGGGTGACAAATAAAAACAATGGCATTTTTACTAATAAGACCATGTTGAAATGGGCACATCTGAGACCTCTCATATACACAACCAACCTTCTAATGACCTCCGGATGTGTCCATGATCTCAAACCCAAATATCTTCTGGTAGTAGTCTCTCTGTACTAGCATTGAGCTCGTTGTCCAGGCTGTACATTACCATTAGAGTGTGTTGAAGAACAAGGAGACACTGGGGATATATTTGGAATCTCTCTTAAACAATCTTTGGCCCAGAACTCTTAACATAATGAGGGAAGGTCATTCTCCATAGCTCCTCATAAGGATGTTAATTGTCACCTATTCCCATGAGTGTGTCTGTACGCACACACACTCCCACACACACATACATCAGGCCTAGGGGTTCAGGGGTTACACTCAATTATGGTGAGGTAATCCACAAGCTCGGGGAATCCTCTATTAAAACTCGCCCAGATGTGTCCAGCGACTACCGTATACTCTGATGAGCCAAAGCATCAAGACCACATGCCTAATATGCTGTTGGTCCTCCTCCAAAACAGCATCAACCGGCTGAGGCGTGGCCTGTATAAACCCCTGTAGAGTGGACAGAGGTCATCACGGTCACTCTGACTGGTTTGAGACTACCTCATACACAGCAGGGTTCCATGCGTTGTGTGCTGTGACACATTCTTCACATAACCATCATGCCACAGTATTCATCAGTTCGGCTCAGACGGGACGGCCTTTGTTGCCCTCTCGCATCAATGAGGTCACACAACACAGGTTTGTGGTTTGTCCCTCCTCAGACCACAGCTAATAAGTTCTCACAACTGATCCAGACCGAGAGCACCACCACAAGTCTTGTAGTTTCAGAGATACTCTGACCCTTGTCGTCTGGCCATAGCAAGTTGGCCCTTGTCAAAGTCCCTCAGGTCAATGCAAACTTTGCACACTTGAATGGTACCAGATATCTGTCATGATACAGAAAGAGGTGTAAAATGGAGGTATGTTTAGGTACACCCAAATGTCCGGTCATGGATAAACAGTATGTTAGGTACACCCTAATGACCGGTCATGGATAAACAGTATGTTAGGTACACCCTAATGACTGGTCATGGATAAACAGTATGTTAGGTACACCCTAATGACCGGTCATGGATAAACAGTATGTTAGGTACACCCTAATGACTGGTCATGGATAAACAGAATGTTAGGTACACCCTAATGACCGGTCATGGATAAACAGTATGTTAGGTACACCCTAATGACTGGTCATGGATAAACAGTATGTTAGGTACACCCTAATGACCGGTCATGGATAAACAGTATGTTAGGTACACCCTAATGACCGGTCATGGATAAACAGTATGTTAGGTACACCCTAATGACTGGTCATGGATAAACAGTATGTTAGGTACACCCTAATGACTGGTCATGGATAAACAGAATGTTAGGTACACCCTAATGACTGGTCATGGATAAACAGTATGTTAGGTACACCCTAATGACTGGTCATGGATAAACAGTATGTTAGGTACACCCTAATGACTGGTCATGGATAAACAGTATGTTAGGTACACCCTAATGACCGGTCATGGATAAACAGTATGTTAGGTACACCCTAATGACTGGTCATGGATAAACAGTATGTTAGGTACACCCTAATGACTGGTCATGGATAAACAGTATGTTAGGTACACCTAATGACTGGTCATGGATAAACAGTATGTTAGGTACACCCTAATGACCGGTCATGGATAAACAGTATGTTAGGTACACCCTAATGACTGGTCATGGATAAACAGTATGTTAGGTACACCCTAATGACTGGTCATGGATAAACAGTATGTTAGGTACACCCTAATGACTGGTCATGGATAAACAGTATGTTAGGTACACCCTAATGACCGGTCATGGATAAACAGTATGTTAGGTACACCCTAATGACTGGTCATGGATAAACAGTATGTTAGGTACACCCTAATGACTGGTCATGGATAAACAGTATGTTAGGTACACCCTAATGACTGGTCATGGATAAACAGTATGTTAGGTACACCCTAATGACTGGTCATGGATAAACAGTATGTTAGGTACACCCAAATGTCCGGTCATGGATAAACAGTATGTTAGGTACACCCTAATGACCGGTCATGGATAAACAGTATGTTAGGTACACCCTAATGACTGGTCATGGATAAACAGTATGTTAGGTACACCCTAATGACCGGTCATGGATAAACAGTATGTTAGGTACACCCTAATGACCGGTCATGGATAAACAGTATGTTAGGTACACCCTAATGACTGGTCATTGATAAACAGTATGTTAGGTACACCCTAATGACTGGTCATGGATAAACAGTATGTTAGGTACACCCTAATGACTGGTCATGGATAAACAGAATGTTAGGTACACCCTAATGACTGGTCATGGATAAACAGTATGTTAGGTACACCCTAATGACTGGTCATGGATAAACAGTATGTTAGGTACACCCTAATGACTGGTCATGGATAAACAGTATGTTAGGTACACCCTAATGACTGGTCATGGATAAACAGAATGTTAGGTACACCCTAATGACCGGTCATGGATAAACAGTATGTTAGGTACACCCTAATGACTGGTCATGGATAAACAGTATGTTAGGTACACCCTAATGACTGGTCAAGGATAAACAGTATGTTAGGTACACCCTAATGACCGGTCATGGATAAACAGTATGTTAGGTACACCCTAATGACTGGTCATGGATAAACAGTATGTTAGGTACACCCTAATGACCGGTCATGGATAAACAGTATGTTAGGTACACCCTAATGACTGGTCATGGATAAACAGTATGTTAGGTACACCCTAATGACCGGTCATGGATAAACAGTATGTTAGGTACACCCTAATGACTGGTCATGGATAAACAGTATGTTAGGTACACCCTAATGACCGGTCATGGATAAACAGTATGTTAGGTACACCCTAATGACTGGTCATGGATAAACAGTATGTTAGGTACACCCTAATGACTGGTCATGGATAAACAGTATGTTAGGTACACCCTAATGACTGGTCATGGATAAACAGTATGTTAGGTACACCCTAATGACCGGTCATGGATAAACAGTATGTTAGGTACACCCTAATGACTGGTCATGGATAAACAGTATGTTAGGTACACCCTAATGACTGGTCATGGATAAACAGTATGTTAGGTACAACCTAATGACTGGTCATGGATAAACAGTATGTTAGGTACACCCTAATGACTGGTCATGGATAAACAGTATGTTAGGTACACCTAATGACTGGTCATGGATAAACAGTATGTTAGGTACACCCTAATGACCGGTCATGGATAAACAGTATGTTAGGTACACCCTAATGACTGGTCATGGATAAACAGTATGTTAGGTACACCCTAATGACCGGTCATGGATAAACAGTATGTTAGGTACACCCTAATGACCGGTCATGGATAAACAGTATGTTAGGTACACCCTAATGACCGGTCATGGATAAACAGTATGTTAGGTACACCCTAATGACCGGTCATGGATAAACAGAATGTTAGGTACACCCTAATGACTGGTCATGGATAAACAGTATGTTAGGTACACCCTAATGACCGGTCATGGATAAACAGAATGTTAGGTACACCCTAATGACTGGTCATGGATAAACAGAATGTTAGGTACACCCTAATGACTGGTCATGGATAAACAGTATGTTAGGTACACCCTAATGACCGGTCATGGATAAACAGAATGTTAGGTACACCCTAATGACCGGTCATGGATAAACAGTATGTTAGGTACACCCTAATGACTGGTCATGGATAAACAGTATGTTAGGTACACCCTAATGACTGGTCATGGATAAACAGTATGTTAGGTACACCCTAATGACTGGTCATGGATAAACAGTATGTTAGGTACACCCTAATGACCGGTCATGGATAAACAGTATGTTAGGTACACCCTAATGACTGGTCATGGATAAACAGTATGTTAGGTACACCCTAATGACTGGTCATGGATAAACAGTATGTTAGGTACACCCTAATGACTGGTCATGGATAAACAGTATGTTAGGTACACCCTAATGACTGGTCATGGATAAACAGTATGTTAGGTACACCCTAATGACCGGTCATGGATAAACAGTATGTTAGGTACACCCTAATGACTGGTCATGGATAAACAGTATGTTAGGTACACCCTAATGACCGGTCATGGATAAACAGTATGTTAGGTACACCCTAATGACCGGTCATGGATACACAGAATGTTAGGTACACCCTAATGACCGGTCATGGATAAACAGTATGTTAGGTACACCCTAATGACTGGTCATGGATAAACAGTATGTTAGGTACACCCTAATGACTGGTCATGGATAAACAGTATGTTAGGTACACCCTAATGACTGGTCATGGATAAACAGTATGTTAGGTACACCCTAATGACTGGTCATGGATAAACAGTATGTTAGGTACACCCTAATGACCGGTCATGGATAAACAGTATGTTAGGTACACCCTAATGACCGGTCATGGATAAACAGAATGTTAGGTACACCCTAATGACTGGTCATGGATAAACAGTATGTTAGGCACACCCTAATGACTGGTCATGGATAAACAGTATGTTAGGTACACCCTAATGACTGGTCATGGATAAACAGTATGTTAGGTACACCCTAATGACTGGTCATGGATAAACAGTATGTTAGGTACACCCTAATGACCGGTCATGGATAAACAGTATGTTAGGTACACCCTAATGACCGGTCATGGATAAACAGTATGTTAGGTACACCCTAATGACCGGTCATGGATAAACAGTATGTTAGGTACACCCTAATGACTGGTCATGGATAAACAGTATGTTAGGTACACCCTAATGACCGGTCATGGATAAACAGTATGTTAGGTACACCCTAATGACCGGTCATGGATAAACAGAATGTTAGGTACACCCTAATGACCGGTCATGGATAAACAGTATGTTAGGTACACCCTAATGACCGGTCATGGATAAACAGTATGTTAGGTACACCCTGATGACTGGTCATGGATAAACAGTATGTTAGGTACACCCTAATGACTGGTCATGGATAAACAGTATGTTAGGTACACCCTAATGACCGGTCATGGATAAACAGTATGTTAGGTACACCCTGATGACTGGTCATGGATAAACAGTATGTTAGGTACACCCTAATGACTGGTCATGGATAAACAGTATGTTAGGTACACCCTAATGACCGGTCATGGATAAACAGTATGTTAGGTACACCCTAATGACTGGTCATGGATAAACAGTATGTTAGGTACACCCTAATGACCGGTCATGGATAAACAGTATGTTAGGTACACCCTAATGACTGGTCATGGATAAACAGTATGTTAGGTACACCCTTATGACTGGTCATGGATAAACAGAATATTTTTTCCATAAAAGATGGGAAAGTCTGGAAAAATAAAGGTTTATGCATCAGCCACATGACTGTTTGAGATATGGAGTAGGATTAGATGTGATGCTTTGGACATATGAACACCACACAGGTGAAAAAAATGTTTCGGACTTGCCTGTAGTTTTTACCCGGTTACAATCCTTGTCTTATCCATTTTGCTGTTAAACACGTACGGAAACAAATTGAGCATCTGACGAATTACAACAAAAAAGGACCAATTTTGGTCACGAACTACTGCAGGTTTCCGTATTTTAGGAGTTGGATGATTTCGTCCAGATTGACTTGTAGTTGTGATTCAATAGTCACCGCTGTGATTACACTGTGGCTGTCATTATATATATTTTAAAATTGCCGCACTTGCCTACAATTAAATTTTCTTTACAAGGTTCACTTTTTACAATTTTATAGTCAACGAAAATCTAATATCTAGTGTACATCAGGGCAATATGCTTCATACAATATGTTCTGGGAAAGAAAAAAAAGACTATTTGTTTAGCTTTCAGAAGACAGAAGGTTTCCTTCATTTGCTCCAGCAAATCATAACCATCTCTGTGGTTCTCTGGTGAGGGAGCTTTTAATATGTCTGCTCAGGTTTTATGAATGTTTGACCTAAAACATAATCACTACGTTACGATGCTCAGTGATGTGAAAAACTGATTATATGGCTCGCAAATTCATTGCCAAAATATATGAGGAGCAAAGAATAGACTACACATCCCTTGGCTTAATTAGTCAATTATTAAATCCCGATTACATTTGATTTTATCGCCATTAGCAACTAGGGGCTGACAGTCTCTTTGTGTTAGGTCAATAACTGTCCCTCTTCCGCCTTATATACAATCTGGAATTCCAAAGTGCATTCATTTAAATATCCAGCATATGCATGGATTCTAGCCTGCTCCAAGTGAGCTAATAAAGCCCACAAATGATTCATGGCAGATGTATCCATAATTCATAATTGAATTACTGTTTGATGGAGTGGAATTTATTAATTGTGAGGACACATGTGGCGCGGTTATATTCCCATCTATCTCCGGTTGTTCTTCCTGTTTTTCTTTCGGCTTCTTTCGTGGGCAAATTGCTCACTGGGCTGTAGTTGGCCGCCATAAGGTTCAGTCACTATGTTGGTGCTAACACAATGTTACAACACATTATCTGCACACGCGGACGGGGCCGACACGAAGTGATGGGCACAATATGCATTTGCCTTTAAAACTTAACGGGGACTTTAATTTATCACGAGTGTCACACGAGCCTAGTGTAGTGAGTAATTATTTCACGGGCGGAGACATTAATGTATTCCCAGGCTACAGGGGGAGCTACCAGGCACTGACGATCCCTTCGTCTCTCTGTCTCTTCCCCCCCTGTTGATGACCAGGCCTGAGGTAGGCTAAATCCTCTTCGTCTGCTCATGGAAATAGCTTTGGGTTTTTGGAAAACATCAGATAAATGGTTATAATATGAAACCCGTGGCAAATTCCTAATAGCTCAGAAAATGCTAATCTCCACATACAATGTCTATTTTTTGTTGGTCAGTTCTTTATGCTGCATTTCTTTATGCTGCATTTCCCTGGTCATTGTGGTCCAGTATATTGTAGACCACAGACCTGGTCATAATGGTCCAGTATATTGTAGACCACAGACCTGGTCATAATGGTTCAGTATACTGTAGACCACAGACCTGGTCATAATGGTCCAGTATATTGTAGACCACAGACCTGGTCATAATGGTCCAGTATACTGTAGACCACAGACCTGGTCATTATAGTCCAGTATACTGTAGACCACAGACCAGGTCATAATGGTCCAGTATATTGTAGACCACAGACCTGGTCATAATGGTCCAGTATACTGTAGACCACAGACCAGGTCATAATGGTCCAGTATATTGTAGACCACAGACCTGGTCATAATGGTCCAGTATACTGTAGACCACAGACCTGGTCATTATAGTCCAGTATACTGTAGACCACAGACCAGGTCATAATGGTCCAGTATATTGTAGACCACAGACCTGGTCATAATGGTCCAGTATACTGTAGACCACAGACCAGGTCATAATGGTCCAGTATATTGTAGACCACAGACCTGGTCATAATGGTCCAGTATACTGTAGACCACAGACCTGGTCATTATAGTCCAGTATACTGTAGACCACAGACCAGGTCATAATGGTCCAGTATATTGTAGACCACAGACCTGGTCATAATGGTCCAGTATACTGTAGACCACAGACCAGGTCATAATGGTCCAGTATATTGTAGACCACAGACCTGGTCATAATGGTCCAGTATACTGTAGACCACAGACCTGGTCATTATAGTCCAGTATACTGTAGACCACAGACCTGGTCATAATGGTCCAGTATATTGTAGACCACAGACCTGGTCATTATAGTCCAGTATGGAGCATGGAGAAAAAAACGATGAGGAAACGTCTGCATCAACCATAATAATAATAATAATAATAATAGAAACTAAGAATAATAATAATAGAAACTAAGAATAATAATAATAGAAAGAATGAGAGTCAGTAAATGGAGGGAAACCTATGAGGAAGCATCAACCATAACTCTTGATTGTCTGTGGTGAAGAGTGAACCTCCTAATCATCCCCTCATCACTTCATCCGTTCATCAGTTTTCACCTGAGACCTAAGATGTGTTACTGCCCTGACCAATAAGCTGTCCTGACCAATAAACTGTCCTGACCAAAATGCTGCCCTGAGCAAGATTTTAGCTGGCGCCCCCCTATGCAACACAGCCAATTTGTATTTTTACTTTTTTACTCAGTTAGCGCCCCCTATGGATGAACGGCGCTCATAGCATTTGCCTATGCACTGTTTGCCTATGGACTGTTAGTGTGAAATGTCCCTGATGAGGATGAAATCAAATTCTCTCTGCTTCTCTCTCCCCCCCTCTCTCTCTCTCTCCCTCTCTCTCTCCCTCTCTCTCTCCCCCTATCTCCCTCTCTCACTTTCTCTCACACTCCCTGTCCCTCTCTCTTTCCCTCTCTCTTTCTCTCTCTCTTTCTCTCTCCCTCTCTCTCTCTCTGTCTACCCTCCACACCCTCACCTCCCCCCGCAGCTATCTCTTTTCTCCCCGGTATGTCTCCCTGCTCTTTAAGACAAAGGCTAATAAAGCCATAAATTCTGTGTCCTGCAGAAGGTATGGACGTTCTGTCTCCTAGACGCTGTTAAAGCCACCATAAAGCACGCTCAAAGTCATAGATAAAGATTTACAGTTCTTTAACATCCTCCTATTCTCCTAAATCACAGTGATAAGAGAATTAAGTGATGGGCTATAGGTTCTTTGTCCTTAGTCTATTGATTTTTTTCGCCCCTCAGAAGGAACCAGAACATTATAATTATTGAGCCCTGTCTGTTTGATTCAGGTTTACTAGTCTGAGGAGAAGAAGCGCTGCTCTCTCAGATTATAAAACAACACACCCGTTCCTCTATTAGATAATGGGCATCCAATTATGATTGGTTTACCTCGTTTTGGCAGACACATAGCTTATCTGTGTTCCATAAACAGGATGTGATTGGTGACAAATATCCGCAGAACGTTTCGCTTTGCCGGGGTAATGGTGGTTCTCATACATGCAGCAGGAATCTGCATACTGAGTGGGAATGTGTATTAAGGCAGGTTATTGATATATTAGGCTGCTGTGAATGGGAGCTGGGTTTATGCAGGAAACAATGCCTTTCAAAGATGCAGCCATGTATATAAAACTATCAGATTGAATCCAGCCTGTAGAGGTTGGCAGGAAGATGTCAGCATATACATATGATAAAAACATAAAATGATATACAATGCCCTCTGTTATGACTGGGTATTTATCTTTCTAAACCTTTATATGTTGAACCTGGATTTCGTATCAAACAATTCCTCTGAAATTGTATGAATCTCCCCACCAAATGTTGCCGTGTTACTGAAGTCTCATGAGTGTTGTCTAGTTCTAGGTTCAGAATCAAGCAACACTTCTAGCCACATGTCAAAAGAGACATCAACAGACATGCCCCAGAGGCTAGAGTACTGACAGAAATTCACTAGCTAACTAAAACATATGACAAAAACCGATTGCTTAACTTGTTTCATTCGGCAAAACCTTAAACATACCGCTCCAAACTATGTGAATTTGCAACTGTTACTGGAGGTTTGTGTTTACAACAGCGTATTCCTGAGAATTGTGGGAAACCTTCTGATGGCTAGCCAGTTATATAATCAGTAACATTAGCTTGCTAGCTTTTGGTGGAACATATTGAACTGTTTTTTTGTAATAGTTAGCATTACCCCTTTTTCCTTTTGCTTCTTGTGTTTGAGCTACTTAATCATAGCGACGTAAGTCAGTCAGCTAGGCTCACCAGGACAACCTAGGGATCCCTCCATCCTCATGTACCTGGGTTATCTCCCATATTATATCATTGAACATTGGACCCACCAATTTCCTCATACCAGATCTGCATTAGATGTTTATCAAGGTGGGCACAGCTTGTATGTGTATCTTAAAAACTGTCCTGTCTGGCAATAGTGAGCTCAGTAGTCTCTAAACGTAATTCTGATGCTGTAATAAACGTATCTTTAACTCTCCTTGCCATTCTCCGCTCTCAGCATTACACAGGAGTCTTGACACACGAGTGCTTAGACTGAGGTAAAACATGTCCCCCATCTGATACCTTGTTGCACCAACACATGCGCGCAAACATACACACATGAATGGTAAGTGCTCACAAGCACATCCGCTCAGAATCACATAAGCCCCCCCCCCCTCTTCTCACACACACACGCGCACAAACACGCACACACGCCTGGGGTGTCACAGTGCCACAGCCCACTTACCACAGCCTGACAGTTGGCCTCTTAACAAAGACGCAGGGAATATAATTAAATCATATTTACCTTTGATACCCAGCCAGCGATGTAATTAATTAATTCACCCAGGGTGTGCTGGAATAACAACACTCAGAGAGCGAGAGAACAAGGGGATAATTGAAGAGGGACCCCTGAGGAGGAAAAAAAACGACTTCTCGCCCACCCTTCTTTCCCACTCCGGCTAGCGTCAGAGCAAAGGGAAAAGTCAACCGGTCGTGTAGGTTCATTGTTCATGGGAAATAATAGCCGTGGCCTAATAACACCAGATTGTCCTGCCTCGTCACGTGTAGGGCCTCAGGCTTTTGGGACTAGTGCAGGAGTAGCTTTCACATGTCGCTCTAATTTGCCCTGACTTCTGACCTCTGCTGTGACTGTGATTGAGAGGTGAGGAAGACGACAGCAGCTGATGTATTTACTGTCACGCTGAGACAGAAATAGTTGGAGAGATCATTAGCATCTGCGGCTTGCAGCGATAGATGGTCCGATACACACACAGACAGACAGACACACAGACACACAGATGCAGACACACAGACACACAGACAGACAGATGCAGACACACAGACACACAGACAGACAGATGCAGACACACAGACACACAGACGCACAGACGCACAGGCGCACATGCAGACACACAGACACACACACACAGACGCACAGACACACAGACACACAGACACACAGACGCACAGACACATAGACACATAGACACATAGACACACAGACACACAGACACACAGACACACAGACACACAGACACAGACGCACAGACGCACAGACGCATAGACGCACAGACACACAGGCGCACAGACGCAGACATACAGACACGCAGACACGCAGACACGCAGACACACAGACACACAGACGCAGACACACAGACACACAGACGCAGACACACAGACTCACAGACGCACAGACACACAGACGCAGACGCACAGACACACAGACACACAGACACACAGACGCACAGACGCACAGACGCAGACATACAGACACACAGGCACGCAGACGCAGACACACAGATACACAGATACACAGATACACAGACGCAGACACACAGGGGCACAGACGCAGACATACAGACGCACACACAGATGCAGACACACAGACACACAGACACACAGACGCAGACATACAGACACACAGGCACGCAGACGCAGACACATAGATACAAAGATACGCAGACGCAGACACACAGATACACAGATACACAGATACACAGACGCAGACACACAGGGGCACAGACGCAGACATACAGACGCACACACAGATGCAGACACACAGACACACAGACACACAGACACACAGACGCAGACATACAGACACACAGGCACGCAGACGCAGACACATAGATACAAAGATACACAGACGCAGACACACAGGGGCACAGACGCAGACATACAGACGCAGACATACAGACACACAGACATACAGACACACAGACGCGCAGACACACAGACACACAGACGCACAGACATACATTTGTCTCCATCGTGTCTCTCTCTCTCACAGACACCTTTTTTCATTTCATGTAATAAAATCTTGTACAATTTTATTTTGTACAGAACTCTCACTCGGGTCAATTGTCACATAGTTTATCAGGAAATACAGCCTCCATAACAATAAGCCCAAGGCAACTACAGCAGCAAAACAACATTAGGCCACTGTAACACCACCTGAATGAGTTCTGTACATCTGTCTTTGTTAAATGATAAACCACACCTTTGTCCACAGTGAAGATCTCCAAGGCTGACATAAGTTGTTATAAAAAACATACAAATTAAACATTTCATTATCATTTTATGTATCTTCAGGAGTGGCTCAATAATATTTTATAGAAACTGTTTCCCTGGAATGTTTCTACCTCTATATGACCTTCTGTTTGTGCCTTCTGTACGCCAATAAAAACAGATATCTAAATCCATGTTTATTCGGCATCTAATTCATCATTCAGGTTGCTTTCTGCATCGCCACCATTTAAGGACTAGAAATAATGCCCTATTGTTTTCCGTCTTCGTTTGTAAATCACTGCCTCTCAGCAAAGTAAAAAGCATCCGAAACCACTTCTGTAAATTATCGCTGATAAATCACTGCTGGAACCGTGAGGGCGATGATTTATAACGTGGTGGCTACGGTGAGGTAATATATGGCTAGCAGATCCCCGGGGGATATGGTGAGATACATATGAACATTCATCAACTCACGCTCCAACCTGTGCCACCGTTAAATGCCACCAAATATTACATCATCTGCTGTTACCCGGTCCATAATTACACCGCATTCCCTACATTTGGGGTTCTACAGGTTTAGGCGCCATTTAGAGCGGCCCTGTGGTTCCTGTAGTGGAATACTATGCAGGTTGGGCTGCACGTTTATGGTGTATAGAGTCTTGTGTTTGACATGTGTGCGGTCTGGTCTCGGACAACAGCATTGTTGTGTTTCGACCTGTGTATACTTTTTGGGGTGTGTGGAGGGTCGCTGACCAAACAAGAACGCCACTGGACCACTCTTTTTGACTGTAGTAATGATAAAGACATCATAGGGTTTCATTGAAATTATTTCCGTCAAGGAAATAAAACCTGCTCTGTGTACCGCCCCTATGTTAAATGATTTTAGTGAGAGAAATTAGTTCCTCCTTGTCATTGAGTTACAACCATCAGCAGGGCTGGAGGACCCTCTGGCAGATCTGTGGTCACATCTTGCTCACAAAACGTAAGTCTCCTTGCTCTCTGACAGGCATTTTCTCTGACCGTATGGCGCCTTCATAATGGTTATGATATTTGTATCAAACGCACCCGACAATTAACAAAGACGTCTGGATTGTTTGGCCTTAACCCCAGGGTAAACACTTGCTCTCTCTCTCTCTCGCTCGCTCTTTCTCTCTTTTTCTTGATTTCTCGGCCTTCTTCCTCTTTTTGCGGTCCAGGGGCCGTCGTTCAGCCCAGTGATTTATTTGAGCAGAAAAAGCCTTGTGACGTTCCTGAGGCGTCTGGGGCAGTCTGGGGGAGGCTATGAGGCCCCTGGTATTGAATGCTCCAGTGCCGTTTGCATGAAGTCCAGAGCCCCTTGCAGCCATGATAAATGTCAAGATCAACAAACGTCCCCTAAATAAGACAGAGGGCTGCCAAGGACATCAGCCACATACTGACTCCCGGAGCGCAACGATCAGCTACTTGCGCTCTCGCTATCTGTATTTTCTCCATCTATCTTTTTCTCCCCTCTGTTTATCTTTGCATCTCTTGTCCTCAATCTGTGTGTTTGTGTGTCTGTTTGTATGACTGTATGTTTGTCCAAAAACCAACTAACGTACATGGAAATGAAACAAATGTATTTTATCGGCTCACAGATGAAGGATACTACAGTTTCACCCCTGTGTGGGTGCTTTATCCGTTCTCCACATGCAGGACAGAGAATGTGAAGATCATGAACGCTGTTTTTAGATTTTCAAATGGTTTAAAGACAGAGGTTCTTCATTAGAATGGTAACCTAGGGAATGTTGGTTGGACAAAATAATAAAACTATTGTCCAGTTTGACTCTGAAACACCAAATACTAACTTGTAGTGTGCAGTGTTATGTTTTTTGAGTACACTAGAAAGATTCTGCACACATACAACCTGAACCTTTTGTTTTAATTATTATCTGAGTTTTGTAAATGTGTAATGCTTTTAAATTTGTTTTATATTGTAATTGTTTGTTTGCTACTTTCCCTCCTTTAATACAGTAACTGTACGGTGTAGAGCCATCCATCATAGCATTACTCAGTGCTGCCACCTGATGGACAAAGCCTGCTAGTATAGAGGTGAACAACCATGGTATCAGAAACAGCTGGTGTTCTATATAATATATAACTGATTCCACCAAGTATTCATCTAGATTAGATAAATCACTGGAACCCAAACCTGTACACCCTGTAGCTCACCAGTAAATGTAAAAATGTCAATACAAGCACAACATCAAAGAATGCAAATACTGTGTGTGTGTGTGTGTGTGTGTGTGTGTGTGTGTGTGTGTGTGTGTGTGTGTGTGTGTGTGTGTGTGTGTGTGTGTGTGTGTGTGTGTGTGTGTGTGTGTGTGTGTGTGTGTGTGTGTGTGTGTGTGTGTGTGTGTGTGTGTGTGTGTTGTCATTGAAAGCCCCACTGGCCCCTGGCCAACACACACATTGGGTTATTCTCCCAAACACACACAGCACACAACCTCCCAAATCTTTCTTCAAAGAAAAGAAAATAACCAGATGCGCAAGTAGACAGTCACGTTGGCTTATTCTATCTGTACAGCAACTAGGCACCTTCATCAAATCCTGTCATCTGAGGACTTGTCTAAATCATTCACAAACACTCACTTGAAAGTATGATTTTGATCAGTTGATCAACTCACTCCCCTCCTTTTGGATCTCCTATTGGTTCTGAATGTGAGGACAGAATGGGTTACAGATCAGGCCTCAGCTCTGTGTCAGTTATTTGGCATTCTGGGGATGTCCAATCCTGTCCTGTATATCTCAGCTGTTCTCACTGGTGTCACCCTCCATTGGACAGAATGCATCTCAAACTGACACTGAGGAAGAAAATAGAAACCTCTATTGTTTGGCGACACCTTCCGCCCCAACCTTCTGGAACATTCCAAATCTTCTGTTTAATTCGCTGCAGCGGAGGTTTGTCTGCGCTCCTAGCTCGCTGCTATTCTCAGAAGATTATAAACGTTGACGTTATGACAGCTCTCTGTGAATCTGATGTTGACCACACTCTACACTATGGTCATCCCAGATAGGAGATACCAAACTACTTCTCTATGACATAAAACATGCGCCATGACAACAGCACGCAAACAATTGTCCCACATGCACTCAGCAGGATTAAACGAACGTGTAAATTATGGCACTTCTTCCGTCTTTCACGAAGAGCCAATCCATTGTTTTGCGCAACCATCCACCCGTCTCGCGGACTTCACTGGCACCACTCAGAGTTGGCCCGGCCCAGGCCGCCGGTGTGCCCTGCTATATATCCACTCTTCCTGGCTATGACCGCCGCGCTTGTAGCCTTCAACTGCCTCCCTCTCTCTCATCTGTCTCTCTTTCTCTCTACCCCCTTCTGAAGGAGCGAGAGAGGGAGGGATTTATTGTGCTTCGGCTGGAGGCTGATGACAGCCCTGCTTGTAAAACGTATTTTGGCATGTACACAGGTTTTACTGGAACACCTCCTGTCACACGACACCCATACATCATTAGTAGAGGAGAAGGCTCCAACACAGGAACCTGCCTTAACAACCCCTTCTGCATTGTTTTCTCCTCAAGGGCCCAGATTTTGGAGAGAGGATCCAAAACTGACAACACCTGACAGACATATTTGGGTTTGTCAGTGTGATGTTTGATGGAACCCGGTTCTATCTCTGTCCGTCTATCAAATAGATTCTGAAGGATGGCAAGTGTGTGCCATTGACAGCCATGAAGATGTGTTGTATGTCTACCTAAGATAACCTTTCCTATTCGACATGCTTGGAAAATCATATTTCCACCTGACCTGCATGTTTAATGTAAAACAGCAGACTTCTCAGACACCTGTCTAACTCTACCTTATCCCTCATGTCCTAACCCAGGACTTTAGTACACTGTGGACTTAGCACACAAAGAATTTAGCACACCATGATACATTTAAATCTGCTATTTGGGAGGTAAGAGCAAAGGAAACAGTAAAAAGAAAATACTCATAGGTGTTGAATGTTGAAATATACGTCAAATTAGCTGCCTGCTCTCTGGCCCACAAACAGATTTGAACAAAAAGTGCTATTAAAAAATCTCCACTGAATTTCTAAATGTGTTTTATGCCTTTAAGTCAAAACTACCATTCTATCCTTGTATCTCTTCACCCGTAACCCATATCTCTCTTCTAAACTCGTAACAAAAACATCCCATCTCTCTGTCTCTCTCTTTCTCTCTCTCTCTCCTTGTCTCTGCTTGTCTCTCTCTTATTTTTGTCTGGCTAAACCACAGCAGCACATCCAGCATCCATGTCCTGGCCTCCCTCCAAGTCTTTCACCACTCCTTGCAGGGAGTATGGGAGAGTTCTGTTACCTGTCACCTAACTCCCAGTATGATTGGTGACAGGGTTGCCTGACCAGAACAATTGCATTAACAAGTTGCCTGAAGGCCTTGGCTGTCAGGGAACCCACTGATACCATGTGAGATCTTTATTAAATTACAATTATGAGACAAGTCTTCTTGTTGTTTCACCTTTCCTGCCCACAGACCGGAAGGACAGGAAGGACATCCCTGCAGCCTGGATACGGTCACATGACGGCAGATTGGGTCTGGCTAGTACTGGATACGGTCACATGACGGCAGGTTGGGTCTGGCTAGTACTGGATACGGTCACATGACGGCAGGTTGGGTCTGGCTAGTACTGGATACGGTCACATGACGGCAGGTTGGGTCTGGCTGGTACTGGATACGGTCACATGACGGCAGGTTGGGTCTGGCTAGTACTGGATACGGTCACATGACGGCAGGTTGGGTCTGGCTAGTACTGGATACGGTCACATGACGGCAGGTTGGGTCACATCTGCATGGCTGGTACTGGATACGGTCACATGACGGCAGGTTGGGTCTGGCTAGTACTGGATACGGTCACATGACGGCAGGTTGGGTCTGGCTAGTACTGGATACGGTCACATGACGGCAGGTTGGGTCTGGCTAGTACTGGACACGGTCACATGAAGGCAGGTTGGGTCTGGCTAGTACTGGACACGGTCACATGAAGGCAGGTTGGGTCTGGCTAGTACTGGATACGGTCACATGACGGCAGGTTGGGTCTGGCTAGTACTGGACACGGTCACATGAAGGCAGGTTGGGTCTGGCTAGTACTGGATACGGTCACATGACGGCAGGTTGGGTCTGGCTGGTACTGGATACGGTCACATGACGTCAGGTTGGGTCTGGCTAGTACTGGACACGGTCACATGACGGCAGGTTGGGTCACATCTGCATGGCTGGTACTGGATACGGTCACATGACGGCAGATTGGGTCTGGCTAGTACTGGATACGGTCACATGACGGCAGGTTGGGTCTGGCTGGTACTGGATACGGTCACATGACGGCAGATTGGGTCTGGCTAGTACTGGATACGGTCACATGACGGCAGGTTGGGTCTGGCTAGTACTGGACACGGTCACATGAAGGCAGGTTGGGTCTGGCTAGTACTGGATACGGTCACATGAAGGCAGATTGGGTCTGGCTAGTACTGGATACGGTCACATGAAGGCAGGTTGGGTCTGGCTAGTACTGGATACGGTCACATGACGGCAGGTTGGGTCTGGCTGGTACTGGATACGGTCACATGACGGCAGGTTGGGTCTGGCTAGTACTGGACACGGTCACATGACGGCAGGTTGGGTCACATCTGCATGGCTGGTACTGGATACGGTCACATGACGGCAGATTGGGTCTGGCTAGTACTGGATACGGTCACATGACGGCAGGTTGGGTCTGGCTAGTACTGGACACGGTCAACTGAAGGCAGGTTGGGTCTGGCTAGTACTGGATACGGTCACATGAAGGCAGATTGGGTCTGGCTAGTACTGGATACGGTCACATGACGGCAGGTTGGGTCTGGCTAGTACTGGATACGGTCACATGACGGCAGGTTGGGTCTGGCTAGTACTGGACACGGTCACATGACGGCAGGTTGGGTCTGGCTAGTACTGGATACGGTCACATGACGGCAGGTTGGGTCTGGCTAGTACTGGATACGGTCACATGACGGCAGGTTGGGTCACATCTGCATGGCTGGTACTATATACGGTCACATGAAGGCAGGTTGGGTCTGGCTAGTACTGGATACGGTCACATGACGGCAGGTTGGGTCACATCTGCATGGCTGGTACTATATACGGTCACATGAAGGCAGGTTGGGTCTGGCTAGTACTGGATACGGTCACATGACGGCAGGTTGGGTCTGGCTAGTACTGGACACGGTCACATGACGGCAGGTTGGGTCACATCTGGATGGCTGGTACTATATACGGTCACATGAAGGCAGGTTGGGTCTGGCTGGTACCGGATACGGTCACATGAAGGCAGGTTGAGTCACATCTGGGCTGGCTGGTACTGGATACAGTCACATGAAGTCAGGTTGGGTCACATCTGGATGGCTGGTACTATATACGGTCACAAGAAGGCAGTTTCAGTCTGGCTGGTACCGGATACGGTCACATGAAGGCAGATTGGGTCTGGCTGGTACCGGATACGGTCACATGAAGTCAGATCTGATCTGGGATCAGGTCCCTTTTGCATAACTCATCCGGGGTCAAACATGGGTTATATAACAGAAATTGTACTCTGAGATTCTTTGGTGAACACAACCTCAGTCCAACAAGAAATATGCACCGATAATGTAAAGCTCGGGAATAATGCATAAAACCTTTGATTGTTCCAGAAATAAATAAACTGTATTTTTGTCTTTGTTTCAATATCACGGGCACATTGATGATAAAACGACCTGGTGGCATGTCATTACTCTGGCCTGCAGATTATGAACCCAACCCAGTCTGGATCTGGTCCACACAGCTGATAGGTGGGTCTGCCTGGTTCACATTAAGGATATATATTGTCAAGTGAGTCCAGCAGGAACAAAGTGGATAAACATTTCCTCTCAGCAACCAGCCTCGGGTGCGTTACAGATATTTATGAGCCGCGTATAAACACATAAATTGGGGCCGAACGGAAACTCAAGTTCGATCCGGGCCTCGATGCAAGTCACTGCGACGCCGGATACTAACTCACGGGCGCGGATAACGACAGCAGAGTGTGAATATGATAATGTGCTATAGGCTTTCTGTTGGCTAGGATATGCCCGGCACTTAGGCTGTGTGTGGGCTGTGCATGTGACACATGCAGAGAGGCAGCTAGCGAGCGAGCTAGCGAGCGAGCTAGCTAGCGCTCAGCGGCGATCAATAAAACGCCACCAGGTTGGAGATTTACGGGACACGCCATCGATCAATTAGGAGCTGACTTCTCAGACTGCTCAGAGATGCCATGGGGGGTTCTAACTAAATCAGACGCACAGTAGAATTACTGTATTGTACCAAAGGCAAACCTGTGTGTTTAGGCTCAGTGAGTGACCGGCCACGCTTTATACAGGCTGAACTGAGTCTAGAACTGAGATGGACTACGTGTGAACAGCCACTCTTGGGGAAGTTATGGTCGCATTATGTGCAGTCAAGCCATTTGGGTTTTTGCTGTTATACGGAAAAAATGACACGGTATGGATAATATATTTTGTAATATATTGCATGTGAGAGGAACGACCTTGTGAAAGGCAGTGTGACTACCTCAGCAGTCACATATTAAACAGTCCACTACCTGTGTAAAAGAGTTTAACCGTAACTGTGATGGCATTCCAAGAAGTAATAGAACTATAATTCTTCATTCAAGCACGGCCATTTTATTACTGTTTTTCTACTTATTAGAATAATAAGAGGTCATCTGCGCTCTCCTAATGTCCTTTAAACCGCAACTGTTTTTAGACTGACGCAGAAACACAGGCGACACAAAGACAACAACGATGGATGAGATGGAGGGAGGGTAGATTTTTTTATTTACCCTTTATTTATTTAACTTATTAGTTAATTAGATGGAACAACAAAAGCGATCAGGATTAATGAGGCGTACAGAAATAGAAGAGAAAGAGAGGGGTGGATGGAGAGGCTTAACGCCGACAGGGAGAAACAGAGAGTACAGGAACATGGGAGACACAGGGAACAGGAATAAAGCGTCATCTAGCAGGAGTCTGTACCTATCACTCAGACAGAGCACTTGTCCCAGCATGCTCCAGCAGATGATTAGCATACATATTCCGTGTGCCGCTAGGCCATAAATCTACGTCACAATTTAATTTTGCCGTCATTAATCAATCACCCGGCAGAGAGTGGGGCGAAACAGCGCAGTTTGCTGCACAATATATCACATTAGTACCTGAAATGTTTACTAAGATAATGGCAGACAACAGCAGAGGGTGAGATCTAGTGCTCCTGCGTTCTTTAAATTAAAACCACGCCCACTCGTACAGCCCTCTCTTCCTCTCTGTGAGGAGAGAGGCAGCGAAGTCTAACGGTGGGCTTTTCACATCCCAATAAATTATTTTATTGTCCTCTTCACATAACCTCCTTTATATCTAATACGTTGGGCAATGTTCTTTCCCTGTTATATTGACTTTGTCTCTTTAAGGTTCGCATTGGGCCAGAAAGCGGCAGAATGCTTTACATACTTTGTAGATTACTTTGTATCACTTTGTATCAACGTATGACCAGAGAAAACGCTTGCTCAGAGGAAATCTCCTGTCAAGGACAGTTAGCGTTGGTGACAGGCCTGTATGACAAATAGACTGTGCAGTCAACGAAGAAAAATGTAATAGCTCATTTAGGGTGAACCTCAATTATCTCCGTGGAGAAATGGAATATATTAGATTATGATCTAAAAATTGTACCAGTAATAGTACACTATAATATCACAATGATTAAAAAGCTATAACACACACACACACGCACACACACACACACACAGTCAGAAGACATTATTCCCTGTCTCACATAAACTAGAATACACATAAAATACCCAAATACGGAGGGTTGCCTTAGCCTACTGTGATTAAGTGTAGATGAGCTGTCTGGTTGGCTGGTTGGCTGCTAAATAAATCAGTAATTACAGTTTGGTGGAGATGAATTAGCATGCCTTCTAATTAAAACAGGTTGATCATGTTGCATTGACACTAAATTGGAAGAATTTTTTTTTTTATTTAACTGAAGAAGTGACACAGCGGCCATCTTGGTGTTTGTGTGTGTAAGCCTGTGTATGCGCGTGTAAAAGGATGTTCTTTGCAAACACAAGTGACCTTCCTCCCTGAAGCATCTCCACCGGCTGTGCTTTAGGCAGCACATGTGCAGAAACTTCAAAATGATGTGCAAGTTTCACCTCTCTATGGAATAGATGTGCATGCTATTGTCCTAGAGGAGAGGTTTAAACAACAAGCAACTTGCCACAGGTATACATTTCTGCCTACCTGGAGCTGTCTGATGTGGGCAGTCAATAAAACTCACAGGCTCTTGTCTCACATTAATGACACGCATGCTACTGGATTCCTATCGACACGTTATTCTGAAGATCATCAGCAGTGATAAGCTCATCCTGGTGTATGGTTGTGTGATACAGGTGGTTTCGTTGCTCAGCCGCTCTATTGTTATTCCGGTATGTATTAGCGTTTCATAATAGGTAATATGTACAGGTAACCAGGGGGTTTAGTAAACCCTGTGGATATTCCCAATCAACAGCAGTTAGGAATGCTTCCTACCATTGTGGTCTCGTAGAAAACAGTACATATGAGTTCAATAGCTCTGGGATTGAAAAGTTAAAAACAAGGGACTGAATTGAACTTACATCACAATAACTACTTTTACACCAGTAGGCTGAACAGTAGATGTGGATATTACACTAAACAGATTTATAGCTCTTTACTATCCCTTTTCTCATTCACTTCTGTATCCACACCAGACACCCTTAAATCTTTCTGACAGTCTCCTGCTGGCTCAGACTCACTCTACCGAATAAGTTTATTCAGAGAGACACATTCAGTGGACATTCATACAACGGTTCCGATCTATATATATATATATATATATATGAATGTCCTGTAGCACATAATGTGTGCTGGTGTAGCACACTAGTTTGTTAATACTTCCTGTTGTCTCCAGTAACATACTCTAGAATAGTGTGTATCTTGACTGTGAGATTTCGTGGGGCTCGTATAGGACACACTGTGGATTGGAGGGCAAGAGAAATCAGAAATATACATGTGATAGATTTTAATGTGGTCCAATTAATAAAACATTGTTTTCTATTGACCGCTGAAAAATGTATTAACTCATCACATTTGGATAGTTGAATCTGTACCAACATGTCAAGTACGTTCTTGATTATTGCCAAACATTTGGGAACAAATGTACTGCTTTTATGGCTACTGTAGGTACAGTAACTATTGAGCCAGTCTGAAATCATTATATGATTAGGACGACTCTTTTAGGTGTGGCTATTGTTAAAGCTACAATTTCACTAAATCATTGGAGCTTTACTGAACCTAATCTGTTGAATTATTCTAAAGATATTCTGCCTCATTGGTGTAAACATGTAGTAGAACAAACAGGAGCGTATAGAACTAATGACAATACATTGTAGAAGTAGAGAAAAGGACATTAATTTGTCTAAATTAAATTGCAATTGTAAAAAGTTCTAACATTTGTGTTCAACTGGGTAAAGGTTGTATCCTGTGATAGTAGACATATTCAATTCACACATCTACAGTGATTGTTTTAATAGCATTATGCATTTTTTCAATTAAATCCCAGCATATTAGCTGTTGGATTTCTCCCCCAGTGTTGAGATGTATACAGAGTTCGCCTGTTCGGCAGTGATATAAACCTGTTCCTAGTACAGTTTCCCCAAAGCATCAAGTAAACAGCATGTGCCCAGCCTCGCTCTCCTGTATACAGCCCACACCCCCCTTCTAGATTGGGCAGATTCATGTATTTTATTCCACTCTGCAGCGATCAGCTCTGCTCGGCTGGACGCACCATCGCCTCCTGATTATTGAATTTTTATGGCCAGGTAATTAATTGTAGATTCCCTGTTTTGTTCTATTTCTTCCTCTCTGACATTTTAATTTCGACAAAAAGCTGCGGTCTCGGCGCGGTCCTTCTCTGGAGATCCTAATGGCCTATAAAACACCATGACTTATAGATATGGTGGGGACTTCACTCCGCCAATGATTGTTTGAAACCTTGCTGATCACAGAGAATTTAGTCCCCCTCTCTATTTCCTCCGTCTCCTCCCGCCTCCTCCTGACTCCTCCCCTATACCCCCCCCCCCCCCCACATCCTGAATTCATTTCTTGTCAATTAAATGGAGGCTATAAGGCATTCCCGTGTGAAGAATGAGAATCTATCAACGTGTCATCGAACGGGGATTCATTATTGGAAGCGGCCTGGTTACTTTTGAAAAAGCGAGCGAAGCAGCGAGGCCATTACTCCTTAAAGACGATTGTCGTGACTTGACCGGGCATGGGAAGCAGGGAGTGCGTCCTTAGTTTGCATCGCCACACGTCCCATTTAAGGGCGAACGGGGAATCAATCGCAGCACAGGGTGACAGGTGCCATATCTCAGTGCAGACAGGTCTGAATGCTTATATCAAATCAGAATCCTTAGGCACGGCTGGGGCCATTAGTTACCTGGGTGTCAGAGGCTCCGAGCTCTGTAAAGAGGCCCGGGAAGAAGAGACAGAGATCAGGCGTGAATCTCAAAAAGCAACCTATTCGCTTGCCATAGGGTTCTGGTTGAAATAAGTTGACCATGTAGGGAATAGGGCGCAATTTGGGATGAATGCCGGGACAGAAAAGCAGGACCAAAATGCCTGGATGGTTGCGGATATGTGCTGAGGTGAGCTAAACTGAAATCCAGTTTTTCGGACTAATACAAGTGACACTTGTCCACGATTCTACAATCATTTATTGGTTCTACAACAATGTAAAAAAAAATCAGAATCACTGATGTGAATATTTACGTGTGATTGCCAATTTTTTTCTGTATATGTCTACATTCCGTTGTATGTAATGTAATATATTTATTTTGCATTCAACATTATTGCTATTATTACGTGTCCACTTACTGAGAGGCGTTTTGATTAGAAAAAGCCCAGTGCAATGATTCACACACACAAACACACAAGCACACACGCACACACACACACACACACACACACACACACACACACACACACACACACACACACACACACACACACACAGAGACAGGAACAGTGATCCCTCTTGTTGCTCGAAGCCTGTTTGTGTGATGTATGTCCTAAGGAGAAGATCTATTCAGGAGTGTTTATTCATCATTCCACCCTGCCTCTCTCCTTCTGTCCTCTCCTTCCGTGCCTCCCTCTCTTTTTTCTCTTTCCTCTCCTCACTCCCTCTCACCTCTGTCACGTCATCATGGCACTGTTTTCTGCTGTGTAAGCAAGAGTCTACATATCACATATCACTTCGAAAGTGTACCCCCGTAACCTAACCTTCAAGAGTTCTGCCCTGCACCAATTCCACAGTGCCTTAATGGTGGGTGCAGTTACCATATTTCAGATCTAATTGGGTCGAGGCTACGCAGCCAATTTGAGTCAGGTAGTTTGGAGGAGAGAGTTCCTCTGTGACATTGTTACGGTGTCCGGGTGTTGTCTCTCCTGCTGCCAGGTGTTGAGTACCTCAGTGGGTGGATGTGCTTGTGTGTGTGTGTGTGTGTGTGTGTATGTGTGTGTGGAGGAGACTGTGTGTGAGCAAGGGTACATCTGTGTGTCAACTTCTGTCCCTACATTAGTGTAATCCACAGACTAAACTCCTGTCTCTACATTATTGTAATCCACAGATCAAACTCCTGTCTCTACATTAGTGTAATCCACAGATCAAACTCCTGTCTCTACATTAGTGTAATCCACAGATCAAACTCATGTCTCTACATTAGTGTAATCCACAGACTAAACTCCTGTCTCTACATTATTGTAATCCACAGATCAAACTCCTGTCTCTACATTAGTGTAATCCACAGATCAAACTCCTGTCTCTACATTAGTGTAATCCACAGATCAAACTCCTGTCTCTACATTAGTGTAATCCACAGATCAAACTCCTGTCTCTACATTAGTGTAATCCACAGATCAAACTCCTGTCTCTACATTAGTGTAATCCACAGATCAAACTCCTGTCTCTACATTAGTGTAATCCACAGACAAAACTCCTGTCTCTGTGTAATGTCTGTTTAGAGTTCAGATGACCTGTAGAGATGATGTTTGGAGATACGCAGTATGATATATATAAATACAATATGTATTACATGCATGTGGCAATTTGTGCAAATGTGTAACGATTATTTAGATTTCAGGTGTAAATGCCACACCGGATGAACATGCATAAACCGGTATATTTCGATTCGATTTTAGTGCGAAAACACATGTACAATATAATGCGGGGCACTTATCGTTGCATTTATTTAGCCCGCGTCAAACACCAGACGTATGGAGCCATTTTCTTCCTGGCATGCAGTGAGGGAGAAGCTGGAGCGCAGCTAGAGATGTAAACGTCAGTGTGTGTCTCCTTAACACTCCATAAACGTCTGGGATTGGGCCCTTCTCTCTCACACAGTCGATTGGCCATCTAATGAGGAGAGGCCCTTACCATAACGCTACAAGATTCACTGCTGTTTGTGTTTCTCTGGGGGCCCTCATGCTAGCACTCTCATAATTCCAAGTGAATAAATGTTTTCCCGATAACAAGCTGAAATAACCTGTCGGCTTGACGTTAACGCGGACAAGAGGAATCGCACAACTAGCTGTCATCCAGGATTTATCCCGGAAAAACCTAGGAAACATAAGCCGAAAGGGAAAGGAATCTAACCTGCTCTCCTCTCAGTGGCGCATATTTACCTCACTCAAATAAGGGACATGTTTTTGTGTATTTCCTCAGCAAGTTTGTCATGGCTCTTCACAGTTCTTTTCCTTCCCGAGGACCCACTGTATCATCTCTAACTGTCCCGTTAAAACAACACTTACCTTGTTAAGGTACTGGAAGTCAGATAGAAGTAAAGTCTAATAGATGAAGGCTGTGGATCCTAACAATGTCATTTGTCGCCGAGAGGACTTCGCGCTGAAAGACTCAGTTTGCTTGGTGCAATACGGTCAGCAGATTGTGATGCGATGAATTCATCGAAAAGAGGACAACCAATCAAAACAAATCGTGTAAATGCCTCCCGCCCCCTCACAGACCAATCAAGGCCTGGTCTCCCAGGGTCTTCATATTGAAAACTTGGTTCCAGGGGGGTTTACGCCGGTCCATCTGCACCTCTGTTGCAATATGTCATAACCATATGAGGCAGTAGGCTGTGCTAACATTAATATAACCTGATTAATAACTTCCAGTTTAGTTACTGTATAAAAAGGTCTAATTGCCTTGCATAGTATAATTGACCTTAAGGCCTGGCGGACTTAACTATATTTTGCCCATTTTATTGCTCCCAGAATCCTCAGCAGTGCTGTCAGTGTCCGATGACATCACACACCCATGGGGACCCCCCCGATTCTTCATCCGTTTCCCTCTGTCTTTCTTGAGCAAATGTATAATTTAAACCATTAACCACCCCCAGCTCTTTCATTAGAATGAACTATATCATCCTCTCCCCAGTGACCTGTGTGCGAGAGAGAGTGAGAGAGGGAGAAAGAGAGGAGAGAGAGAGAGAGAGAGAGGGGAGAGAGAGGAGCGAGTGAGAAAGAGAGGAGTGCGAGAGAAAGAGCGGAGAGAGAGAAAGAGCTGGCGAAAGAGAGAAAGAGAGGAGAGAGAGAGAAAGAGCAGGCGAGCTATGTGTTACTGAGGGAGAATATGTCAGGTGACAATGTGCCTAGGTAAAATATAACTTAATTTATACTGCTAATGTAGTACATTGATTCTCTGTACAGAAAATAAAGGACAACATATTTTTGGGAACTCCACATCATTAAGGTTTAATAATTTAGGACCAGTTAGCACAATAATGCATGTATGCTAAGTGAAGGTATGTGACAGTTTCTGTGATTAATGCAATTAGAAACCACTGCAACTTACATAAAATACTAATAGAAATGTTATTTTGCGAAGGCATTGGAGCTGGAGCGATGGTTTACCCTGCAGCTCTTTATACTGAAGAATTAAAATGTAAAAAAACAAAACAGAGCCAATATCTTACAGTTGTAACCAGAATACTAACAACCCTACCTAGTTTAGCTTTCATCGTCAATCTTCTTGCTCCGAACCCACTACTCTGTTATAAATGGATTCCCGTTTCGCAATTACCCTCTCCCCCCTTCAGATGTACAATTACGTTTTAAAATTAACAGTCATTCCATGGTGACAATGCACATTCTAAATCCTTGTGAACCGTTTCATTTTATCGGTAATTTGGAGGCATGGCTCCATTCATTACCCATGGTGCATACTGACAGCCATTAGCCAGGAATAATATGCTAACTGGAACCACAACAGAGTGTAGCAGGGCTCTGAGCCATATGCTATGTCTCACAGTTGGATGCTACTGCTAGACTCCTTCGGTTGGGAAAATGGAAATGCTTAACCAAATCTGTTACTAACAACGGACGTTTTGTTCATTGTTGAACTCGTTATCATTTGTTCAGCAGAATTTAGAGCAAATACTGACTGACGGTTGTAAATATGATGTGAAGTATTTGCTGGTTTGCTGCTCAGGGAAATTATTAGGGTCGTACTTACTTAGACGTTACAGTGGCTTAAAAATTATCCATCTCAATACACTAATATATATAACTTGTATGTTACTTGTCAATGGAATATAGAGTAGAAAGTAAATGCCATCTATGACTGTATAATACTCTCACAAGGATATCCTGTGGAATGATTTTCTAAGGGTTGTGCTCAGCAAACTATGCTGTATGTTTTAAGGTTTCTGTAAATGATGAAGTAAGTTGTCTTTTCTCATGAGCCTTGCTTGTATTTGAAATACAGGTGACCATAGCCTTTTCTGAAAGAGAGAAATGTATTGAGAGAGAAAGAATTTAAAAAACGTCGATAAAATTCTAATGATTATTGTATAGTTTGTACTACATCTTTGTAAAATGTGAAATATCTTTTAACCACAGCAAGCTAGCCCTTCCGGTGTGCCCAGTGTACCCAGTGTGCCCAGTGTGCCCAGTGTGCCCATTGTACCCAGTGTGCCTATTGTACCCAGTGTGCCCAGTGTACCCAGTGTGCCTAGTGTGCCCTTTGTACCCATTGTACCCAGTGTGCCTATTGTACCCAGTGTGCCCAGTGTACCCAGTGTGCCTAGTGTGCCCTTTGTACCCAGTGAACCCAGTGTGCCTATTGTACCCAGTGTACCCAGTGTGCCTATTGTACCCAGTGTGCCCATTGTACCCAGTGTCCCCAGTGTGCCCTTTGTACCCAGTGTGCACTGTGTTGGCCTGGCAGGTATGCCATTTGTAGCCCTGATGACTGAAGTCAAAGAGCTTGTAACTTCTAAAGAGGTGGATATGTTGCAGATTTTACCAAACCTTCCCAGAGCTCGCTCATCTCATCCCCATACAGGAAGATGAATACGACTCTGGCCTTATCTGAACAATAAATATCAAAGGGATCAAAAGAACTCATGAGGATTAGGAGCCGGGGAGTTTGAGAGCAACCCCACATCTTCCCTTTATGATGTACTTTTTTATTATGAGAGCAGAGCTAGACGTGGGAGTGGGGCTGAGAGCAGAGAAACACAGTGTGGCAGATATGGGATCCATGTTTTATAATCTGCTCTACACAGCACCACTCGTCAGAGCTGCAGCACTAATAAATTCGCTTCATTGATTTCCCGAAGCCAGTCGCCACAGTGAAAAGGGATAATGACAGCACAGCTCTTAACGTTTATGGGCGCGTGGCTTTGCGGCTTCTGACGGCTCGTCAAAGTCTAATGTGTCCAAAGTGGTTAATAGGGGGCGGAGACCCAAAACCAACGTCAGGCCAATCATATGCCTTGCTTAGGTGGAGCATTACAAGCCCAATCAAATTCTCAGGCTGCCTGGGCGTGTGCACTAAAACCAGACCCTATTGCAACGGACAGGTAGAAGGACAGGTAGAGAGGCAGGTAGAGGGGCAGGTAGAGGGGCAGGTAGAGGGGCAGGTAGAGAGACATTTAGAGGAGCCGGTAGAGGGACAGGTAGAGGGGCAGATAGAGGGGCAGGTAGAGGGGCAGGTAGAGGGGCAGGTAGAGGGGCAGGTAGAGAAACATGTAGAGGAGCCGGTAGAGGGACATGTAGAGGGGCAGATAGAGGGGCAGGTAGAGAGGCAGGTTTAGGGTCAGGTAGAGGGGCAGTTAGAGGGACAGGTAGAGGGACAGGTAGAGGGGCAGGTAGAGGGGCATGTAGAGGAGCAGGTAGAGGGGCAGGCAGAGAGACATTTAGAGGAGCCGGTAGAGGGGCAGGTAGAGGGGCAGATAGAGGGGCAGATAGAGGGGCAGGTAGAGGGGCAGGTAGAGAGACATGTAGAGGAGCCGGTAGAGGGACATGTAGAGGGGCAGATAGAGGGGCAGGTAGAGAGGCAGGTAGAGAGGCAGGTTTAGGGTCAGGTAGAGGGGCAGTTAGAGGGACAGGTAGAGGGACAGGTAGAGGGGCAGGTAGAGGGGCATGTAGAGGGTCAGGTAGAGGGGCAGGTAGAGGGACAGGTAGAGGGACAGGTATAGAGGCAAGAAGATGGGCAGGTAGAGGTGCAGGTAGAGGGGCAGGTAGAGGGTCAGGTAGGGGGGCAGATAGAGGGACAGATTGATGGGCAGGTAAAGGGGCAGGTAGAGGGACAGATAGAGGGACAGGTAGAGGGACAGCTAGAGAGGCAGATAGAGGGGCAGGTAGAGGGTCAGGTATAGGGGCAGATAGATGGACAGGTAGAGGAGTTGGTAGAGGAGTTTTTTATTTAAATCAAAATGTGGCGGTTGGAAGCCGGCAGACCATATAAAGGTGTTTTTGTTAATCCAAATTTAGCCCGGTGGCTACCAGAGACCTCATCCGCTGTGTCTCAAATTTTGCCCAGTGGCTACCAGAGACCTCATCCACAGTGTCTCAAATTTAGCCCGGTGGCTACCAGAGACCTCATCCACTGTGTCTCAAACTTGGCCCGGTGGCTACCAGAGACCTCTTCCGCTGTGTCAGCTGTGTGACCCCACAGCTGGGTCTCCTCTCAGGACGTGTGAGTGAATGCACAAATGTGTCTGTGATCGCCCTCGGTATATTCACGTCGGTTGTTAATCATCCTTAGCATCAGCTGGCCGATGGGTGCTGATGTGTCCCTCTCACACACACACACACACACACACACGCACACATTCCAGGGGTGGGCAGGTGGGCCTGTCAGGAAGGCTGTCCCAGTCACGAAGCCCAGTAACTGGACCCGCCCCAGGGCAGGCAGGCACGGTGCTGGTGTCTCTCATCTCCCAGCTCAGCAGGTGCTCAGCAAGTGCTATTTTGACTGACAGCTTAGAAAGGGATCGTTGTGTTTAACCCACTCTGGTTCGGAGCCAGTGAAAAGCCCCCTGGCAAAGACGGGCATGAAATCGGGGATCGAAGAAGTCGTTTTTTCATTTTTGCTTACTACGTGCCTGGATGTAAGTGCACGTACATGCTGACGTGAGTTCATCTGTTTATGTTCTTGGACTGATATTGAATCCGTGGCACATTTATGGCGGCTATAACTAACATCCTTACTAAGAATATGGCTATCAACAAATCCGTCACGGGACAGGGAACAGCAGGTGTTATCCAATGGGTTGATTTGAATGCATTTGCAAACAATGAGGGGGAGTTGTTTTACTATGGTTCTAAGGCCCTTTATCGTTATTCTACATGCGTGACTGATGGCACCAGCCTGCCACTCAATCTACATTACAGTGGCTTAATTAAATAACTCAATAAGCAGCTGTATCTCGTTTGATCCTAACCACACTATTCCGTTTCCATGCCCTTCCCATTCCTCAGATAAGGCATTTACTTGCACCCAATGACCTCTGATCTTTAGCCTTTAACCCGCAGGTGGAAGATATTAAGAAACAATTTACTTTTTCCTGATAATAATAATAATTTCGGTTGAGAGAACATGAATTTGATTGGTCTCTGATTCCTCTATCCATCCTTGTGAAGTGGTTCTGACAGAGAGGAATCTGAGAGGACACACACTCACACACACTAACACATACACACACACACACACACTCTGACAGAGAGGAATCTGAGAGGACACACACTCACACACACTAACACATACACACACACACACACACACACACTCTGACAGAGAGGAATCTGAGAGTACACACACACACTCACACACACTAACACATACACACACACACACACTCTGACAGAGAGGAATCTGAGAGTACACACACTCACACACACTAACACATACACACACACACTCTGACAGAGAGGAATCTGAGAGGAGTACACACACTCACATGTACACACACACTCTGACAGAGAGGAATCTGGCTGTAGCACCCAGGATTACACACACACTCATACACATATACACACACTCTGACAGAAAGGAATTTGTCTCTAGCCCCCAAAAGTACTCACACACACACTTTGACAGAGAGGAATCTGGCTGTAGCACCCAGGAGTACACACACACATATATACACACTCTGACCATCCTGCATCTGGCTGTAGCACCCAGGAGTTAACAAGTGTGCTGTGAACCAGGAAGGAATGCTGGCACCCTGGATTAGCACCCAAGAATGTCCTGACTGGGCTGAAGACGTTCCTGTTTGTTATGTGGGTGGGAGATTGATGGTGTGTTCTAGACATTGACAAGCTGTACCCACGGCCAGCACCACTAAGACCCACTGACACCCGTCACCAACCTCTGTAAGCAGTCTCAGCGTTTTGTGTGCCAGTCAGCAGCAGGATGCCTGTGTATACGTGTGTGGAAAATGGACAAGTGCATTAGACTGCAACACCAGGCTATAATGACTGATACTGCAACACCAGGCTATAATGACTTATACTGTAACGCCAGGCTATAATGACTGATACTGCAACATCAGGCTATAATGACTTATACTGCAACTCCAGGCTATAATGACTTATACTGTAACGCCAGGCTATAATGACTCACACTGCAACACCAGGCTATAATGAATTATACTGCAACACCAGGCTATAATGACTTATATTGCAACACCAGGCTATAATGACTCACACTGCAACACCAGGCTATAATGACTTATACTGCAACACCAGGCTATAATGACTTACACTGCAACACCAGGCTATAATGACTTACACTGCAACACCAGGCTATAGTGACTTACACTGCAACACCAGGCTACAGTGACTTGTACTGCAACTCCAGGCTATAATGACTGATACTGCAACAACAGGCTATAATGAATTATACTGCAACACCAGGCTATAATGAATTATACTGCAACACCAGGCTATAATGACTGATACTGTAACATCAGGCTATAATGACTCACACTGCAACGCCAGGCTATAATGACTGATACTGCAACATCAGGCTATAATGAATTATACTGCAACACCAGGCTTCAATGATTATACTGCAACACCAGGCTATAATGAATTATACTGCAACACCAGGCTATAATGACTTATATTGCAACACCAGGCTATAATGACTCACACTGCAACACCAGGCTATAATGACTTATACTGCAACACCAGGCTATAATGACTTATACTGCAACACCAGGCTATAGTGACTTACACTGCAACACCAGGCTATAGTGACTTATACTGCAACACCAGGCTATAGTGACTTACACTGCAACACCAGGCTATAATGACTTATACTGCAACACCAGGCTATAATGACTTACACTGCAACACCAGGCTATAATGACTTACACCGCAACACCAGGCTATAGTTACTTACACTGCAACACCAGGCTATAATGACTTACACTGCAACACCAGGCTATAATGACTTACACTGCAACACCAGGCTATAATGACTTACACTGCAACACCAGGCTATAATGACTTACACTGCAACACCAGGCTATAATGACTTACACTGCAACACCAGGCTATAATGACTTACACTGCAACACCAGGCTATAGTGACTTACACTAGAACATGTCTATTATTCTCTGTAGAAACAAAAACTGAGGTCACTGAATTATGACGTTATTCCAGATGGTAACATGAAATCCTTGTGTGAAAACTGTGAAAAAAACAACAATTTGTATAAGGCCTATTGTGGGTGTGCCTTTGAACTTATCTCATGACAGAGCTGAAGTATCTCCCTGCTTTCACACTTTTATTGCCTCATAAGATGATGACAAATAAGTCCATTCATCCATACTGAATGAGCTGATAACACTGTATGATGATGGGTTAACCATCCTGTCTAGATACTTAAAGTTTATTAGACCCGCACACACACACGAACCTTTGATATAAAGTTAGCCATAACGTCTGTGTGTTGTCACGCCAGCTGGCCCTAGCAACCCGGGAGAGAGGGCACAGATGGAGCGCACGGCTGCATCCGGTATCAACACCCACCGCCAGGGTCGCTCTGGGTCACGTCCCCACCCTATTCCCTGTGTAGTGTGCACTAGTGCTGGCCCTCCAGAGGGTGTAGTAGGGAGCGGTTTGGGACGCGCCCCGTCGGGTGAATAATATCTTCCTGCTGATCCTCACATCACAATGGATCAAGATCAGCTAGGACACGACATGAGGGAGACGGAAGAGAGAGAGATAGAGAGAGAGAGATAGAGAGAGAGAGAGAGAGAGAGAGAGAGAAAGAGAGAGAGTGGGAGGGAGAGAGAGTGGGAGGGAGAGAGAGAGAGAGAGAGAGAGAGGAACCGTAAGATCGCGGTGTTCTCACTTTATGGTGTGTCTCGTCCTTAGTCTGTCACCTCTCTGACTCTTACACACTCTTTTCCACACATGTTCCTGAACAACAGTGATATATCACTTATGACCGGAGTGCATTATTGGCTCCGTTTACTATAAGCAGCTTGGCCTTTCTTAAGTTTCACTTCAACCAGACTCAGCCTTCTGCCCGATTTCCCCGGTCCTTATTTCATTTCGGAGGTCTCTCTGTCACTCGTCCCTCTTTCCAGGACCAGTACAGTCCTTCGCGGGCTGCCGTTTTGCGTTACTCATCCACATTATAATGTATACCGATGAATCAAAACGTTTTGCAGTTGGTCCGTCAAAACCGCGCCACCCTCCCGGACAAAAACTCTATCCGTGTAGGTGTCCTGTGGCACCAAGACATTAGCAGCCGATCACATCCCACATGCGGCGGGGCAAACCCCTGAACTCAATATGTGCATGGTGGCAGGGTGCATTATCCTGCCATCAGGGAACACCATCACCATGAAGGGGTGTAACTGGTCTGCAACAATGTTCAGGTAGTTGGCACGGGTCAAATCAACATCCACATGAATCCCAGTACCCGGCGGGCATTAAGGGCACTCTGACCAATCTGCCGATATGGAGCCTCGTACACAGCAGGGTGCCATGCGTTCTGTGTTGTGACATTTTTCAAATGTTCTGCCACTTGTGCCACAGTAGACAGTCTGTCAGTTACAACCAGGTGCTCTTGTAAATCATAAAGAGACATATTGTGAAGTTTGACATTTATTTCTAGACCCCTCTGGTTAATTTGCCAGCTTGATCCAGTCCCAATAAATAAGGCGCAGCTTGTTGAGTTGCGTGAATGCGAATGAAGACGAGATGGTCAGGACAGCTATATGTCACTCTGCATGTGACGTATCCGTTAACCTTCGTTGAGTTTCAACTTGGTTTCCTCTGAAGGCCTGGCCGGGCCGACTCACAGGGAGGGTGATACAGCGATACCATGGTTACCTGAGTCATGTTGAACCTGGCCTGTTGTAAAGGTGGATGCCACACTGGAGGAGTAATGGTGAAAAGCAAATCACAATCATGTGTAGCTGGACTGGGTGCTATTGATCGAAAACACATGTGTGTGTGTAGGTACACATACAAGGTGCACACACACACACACACTTGCTGATAAGTGTACACGCAGTCAGAAATACACACACACATCTCCTTCTCCAGCTCTTTATTGCCGAATTCCTTTGGGCAGGATTTATGAAAACTCCCCTGACAACATGTCCGTCTTGGACTTAAAGACCCACATAAATTTGGGCTCTGCAGAGTCTGTATGTGTATTAATAGTTAGCATATGGGAAAAAATTCATCAATGTTCTTTTAACAAAAATGTCATTCAGCCCCAATCTCATGGTAGTGGAACTGTAATAAATCAATGAGTTTTGTTTCCTATCCCAATAAACACCAGGCCTGGCCCTTCAACACTACAAACTCTTAGCAAATAAAAACTGTATTGGATATTAAAATCCTCCTCATCTGTCTGTGGATTTGACTGTGTTGTTTACCCGTTGTTTCTCCGGGGTGGCAAGAGGTGTTGGATAGCTGTCAGATCTGATCGTCTTGTCTGACACAACATACATCAGAGAGATAGAGGGAATGAGAGAGAGAGGACAAGAGAAAAGGTGAGAAAAAGAAAGGAAGAAAGAAAGAAAGAAAAGAGAGATCAATGCCCTATTTTGATGTGATGACTCGAGACTGAGCCATGATGAGGACAAGGTGTAAGGAACAGACAGACAGCCAGACAGGCAAACAGAAATACAGACAGGCAGGCAGGCATACAGACAGACAGACATGCAGACAGACAGGCACGCAGGCTGCTTGTTTAATACGGCACAACTATTGAATAAGGAACACATGTTTGATCATTTTTATCATTTATTTATCATATATTTAGCTTGGGAAATCTACGGTCTGATAATTACATCGATGATCACGAGTTCACCCACTTATGTGTCCGCTACGTTCATCATAAGTGTGTCATCATACATTAGGCCGGAACATTTGGCCCACTTCAACAAGCCGTTATTTCAGGATACCTTTGAAATAATACGAATCAGATTTTTCCACATTTCTGACGGATGAGAGAGAACTGTTCACATGCTTTGCTGATACACAGTTGCCTGTCTTCGTTGCGCGCATCACACACACTCACACACTCCGACACTCCTGACAACTCGCCCATTTTTTTTTTTTGGTTTTCGGCACGTCTTTGAAATGGTCTGTGCACGGCCATAAAGAGAGCTCAGGGGTTTTGGTATATATCACTGATATACAACAGCTTGCACATCTAAGCATGTATCTCTGCACGGCCTGGTGTTTTAACGACAGACTCTAGCTATGTTGTTATTTAGCAATAAGCCTGGCTGGTATATTACCAACAAACCAGAGAGCTCATCTGTAGTGTGTTGGAAATATATCGCCTGAAATGCCTTAATGCTATAAAAGAAATGTGCTAACTGTGTTATACGCTTTTATATACCACGAAAATCAGCCAATAAGCATTCAGAACTCAACCCACCCCTGCTGAGGTCTGTTATTATGGAACAGGCAACGGCTCTATACTGTACCTCACCACCTTGTTCATTGAGGTTATGAATAGAGGGGAAGGCCTTTGTAGAAAACTGAAGACACCCGATCTATCTGCACAATGTAAAACCGACCCTCTCAGATAATAAATACCGACGACACTCTAAGTGATTGTTATTCCAGAATATGATATAGTGATGAATGAACCCAAAGAGATCATGGTCTCCTGATCACCAGTCAGAACATCGCAGTAAAGCACTGGATTCCCCTGTTGTCCTGTGAACATCTGCTGGTCCATTTAAACTGCTAATAGATCAGCATGCAGAGATGGATGGGGAATGAGGAGGGAGAGAAAGGGGGGTGGGCGAGAGACAATGAGGAGACAGGAGAGGAGCGAGATAGACAAAGAGGGAATCACAGAATAAAGAGATAAAAAAGGAAAGAGAAGATGAGAGAGACAAAGAGAGGGATAGAGAGAGAGTGCAAGTGTTTCTAACTAGAGCCAGATCACATCAAACTGAGAGCTGGATTCAGTGGTCTAAGTCCACCATGCAGCATGCACACACACACACACACACTGACATACACAGACACGCACACACAGGGCACCTCACACATAATAAAACAAGCATACAGTTTGCTTATGGTACAGGTGGGGGAATTTGGCTCTGAGCTCAGCAGAGGCCCACAGCAGGCCTGCTCAGGGAGATATGTAATTGGTTGCAGATGGGAACGGGGTAAATGAAAGAATTTGGCAAATATCTCGGCGGAATACCTAATGGGAAGGGGACTGAGAGGGAAATTAAAAATTATTTGAAGCAGATGGACGGTTCTCTTAGATTTTCGAGGAAATGTATTAGCGTCCGTGAAAACAAATGTGTCTGTTTGTTTTGCCCCAGCCGCGATATGAAGGGTCTGTTGAGTAGTGTTTGTGTTAGTTTATGACTGCCAGGTCATTACTCATCATTTACACCGTATTTGTTATTGATTCCTGATTCAACATGATTTATCGGTTCCTGTCAGCTTCGATTCTCCAGTCCACCTGTTTTATTTCAGCACCCTGCCCAGGGTTTAGGAAAATATGAACAACTTAGTTCGAGGAAAGAAAGTTTTTATTTGAAACTCATTACAGCTTAGGCACAGTGTGGTGCATTCCATCTGTAGTTAATGTGTAATGTATTTGTGATTTTATATGTGATTAAAATTTCTTTCTTTAATAAAATTGGCAAGTTCAATTGATAATATTAAAGACAAACATGTCAAAAATATTTGAGATGAAGTGCTTTCTCTGTATGAAAAATAAATAGATATATATTTTTTGGAATGTGTATAGTAGGGCAAGGAATAATTTATCACAGTTTTTTTTGCATGGATCAAATGCTGAAGATTGATCAGGTACGCCGAAAATTTTAATTGTACATGCAAACACCTGTTGTGTATAATGAGTTAAACAAATATGTGTTTCTATAAAATTAAGAAGCAATTTGGTTTTGCTGCATTAAAAACATTCAAACTTCCATCATTGTGGTGCTGTGGACACAAGTTTAGGTTTTCATTTTACAGTTACAGTAACATAAGGATTGTATAATACTCAAATATGATTCATCATATTAGTCACTTTACTAACTGATTTCACCAAAGAGTTTCTCTTTATTTTTCGTAAACACCGGCTCATCTAAACTTGGGAAATGTTGTTCTGAAATCTTACCAGAACCATAATCCTTAAGTAGGTCTTATGTCTTTTTTATGATGTCGCTTCGTGCATTTTGGTTTCCTACTAACATGGCTGACATGATAATAGGATTCAATTTGGGCCGTTGTCTTACTGGTCCCGGAAAAAAAGTGCAAAAGCACAAATTAGAATAATGTTCAGTAATAAACACGAATTAATGAAACAGAATAAAGACAGGACGCTATGTGAGGTACTACATAGAACAAGTCACAAGCAGTTGTTGTCTGCAGGATCTGAAAATAGGTCCTCCTCATCTGAGAGTTGGTTTACTTCCACACTGAGCAAAACAGTGTATTTTAATGATATATACATGGTTTAAAGGAAATGTTTTCATTAGGCTATTGTATTTCTATATTTTAATAATTTAATAACTTTACATATCCAGTTTTACTTCGTGTCCAGGGAAGCACTCCTACATAAAATGCTAAAGTACACATTTGCTTGAGATTGTGCAGGGGCACGATGCATTATGGGGTTAATCTCAGTGGTATGACATGGCCTTCTCTTCATATATACGGATCTTGACTCCTTTTATTGAAACACAAATAAAAATAACGTTGTGCCGTACTCAGAAATGCAATACGCCAAAGCAATAGTGCTTTTACAAGGGCCGCCAGCGTTCTTTATCCCATCCCGCTCTGTAAGATCAGTGAAGATCTAATGGTTGACACACAGTTCTAGTGGGAACACAGCGACTTGTGTTCAGCGCTGTGGAATATTAGTCAGTTAAATGGAGATTGACCAGGGAAATGGGTTCTGGTTATGACTCTGTAGGGACCTACTCTGAGTGTATGGCCTCCTCTGTTAGAACATCACATTGCTTACCATAGCATTCCTATGTGCGTGTGTTTGTTTGTGTGTGTGTGTGTGTTTGTGTGTGTGTGTGTGTGTGTGTGAGAAAGAGAAAGAGAGAGAGAGAGAGAGAGAGAGAGAGAGAGACAGAGACACACATGCATACGCAGATACACATGTATGTAAATACACATGTACGCAGATACACATGTATGTAAATACACATGTACGCAGATACACATGTATGTAAATACACATGTATGCAGGTGCATATGCATGTAAATACACATGTACGCAGATACACATGTATGTAAATACACATGTATGCACACACACTTGCCGGCCTTCTGGCCTCATGCTGCAGTCCAAATCTGTTTGGGTAAAACAGTCCTTAGAGCTGGGAGGCAAAGTGAAGAGGAAGAGAAGATGTGAGAATTGCGAGAACAAAAACAATTCTCACCTTGAGAAACAAACAGAACACATTGTTGAGTCCTGTTCCATTTCCATGGTGTTCCTGACAAACCGATCTGTAACAAGGGATTCCACTCTGCAGGTTTGTTTACTGCTTACTGTCATGCATTAGAAATACAACCCCACAAGTTTCGGATGAATAGAACAAAAACCTGTTATAGCTAGTGTCTGCAATGACCCAAACTACAGAACTAATGACGTGGTTCGGACTATGTCTATTGTTATAGAAGTACATCCTTTAAATGTACATTACTAGATTAATACATGAATTCTGTCAGATTTGTTAAGATTAAGATTTGTTAAAAAATTAACAAACAGGTAATACATTCACCTCACCATAATTTTTGGGAAAATCTGGTACTTTTATGGTACAGGTGATTTAGTTTAGTATATTTGTCTTTGTAAAAGTGTCGTCAGGGAAATAGAGCAGGAACAGTTGTAATTCCTTTGTTTGGAGCACAGCTCTGCACTTCCCCATCAAAACATATCTGTTGTTCACACAAACCAAAAACAGCCTGTTTGGTTTTCATGCTGGCTTTAGCTGGTTCAGAGGGATTGACTGCGAGAACTGATGGTTTTCTGTGGTCAGGGAAGTCCAGTGGTCTTGACCGTTGTCTATGGGCGTGCACACATCTCTGTTTCCAGCCGGTGCTCTTGTGCAGCACATTCACCTCTACCTTCCCCACTAACTCTTAGTAAAGCATATATAATGTCTTTAAAAATAACTCATTGTTTTCTTAACATCTAATCTTCCCGGACATTGACACGTGACTGTGTTAAGAGATTACCAACGTTATTTGCCTCACCTTTCAGCACCTATAATGTTTTGTTTTGGTGTATACTTCCATCGATTAAAAAAGA